>CM021729.1:34539405-34599635 GCA_011074415.1 Stictonetta naevosa
TAAATAAAATAATTTTAAAATGTAAAACCAAAACCAAAACAAAAACCATCATGAGGTCTAGAATCTGAAATAAACTTTTTGTAGGCAACAGCTAAGCACTTTATATCAGTAAGGAGGATTAGAACTGTCAAAAGAGCTCCTCTGTGTCCTTACAACACTGCTGAGTGCAGGTCTTCCAAAAAAAAGGTAAAATGCAACCAAGACACTCACACATCATGTTCACCGCTTAGGTTCTCTGCACTTATTAAATTAACTCTGAAGACAGGAGAGAACTTGGAAATGAGATCTGAAATCAGAAGCCATGATGAAGTCAGTAAGTAAGGAAAGGGAAAGGTCATGCCCCACAGGCATTTGTCCTCTTAGAACAATAGTTAGACCTGCTTTGACCTTAAAAGCATTTCATCAGGGGATCTCAGTGCTGGTGCACACACCACCAGTGAAACACAAGCTACTTCAGCAACCTGAGAATGATGTCCATAGAGCTGAGCATCGGCCTTTGGCACGCATACATGGCACAAGACCAAGAGAAGGTGTGGGAGTATCTGCATGCACCTTGTGACACACCAGAGAAAAGCAAGGTGAGCATGAGTCAGAACGCAGAAGTGGAAAATCATCAGCACTCAGTATTCATGAACTTTAAACTTAATCAAAGCTAAGTTTGAGGCATATTCTAAATACTATTTATAAACACTTCCTTATAATTGTACAAAAGTTTTGTCAGGTCATCTTATATATAGGCTAATAGAGTATGCACTTGATTAAAATAAAATAAGTTTTCCACTAAAGCATAACGTCTGTAACTACCAGGGTCACTTTTTTTTCCCCCACAGAGGATGGAGGTTAATGGCTTCTAAAAGATCTAAGCGTTTTAGCACCCCGAGTTCTCCTGATCTCATATAAAACACTTCCCAACAACACTCTCCAAAAAATGTACCATGAATTAGTCATGACCTACCTCTAAGTCACAAGTAGTCTGCACCCAGTACGATCCTATTTTGTGATATTGCTCAAACACATAAATAGCAAATTGTTGTTTTCTTTTTTTTTCTTTTAATATTTTCTGATATTATCCTTAGTTCGTCAGATGTTATATTAGCACTTTGTGCTGCATAACACAAGCAGATAAATTTGCTGCTGCCATAGTTCTCTTTTTTTTTTTTTTTTTTTTTCCAAAGAGGAAAAAGAGCAATTCCATCTCTCATCATGACCCCCTGCAAGGAAAACAGGGATTTGTTATGGGTAGTTACATAGATCCTCAAGAAAAGTTCCCATTTCAGGAGGACAGCACTGAAGTATTTTCAAAAGCCAAAGAACTTGCTAAGATTCCTTATCAAATTGTTGGTAAAACACAAATTTGTCATCGGAAATGCTAATCTGAAACAAAACTACCTTAAAAATACAGATGAAACTGTTTAATTTCAGACTTCAGTGTTAGCTTCCAGTTTTGTTTTCTATGCATTACCAACAGCGAAATCCCAACCTCCCTTCACATCCTCAGTTCAAAACACCTCCACATCCTTTGGGGTCTCTCTGCTGTTGAGGAAGCCGAAAGCATGCAGCAACTCTTAGCCATGTTGAAGTATAATTTGCCCACAGAAAAGCACATAGCTTGACATTTGTTAGTAAAAGAGCTACTAGCTGCAAAAAGCAACAGGATTTTTATGCTTAAACTCATTAGAAGATACAAGTAGCACATAGCACACTAACAGCGTGTTATGAACTTTTTTTGGTATGTCACTGAGAAAGAGGGAAAAGTCACTAACATAAATGTTAGCATCATTTCTAAAACATGTTGCTGTTCTTTGCTATTTCATTTTTAAATAGTAAACAGGTCAAAGAGTGCTTTGCCAGAAAAATCTGGAAATCAATGATATCTGTATTATTTACACTCCCTTGTACACATTGTGTATTTTGGAGCATGTACTATCATACAGTATATTGCATCAAGGCCGTAAAATAACTTTTTGTTCTTCATTTGTGTTATGATAATGTTAAATTGTACAAACATTTAAGGAAAAAAATAGGTGAGGGATTCACCTTGCTTATTATCTTAAAACTTTGACACAGTACTCTAGTTAAAAAATTAAAAGGTTAAAGATTTTAAAATCATAGCTCATTGTACATGGGGAGTAGCTGCTAATTCTGGCTCACATGAGTATGACAACTGTGGATGTGTTTCTACCAGCCGAAAAAAGTTTTCTAGAGTGGAGAAGACGTGTTTGTGTTATGTATGAGACACTTCTTTTGGCTCTTACATTATTTTAAAACTAAACAATTGGCAAGCTTCCTTGTTCGTCTCCATGAAGGCATTTGTAATTTTTTAATAACACTATGTTGGTATGCATTTGTTATAAAATTGTTTACTATAGCATTACTAGAGGTTACTTTTCATGAGTATGTTTGGCACTGGTGACTGCAAGAAAGGGCAGAACTGCAAGAAAAGGAAAAAACATTTCCAGGTTGCTACATTCACCAGTATTGAACGGGATGACACAGACCTCATTCCTATTGCAATTCACCTGAAATAAGCTCTACCTGCTAAACACAACTAGCTTATTAAACATGATTAGTAAGGATCTATAGAAATAGCCTCCTCAGTTGCATTAGGAAGAGCATTGCCAACAGGTCAAGACAGGCAATTCTTCCCCTCTAGTCAGCACTACTGAGCTGTAGCTGGGTGTAGTTCTGTGCTCCCCAGTACAAGAGAGGTGCAAATACTGTAGAGAGGCCAACACAGGGCCGTGAAGATGATTAAGGGACAGGGGTATTTCTCATATAGAGGGCAGGCTGAGAGAGGTAAGACTTTTCAGGCTGGAGAAGAGAAGGCTAATGGAGATCTTATCCATGTACAGAAATACCTGATGGTGAGAGTACAGATGGAACTAGACACTTCCAGGGATGCAAGATGCAAAAGACATAGATTGGAATAAAAGAAATTCTGTTTAAACATAAGAAAAAAAATTAACAGTGAAGGTGATTGAACACTCAAACAGGCTGTCCAAGGTGGTTGTCTGACTTTGAAGGACACGCAAAACCCAACTGGATGCTGTCCTAAGGTCTAGGTGATCCTGATTTGGGCAGCGGCTTGGGCAACACAGTCTCCAGAGGTCCCACCTGACCTTCTATGATTTTGTGACCAGGTGGATAAAAACACAGCCCAAAATAACATAATAGTGAGGCAAGGAGAATAAGGAGAATCTTGAAGATGACTAAAATCCATTCCCTAGAAGTACAGGCACCTCATATGAGACCTCTGTTGAGCCAAAATAATACACTTTAAAAGGCTATTTCTGTCTCCAAGAGGACAAGAGAAGAACCTGAACACAAGGAGTCCTGCATAGCTCTGGGAGCCAGGAGATAGAATAGCATTCTACATAGGGAAACAGTGGTGAATACGTGGAAACAGCCTCTTAGGAGATTTGGTGGGATTAAAACACATCTGCTTGCACATCCAGTTCTGCACACCACCTAAACATACTGTGGAGCTTTGAACCAAGGATTACAGCTTTCTATTATTATTACATGTTTTGATTATTGTTATTATTTAATTACTACAGGTCAAAAGCGACTGCAAGTACTGACCAATAAGAACTGGCAAGTCTTAAAAAAAAAGTCAGGATCTAGTAGGGCATAGCTAAGCAACAGTAAAACTGTTCAGTGCTAGGAACCTAAGTAGGAGTGAAATAAGGGTAGTGGTACTGGACCCTTCTTAAGTTCAATTTCAACAGCTGACAGCTTTTGTAGAACACCTGTATTTATCATATGAATAGTGAGATTGATAGTGAGATAGAGGGTGTTGTGCAAACTTACACCTTAGCCAAGAAATACAGCTATATTATAAAAGGGAACTGCTTTTCAGGGGCACTCAGGATTCTGAGGAACTTCTCAAAAGATTTTAAATATAAAAAGAGACTATGGTGAATTCCTCAAAGAACTCTAAAAGGTTACTCTATCCAGTAACACACAAACACATGCCTCTGTTTGAAATACAGCAATATATACCAGCGTAAACTGGAGAAAAACTGAACAGGATTGGTGGTCATGAGCTTAATCAAAAAACAAACAAACACTGTTTGTAAAATGAAAACAAATCAGTTATTACTAATTAACATGAACTCAAAGGACAAAGAAATAGATGTATTCCACTACACAGAATCACAGAATGGTTGAGGTTGGAAGGGACCTCTTGAGGTCAGCTGGTCCAACCATCCTTCTCAAGCAGGGTCACTTAGAGTAGGCTGTCCAGGACCATGTTTTTGAAGACCAGGCTTTTGATGATCTCCAAGCTGGGAGACTCCACAACCTCTCTGGGCAACCTGTACCAATACTCTGCCACCCACATGGTAAAGAAGGGCTTCCTGATGTTCAGACAGAGCCTCTTCTGCTCAAGTTTGTGCCCGATGTCTCTTATCCTGTCACTGGGCACCAATGAAGAGAGCCTGGCTCCATCTTTTTTGCACCTTCCCTTCAGATATTTATAGACACTGATAAATTGAAACTGAGCCTCTTCTCCAGGCCGAGCAGTCCCAGCTCTCTCAGCCTCTTCCCATAAGAGAGATGCTCCAAACACTTGCTCATCTTGGTGGCCCTCTCGTCGGCTGCATCAGCAGAGGGGTGGCCAGCAGGAGGAGGGAGGTGATTGCGCCCCTCTGCTCTGCCCTTGTGAGGCCCCACCTGGAGTGCTGCGTCCAGGGCTGGGCCCCCAGCAGAAGAAGGACGTGGGGCTGTTAGAGTGGGCCCAGAGGAGGGCCACATAGATGATCAGAGGGCTGGAGCATCTCTCCTGTTAAGAAAGACTGAGAGAGCTGGAGGTGAAGAAAAGGTTCTGGGGTAACTTTATTGTAACTTTTCCATACATAAAGGGGGCTTACAAAAAAGACTGAGAACAACTTTTTGTTTAGGCAGACAAGGGGAAATGGCTTTAAACTAATAGAGAAGAAACTTTGATTAGAGGTTAGGAGGAAATCCGTCATTGAGAATATGGAGAGGCACTGGAACAGGTTGCTCAGAGAAGCTGTGGATGCCCCATCCCATGGAGGTGCTTAAGACCAGGTTAGACAAAGCCCTGGTAACACGATGTAGTGGTTGGCATCCCTGCCCACTGCAGGGGGATTGGAACTGGATGATCTTTGATTCTATGATTCTGCCTTCAAGGTCCCTTCCAACCCAAGCTGTTCTATGATTGGGATTCTTTCCAGTATGTCCATGTAAGTCTTCTACTGGGGGAGTCCAGAACTGGACCCAGTACCCCAGGTATGGCCTCACTAGGGCTGAAAAAACGCAAAGGGTCACCTCCCTTGGTCTGCTGGCAATACTCTACCTAATGTAGCCAGGAACACTGTTAGCCTTCTTAGAGGCAAATGCCTATGGCTGGCTCATGTTCAGCTTGGTGTCCACCAGGTCCTCCATGGCCTTTTCTGCAAACCAGTCTTCCAGCTGGTCTGACACCAGTCATGGGTGCCTAGGATTGTTCCTCTTCATGTGCAAGACTTTGTGCTTCTTCTTGTCAACCTGCATGAGGTTCCTGACAGCCCACCTCGACAGCCTCACAACAGCAGCATTACCCTCGAACATCTCCCCTCAGAGTTCCGTGTCATCTGAAAGCTTGCTGAGGGTACTCTGCCCCATTGTCCAGATCATTAAGAAGATGTTAAAACCTACTGGACCCAGTATTGACCCCTGGGGTACTCTGTTCATTACTAGTGTCCAATTAGACTTTGCACCACTGACCTCTACCTTCCGGGCCTGGCCATTTAGCCAGTTTTCAGTCTACCTCACTTCCTGCTCATCCAGCCCGTATTTCAAAAGCTTCTCTGTGAGGATCTTATGGTGGACAGGGTTGAAGACTGAACATACAACAAGACCCACTGCTTCCCCCTCATCCATCAGGCTGCTCATGTCATTGTAGAAGTTTATCAGACTGCGAAGCAATGATCTCCCTTGTTGAATCCATGCTGACTACTCCTGAAGATTTTCTTCTCCCTCATGTGCCTGGAAATGGTTTCCAAGGTTAGCTGTTCCAACACTTCTCACCCAAAAAAGACCAGAAGTGCTTATAGTAAGAACTATCTTCTATGACCCATCCCCCAGATAATATAAACTTACATCAAACAGTTAATATTTGCTTTCCTGTGGCTGTTGTATTAAACTGAGCACAGCTGGATGGAACAATATTTTCCCCAAAATGTTAGAATAGATACAGAGCATCCTAATTTTTTCCATGGCAGATTATATATTCTTTATGTTGAATGCAAGCTGTAACACTATCCAATCTCCCTACCTCATCTGGTTTCATAGTTTACAATTCAGTAACATTTGAACTAAGAATTGAAACATGCCAGTGTAACACAGTGCTATCATGCCCTCACCATTGTCATCATACTTCTATCAATCTTCAACACACCAGAAATACTGTTTTGTATTTAATGGGTGTAACTCAAAGTTTGAGGTACTTTACATATAGAATCTGCAATAACAAGACTGCAAATTCTAAACAGGTTCCTCTGTATAGGCTACATCCCACAGAGGACCAGCTGTTCCTTCACATAGCCAAATAAAAAACAAGGAACATGCAATCCCCCAAAGATCCATTGTTTACATTCTCAGTGCTTCAACTGTAATTTTCTAACATCTTAGTAATAAAAACAATTAGCTGATGAAGACTTCAGGATTTAAAGTGTGAGGGATTACTAAACTAATCATTGTTGAAGACTTTAATTATAAAAATTAAAATTAAAAAAAAAAAAAAGGAAAAACAAGACATGATAATGCATTTAAAAACAAACAAACAAAAAAAAAAAACACTTTAAATTTAAAATTAAATGTTTCTATTTTTTCAGAGATAAGCACATCTCACAAAATAAAAATTCTGCTGCATGGAGTTTAAGAAAATTAAATAGCATTCTTTCCACCAATAACAGTAGACTATTCTATAACAAAATGAAATAAAATTATGTAAGAAACTGCTGCCTTTAAAAACATATCCATTTAATGATTCATAACTTTGGTGGGTTTTGTTCTCTCTCTCTTTTTTTTAAATACTTACTTAAGTAAAATTGTTCCCTTGGGGGCACCTGAAGAGCTTAAACAGCATTTTCAAAAAGCTCTCATAACGTGAATATTCAAATTCCCCTGAGTTTTGCTGGGCCTGATGGCTTTATTTAGAAGACATATTTCTGTATCTAACTGCTTACCTCCTCTGTTTGGACTTCTGGCAACCAAATGACTTCAAAACAAGCACGGAGGCTTGAAATCCATCTGTCTCATATTGTGAAAGGATGGTATCTGTCTCTACCCTAAATGTACTGCCGTCCAAATATTTTACAGGGTCTCAGGTCTTCTGAGTTTAATAACCAGTGAAAACTTCCAGCAAAATAAACTTTGGATTCATCTACACAGATTTCACTCTGAGCTGTGACTGAAAAAAGACAATAATATAATATATGCAGACTTAAAATCTGGCAACTCTGCACTACAGGATTGCCAGGAACTCTTCCCAGTCACAGGTTTGCAAGCTCCTTATTCTGAGGTTCATATTGTCACCATCTAACACTTACAGATGGAAGCTGGGACCTGTATGTGTCTGCCAAGTAAGGAAAGCCAGCTCCTGCTGCAGAGGCCTTAGTGTCACAAAAGGTGCTACCTAAGGAAAAAACACAGGCTGACACGTGGCTTTAAGATTGTGAAGCAACAATAAAACAAGCAGTTAAGCATAAAAGCTTCCTGCTTGGGTAATGAATGCCAAGTGCTTATATGAAACACATTTTCATTTCAAACACAAAGATAGGAATTGTGAAACGGATATGTCCTAAGGGCTAAAATGAATTGTTTGGCCTTTCCTGTCAAAGAAAACATATCAGGCTGGGAACTTTTTCGCTTTTTAAAATATATTTATGATTGTGGATAAATATTTGGCACAATTACCTCGGAAATATCTGAGTCCAAAAAGTATTTACTTGTAACTTAGAAAAAAAATAATAAAAAAAAAAAAACTACTTTGTGTCACAGATTTTCACTTACTTCAAGTATTTCTTTTTTTCAGTTAATATTTAATGCAATTCCAAACCAGTAGCTAACAACAGATATTTCCAAAATACTCTGCATGAAGTTCTAATGCTTTTCAGCAAAAGATGGGCATAAATACAAGCAGTAGGGAAAACAGTCACATTTGACTAATAGTGGAACCACAACATGTTACAGGTATGTAATACATCTAGAAAGCCATTCTTCCTTTTCATTTAAATTGTATTTTCCAAGAGTTGCTTCCTCTGTGGACTGCCTTCAGCTTGTAGTAATAAACAAAGGTAACCTTTACATCCAATAAGCCAGTTCAGCTCTAGCTCAACACAGAAATTATAAAAGGTCTCACCGATAACCTAATACTTCCATAGCAGAAATGATTGTTTCAGTACTGAGGCATATTATTACTAAAGAATACAAAAGAACTTCAGTGATTAAATAGCTCATTCTATTCCTGAATTTTAATTTAGCTTAATTAACTCCTATTTAATAGTCATTACAAACAGACTCAATTTTCTCTTAGAAAGTTGGAATACTGTCTTGAAAAAGACTTTTCTAAGCCCACTTCAACTTCATAACAATATCACATTAAAATGCTACAATGGAGAGAGGAGATATTCATAAAGAACAACAGTGTTACTGTGCACAGAGGTTTTGGAAAAATGTCCTTACCTGCACTACTCTTAGAGAAAACATCTTGTAAACCTAACCATATGGAAAGGATACACTTCAAGAGAGAACCCAGCATTGCGTGCTGAGTACACTGTCCACAGAAAGAGCTGGAAAGCCTGAAAGTGAGTGAATATGCAATGTGATAGACATATAATCATCCCCATCATTATTCACACAATTTTTGTCTCTAATAATGTGAAAAACACAGAAAGTGTTTCCATGTAATAGAAACTCATTCCCACTGAAGCTGCAGAACTTCACTCCTTTTACATTTTTTTTTTTATAACTAGAGGCTTGGGCCAATAAAATTCAAAGGTAAATAGGACCAAAGTAAATATATTTTAATTGAATTTGAGTTTAATTTTATTAATATACTTTTATATATGTATATATATATATTGCAGTCACTGCTACCTGCAGAAGATACTACATTCTGACAGCAAAGCCCATTCTTTCCATTAAAAAAAAAGTTGCAAATTATTTCCAGGCACAAATTGTTTTCCTATTTCCACTACAAAATGCTATCTAGAGAAAGTTAGTTATCCCACTGTTACTTCATGTGGTAAGTATACAAGAAGAATATTAATAAGACATACAAAATAGTGACTATTCAGTCAACTGGAAAAGGTCACCTTTTTAAAAGCACATTGGCAAAAGCAGCAGCAAAATTACAGCTGCCGAAGTTGTTTTTTATGTTTTGAATTTTAAGAGCACATGTCTAATATCTACTTGAGTTTGAGAGGCCTCAAATTTACTTTTCCTAAGTAAAAGAAACTAGAAACTTAGGAGAAACTAGATACTAAACATAGTATCAAATCCTGTTCCTTTTTCCTTTTTTGGACAAAAATATATTTTAAAAAGTAGCTTTAACATATCTGAAACATGAACATTGCTGTGCTAAACACAGACTGAAACAAAACTGCAAAAATTATCTTTTTACCATTTAATATTTTTTGCACTGCTTTTCATGATACTTACTTCAAGTTTGTAAGTTTCCAGTGGAAAATGCTCCCCATCAGCTCTGTCTTTTCAATCCATTATTCCGTGAAAAAATTTCAAATAGAAGTGATGAAGAAATTATTTCCAAATTTTGTAGGCTGTAATTTTCGTTCTGGGTTAACTACACAAGAATGGAAAATTGGATGCCCAACATATTGTAATATCTTTCTATGACTCTAATCTAAATTAACTCAAATTTCACAGCTTTTTCATAACAGGCTGCTATATGTCATCACTTTTATTTTTCAGCTATATCTTACAGTACTGTTGGCACTGACATTTCAGAGTGATTTACAGTGGAAGTGGAAGGCTTCATAATACATAGTATGTCAGACAAAAAACAAATTACTGTCCCAATTTTAAAAAGAAAAATGAAGGGATCTACTCAACGGTCAAATGTCAAGCAATGTATCTCAGAAGCAGAAAAGGGCAAGGGTAAAAAACAACACTCAGCTAGGCATACTGAAAAGTGACCTTATTCATTCAAGAAATACTGCAAATAAAGTTGTATCTGCAAAATTTTCACCTACATTTACACAGCATTTTATACATACAACAGAGTCGAGGCCAAACACAGTAGTAAAGAAAGCACTAGGATACAAGACAGGCTGCATAACAGAAAGTTTAAAATAAACATCCTAAAGAAGTTGAGAATGAAAATTTCAATGATAAAAGTTATCAATAGGACTTTCTTTTTTTTTTTCTTTCTTTCTTTCTATGTGCAAAGCAAGAAAATCAAAATCTTTTTTCACAACCATTTAAATCACAGGCTATATCAATTTGCTGACTAAAAATAGGAAAGTACTTGGGTGAAACAGATTAGTAGGTACCTGTTACTTACCTGTAATTTATTTCTTCAGTTTTCCTATGAATTTCATTGTAATCAGATTTTAATTTTATAATCAGATTTTATTTACTTGAATCAAATTTTAACTTTATTTTTAGCATATTGAAAATAGCAACCTTCACATTACATACTATAAGCTAAAAATGAACCATTCCAAGCAGCCACCTAAAATCACGTTTCAAGTAAGCTTTTTCAGTGTTCATGTTTATAAACAATTGTGCTAACAGGATTCTTTCTCACCAGCAAGTTGATCATTAATTCCAAAACAGGCCTGTAAGTAACTCTTAGTACCCACTGAGGTGGTCAAGTACTTTCTAAGTTTAAATTGTAAATTTGTAATTGGAAATATTTGGTAAATGACCCAAAACAGTAACAAAAACGACAACAAAATCAGAATTTTCCCCTGCAGTAATAGTGGCCCAGAAAGGTACCCTACAAAGGCAGTTACCTGAAACGCCTCTAAAACTAAATCTAAAGTAGTGAAACAAATTAAATCCAACAACAACAAATACACACTAGCTAAATAAAAATAAAACAAATAAAAGTCAGAGAAAAGTAAGGCAGTCAAGGTAAACTTCAAACATTCTGGAAAAAACAACAGATTATCTGGCATTCAAAAGAGTTTTACCTTCATTCTTTGGACAAAAAAAAAAAAAAAGAGCTCTAATTCCTTTTTGAAGTTTGCAAATGAAGCTATATGGTTGGATGACTATCCAAATCAAAGAGACTAAATGCTTAAACGTTTGCAACACATGGCAAATTCAATCTTAAGCACTTTGAAGATGTATTTTAAACAAGCAGTTAGTGAGCCAACAACTTGTATAATGCTACTCGTAAAACAAACAAACAAACAAACAAAAACTTGCTTTCCTTGGCGGAGAAAATCATTGGACTTGGAAGTGATTTACAGGAAAAAAAAAAACTCTTAAAGAGTAAAGAGGAAAATATAACCGAAGTTTGTATTTAATACATCACTGAATAACCTGGAGAAAAACTATTTCCCAGGACGATATTTTTCTTTCAATGTTTATTCTTTCCAAATGGAATGCTCTTTACGAAGCATTTATTTGTTCAATTTGATCATGTGCTCTTACAAATCAAAAAGGAAAAAAAATATTAATGGCTTTGTATGATTCTCATACTCAAGTGGAAGCTATCCTGAAATATATCAGCACTTCCTAAACATAAAATCAACATCAAATACTTGGAGAGTTTTTCTCTTTATTTAGTGGAAAAAAAAAAAAAAAAAAAGTGACTCAGTCATATGCAGCAGAATTGGCTAAATACTTTTTGACAGAAAACTGTGTTCAATAGTAGCTATAGATGGATAAAGGTGTAGTATATCTACCCTTATACCATGAAAAGAAGGTAAAGGAATAACAGACTGCAGTGCTTACCTTCATTGGGTGATTTCATTAGCACTAACTTATTCTGGAGACAAAAGGGATGCTAGTCAGCTAGATATATTTATAAATATTACATAGATCATTAAAAAAAAAAAAAAAAAAAGGCAGATCATCAATTTATCAGACCTAATTAAAATACATCAGTAAAAATGTGACCGTGAAATCACAGGAACATTTTTTAACATATTTGAACAAATCTTCCCTTTACTTGGGAAGGTTTTGTGCATTAATGGTACTGAAAGTATGGCAAAGTTGTATGCACCACAGTGAACGCGATAAAATGAAAGCATGCACTATTGGGTTTGCTTTATGCAGACAAAACTAGTGCTTAGCTTACACAGCCAATGCTGGTCAGAGTAATTCAACCAAGTGTCATGCTTCCTTTTGAGGTTGTAATTCCTTGGTACTGCCACAACATATCAGCTCCCATGTTCATTGCCTTTCACTCAGCATCCAGTCTCCTATAAAAGAGAGGAGCTATGGATTCTTGAGAATTTGTTTTAAGCTCAAAGTTCATTTCATCATTCTTTCTTTCTCTTTCAGAAGAGTAAATATGATTACATTATGCTACTTACCAAACTCCCTCTTAAATAAAACCATATATTTTCAGAAAATTCTAATTTTGCCTTACATATTACTACTACTTCCTTCAGAAATGAGACTGGGTGGGTCAAAGTGAGAAAAATATTAAATTATTTTCCTCTCTGATAGCAGACACAGGAAAAAAAAAAATGCATTTTCTCCCTTACTCTGTTTTCTTGCTTTCTTCAAGGAACATGAATAATGAATATTAGATATCTCAGAAAATGATGGAGCACCAAAAAAGCCAAAATGATTAACAGTAAGACATTACTTTATGGAAAAATTACAGGCATGCCACTTTACTCCTTTCAGTGTTGATTCACCTTTATGGGATCATACAGGTAACAAACATTCTCAACCAGTTATGTCATCTTCTCCTCATTCCTCATCTCCCTCCTTCCAAAATACTGGAAGGCTTTTGTAAGCCAGGTGATTCAAATATAAATAAATACATTAATTAATTAATTAAAGGAAACAAAATCCCGTGATCCTTTTCCTCCTAAAAATACTGTGCTTGTTTTTAAACAACCATTTCTATTTGTCTAGTAACTGTTGTGCCTTTGAGCATTAAAAAATAAATAAATAAATAAATAAATGTTTTGATAGTATTGGCATTAACTAGAAACAACAATTAAACGCCTCGCAAATGAAGCATAGAGCATACTAGAGCTGGAAAATAACACATTTTCAACTAACACCCAGTGAAATTGAGGAATAGTTAAGAAGGAAGATGAATTTGTATACTGATAGAGCTGTTCTTAGATATGCTCACATGGTCACTGGACTTCACAATGCAAATCAGACATACACAATTCAAACAGTTTGTAAACATTCTACAACTGCCCTTAATGATGAAGCATGAGGCTAACTGAACTGAAATTGATTTTTCCAGTACTTGTTCAGATTAGCTTCTGAAGAAATGGATTGTCCTGTTGATTCTCAGAAACTGTAGTACACAATCAGAATTTCAAGGCATAACAAGCACTTGTGTGTGGCCTCAGCTTTCCCTAGAGTCAGTTGTGAGAATCCTGTTAGCAAACCACTAAAATAAGAAGACCAAGAATTAACCATATTCATGTAAATATGTAGTTCTTCTGTAGTTCTGAGACGGCATCCTCCTATTACACCTATACAACATAGACTAGTTTCACACTATTTTTTCTCATTAATAGTTTTCAAAAGGGTAGGAAATAAAGTGAACAAATTTACCAGGTATCTGTTCACAGATGCTGTCACAGGAACCACAAATATGTCTGAAAAGGGCAGGCACAGACAACTTTGAGGAGGAGGGCTTCAGAGGAGCAAGCAATCATTATCAGGTATGCTCTCATGACACAGGTTACGTGCACTCCAGTGTACTTATCCCAGGAAGGAAAAATAAGTGTCATTATCATCAGTGAGGAGCTGAGGAACAGCAGCAGTTTTTCTCATGCATATGTTTGCAATGAAATACTCAGATGCACAAAGATGCCTTGACTGCGCCCTTCAACACCCGCATAGGGTCTGGTACGGTCACTCCCGCTGATTTACTCAGATTCTGTCTCAGCCCTTAAGGTTTTCATTGGCATTTCTTTTACCACAGACAGTCCTGGCTACCAACAGAAATAAAAATTATGCATAAAAAACATATTCCGAACAGAAGAACAAAGAGTTTCTGGTAGCTGCAACCAGAGAGAGCTATAGTGGAAAACTGATAAGCTAGCAGGCAAAGCCATTAGTTTATTGAGAAAAAAATCCTATTCATTCCAGATGCTCAATCTTGCCTCTTATATTAAACCAAAGGAGAAGATACTTAAATCAGAGTAATTTATGCAATCTAATGATTTATATTAATAAGGACATGGACAGATCTGCTAAGGACTTGGTAAGATGGACTCTATCTCCACTAGACTGGTACGTATATATTTCCTTCCTGCATAACTTTCTGTCTCACACAAATTCAAATCAGTTTTATCATGGCGATGTTTCTTATTCCTACACTACCACTCAAAAATAGTCGTATTTTAACAATTCCATGAGTGTCAGCCTGTCCAGTGCCAAGAAAAAAATTAACCTCACTGACACATCTAGAATTTTCCTATTCTCAGAAAGATAAAACTGTGCTTCCCATAGAAATGTAATGACTTCTTTTAGGAAAACAAAAGGCCACAGGGTATTTCTTGCTACTGCAGTGGATGTCACGAAGTAATTGGAAGCTAGGCAACACCTGTTCTCTCTGTACATGTCTTGGACACTTCTTTGAGAAATGTAAAGATCAGTGCTGGTCCTTTACCACCTCAGAAGCTCCAAAATGTATGGTTCCATCTTCCAGGTTACTGATTTCTTCTGTTAACCCTTATGTTTTAAATGGGAAAATTCTTAAGTGACCACAGTGTCCCCTGCACAACAGCAAAAACAGATCCTTCTAGAGCTTTCATTAAAGCCTGACTTTCTGTTCTCGCTCATTGCAAAGAACGGCCTTACATAAGACAAAAACAAAACAAAACAAAACAAAACCACCTAAACAATGGTTCACCCATGTGATACGATCAATGTAAACATTTCCAGATGCTTAAAAGAACATTAAGGTCCACAACAGCATGTGTTTCAAAGGTGCAGTGCTCTTCCAGTGCGATCTGTCATGGCATTGTCTGTGTTGAGGCTTTCCTACTTCCAGCCAGAAGTCAGAGTACTGCCAGTGTACCGTCTTTACCCCATTTGTTAAAACTGCTGTGTATTACAGCCTCCAAACGCATCTCCCTCTGCTCAAGGAGCACTGAAGCATCAAGGAGAAGTGACTCTGCCTGCCAAGTATGACCCTCTCCACACCCGGCCATTATAATGATACACACTGGAAGAAAATACTCTTGAGAGACATTTCTTGTTCAAAGACCTAAAAAAAATATGCCTGGCTCCAAACCACAAGTAAGTATTGTTTGTATATTTTGCTTTACTTTCAAGTGGACAACCCAACCAATAAAAATTGATTTCAATTGCTGTGCACAACATGTAACATTCATAGTCGTACACTGCTGCACATTGCTGGAGAGAGTGTGCTTTACAGTGATTCCAACAGCAATAAATACAAACAGAGTTTTGTGGGGGTATTTTTTGTTAGTCCGAGGTTTTTCAAAAATCCCTTAACCACGCTCACCCGTGTTCCTGGTTGAAACAGCGAAGTGACACGGAAAAACACCCACAGCAGGTTAACGCAGTGCGATCCTGCACGGCGTGGGCTACCCCGGGACCACACGGAGCAGAAGCCTGAGGCGAGTGAGGCACCTAACACCTGCCCTGCAGACCGGCCTGAGGCTGCAGGAGAGCTCACCGGGATAAAAGGCACCGGGCGAACCTCGGAGGCACCTGCAGAGCGGTGAGCTAAATCCGCCGCCGCAACGCTTTGACAGACAGACCTCAGTCCGTATAAATACCCACCGCAAAACCCAAAGTATTTACGCGCTTGCCCCAAGCACCTCCCTCAGACCCTTGCACCTAGTCCAAGGCAGACGTGCAGCACCATCCGCACCACCACCAGCACCACCAGCACCACCAGCAGCACCAGCAGCTCCGTGCCCGGAGCCCGGCGCCCCCCCGGCACTCACCCAGCAGCAGCAGCTTCAGCTCCCGGCGGGCGTCCCGCTTGTCCCGCCGCAGCTGCCGCTCGATCTCGGCGCTGATGCGCTGCGACTCCTTCTCCTCGGCCGACAGGCAGCACCCGGCCATGGCCTGCACCGGGAGCGTCCCCTCCCGGCCCGGCACGGCCCGGCCCGGCCCGGCCTCGCCTCCCGCCGGCCGGCAGGTGGGGGCCGCCTCCTGCCCACGGGGCGGGGGGACGCGGGCGGGGGCGGCCCCGGGGGCTGGAAACCCGGGGCTGGGGGCCGGGGGCTGGAGGCCGGGGTCCCGTCCCGGCTCTGCCCTGCCCCGGGCACGGGGCCTGCTCCCGGCCACCGGGCGGCTTCGTGAGGGGTCGGCGTCCCGGGGCTGAAGGCTCGGCTTGGAGTTGGCGAGGAGCCGGGAGAGTGGTGCTGGCGAGGCTTCAGCCCCCCGAAGGGCTGCCTGAAACTGCTCGCGGCTGTTACATCTGTTTTCGGGGGTCTTGCGCGTAGAAAGGGTCTTCGGCTTGTTTGGCAGGTGTGGTGGGAGCTGGAGGGGGAAGGGGCTGGTGGGGGAGAAACAGTGCTGCACAGGAGCCGGGCACTGCGATTTACAACTGCATTGTGTATACATGAAAAATAAAACTTAGAAGGTACTTTTTCTTCCTCTTTTTTAGTCAATTCATTTCTTCAAGGTTTCCTTAGATTCCCATTCATTACTCTGCCATCCTCCTGTCACTGCTGTTTCACTCCAAACACAAACCCGGCAATGATACTTGAACTTTTGAACTTGCAGAGTTTTAAATGCATCTAATAACAAGCAACAAGGCTCTGACTCAAAGTTAATGCAACGGTGACAGGTGAAACCACCAGGGAAAAAAAAAGAAAAAGAAAAAGAAAAAAAAAGATATGCAAATATTTAAGCAAGCATAAATGGCTGATTTGTTGATTTCTTCACTGTAGGCAGTCGTGCATATGCATATTTTGAACGTAAAATACTTTTTAAAACAATTTTTAAAATACTTTTTAAAAACTTTTTAAAGTGTGTCTAGATCCATAGAAGACAACCGTCTCCACCTTCACCAGTTAGATATGCGGGAGTAAACAATTATAAGGGAGTTGCTTCAAAATTGGAAAGCTATGTATTTTTAATGGCTTTCTATTGCTGCTAACTCCTTAGGGTACCCTCCTGACATAAGAGAGAATGTGGGAAGGTCTTGAGGGAGCCAGTATCCTCTGAGTCTGCTGTTAGTGGAGTTTCATACAAATACGGCCATTCTCTGAATAATGTTATTCATTACTAATGCAGGTAAATATTTGCCTAGTCTAATAGTATTTGATGACCAGTACATACAGTTAGAGATAAGTGTCAGAATTAGGGTTTTTCTGGTGAACTACAGAAAAGTGTACACAGCAGTACAATTCCCACTGCCCTAACAACTTTGATAATTCAGATCATATCTCTGTTCCCACATCACAGTTGGCTCACCAAGGAAAAAGTTCAAAGTGTGTAATCCAAATTTAGCCTTAATCTATCTCTTACCCTTATTGCCATTTCTGAAACAAAAATAAGCTTCTACAGAAGAGCTTTCAGGACTGTACCAGATGAGTTTTTCTACTTGGTTCCATTGAAGCACACTCAGCTTGCTTCTTAAGGAGCGTCAATAAAAATCCCTTTTTCAAAAAAAAAAATAAAAAAAAAAAAGGGGGTGGGGGGGTCCAATTCCCTCATCAGTGGTTCTTCAACACCAATAAAAAAGCACCTTGATGCAACAGCCAAAGGAGGAGAGAAGAAAAAGGTAGCTACACAGATTCCTGTTGCTTATGGGTAGTAGGGTTTGGCTCCTAGCTGAGGGGGTTTTCATCAAGTTCTAGACAATTTCTCGGTGATGGTGGACTTCCTAGTGAATTATTTTAACAGGCTGAAGAACTTTTTCCAACATATTATGCTGTATTTCACTTACTTTGTCTAAGAACAAATTAGTATATTATAGGAAATCCTTTAGGCTATTTATTCCTGGAACTAGCATTTATGCAATATACTTAAGCTTTCTTCCAACCACCAGTGTCATTTTTTCAGCCAGCTTGTTGCTTTTTTGAATAAATTTGAACTGCTTACCGTTGGATTGTCATGTGGCTGAGTAATAGATCTGTGCAGACTATAATATAGCTATTGAAAATTTCTGCTGAGCTCCTGAGGGCTTTTTTTACCCAAAATGATGCTACATCTCTTGAAGAGAAATGCAAGCACACAGAAATATGGCACGTCCATAGCAGCCACTAGGCCTCATTACGGGTTACCCTTAAAGAGGCTGTGCAGAATGTTACAACAGTGATATTTGGTACAGCTGGTACCCAACAACACTTCCCGTTATCTCTTGGATCTGCTGCTGACTAGGCGTGTCAATCTTACCTCCTAAGAATCACGAAAAGGCTCAAGAGAGCAGGCAAGACTTCAGAACCAGGCTTCAGTTCTGAGCTGGTTACAGTAACCATCAGTGGTGAAAACTATGACCTCAGTTTAAATAAAGTGCATGTTTTGCTAAGGGTAAACTGAGATTTTTTTAAAAAAAATCTCGTATGATGTAAAACTACATCAGCCCCAACATCTTATCAGCCTGCATGTTTTACAGAAAAAGGTAAGTTTGTGTGCAGTGAAAAGGTGTTTTAAATTACTCCTTTTTCTTAAAGCAGGATTGTAGTTCTGCTTGACCTCACAAAAGAGAATTAGAAGTCATTTCCAGTATCTTGTAAAAACCATCATAAAACAATACAAGGATCTGTATTTCCCTCTTCCTTTTGCTTCCACATTGTTATTCTGCAAAGGCATACAAAATCATATACTGCTTTTTTCTGCTTTTTTTCACTTTTGTTATGCTTCCTTAGAGTGAACATCAGCTTCAAATCAGTAGGGTACCAACTAAAAAGACCAAGAAACGGTGCTCTGAAACAACCAGGAGAAGACTGGATATTGCGGTTTTGGTTGGAGGTAGGAACCTGGAGAACAGCTGCAGTAGAGTGAACTTCTGGATGTTTCATAACATTGTGCTTTATTATGAGCCCTACGTAAAAATATTTGGCTGAATAAAAAAAGGTAATGAGTATAGAAGTGGAGGCAGATTTTGCTTTAGAAAAACCATGAGCAGAAATGTACTGCTGTTGGTTCAATGAGGGAGGTAACTCAGTTATGTTATTTTTAAAAAGATTGTTCTTTTCCGTGGCTGAAAGTGGCATTTTGGGTAATGATATTGAAAGAGAACTTCAAGGCTAAATGTCTGATACCAACAACATTTCAGTTTTACTCCTTTTTTATGTGTACATTTCTTCTTAACTATTACCACTAAGAATGAGGGCAGAATTAAAGGGCTTTGGAAATCCTGCTGTCATTCATTCAAGAAATACTGAAAAATAAGAAATCCATGGTTCTGGACCTTCACAGAGCACGGTAATTTTAACCTGTGAAAAATGGATAAGCAATTTTTATTTGGTAGTGTTTTATATCCACTTTTCTTAGGAGTAAACAGCTATGTTAGATAAAGAGATTGAACGAGAAACAGACTCCAAATGTTTTACATATATCAAAACCGGGAGATTAAAATAAACTAAATTTTGCACTAACAATCATGTGTGGCTTTTTCTTTGGGTGGGTGGTTTCGTTCCTGTTTTTTTTTTTTTTTTTTTTTTTTTTTTTTTTTGGTTATTTTACACAGTGATAAAATTTCATTCCAGCTGACTTCTTTATTTTCTTTGGCACTCTGTGTACTTTGTGCATTTCATTGCTCAGTAACTCACAGTAGCTACGCTCCTTAAAAGGAGTAGATTCAGAGAAACCTTCTTGCTGGCCCAAACAAGTTTGACAGGTTTAATGACCTCAAATACTGGTGCAATGAAAAATATCCCAGGTTCAAGCATCTTCCAAGCGCACAGTGTTTAGTATACTCTTACTCTGCAATATAAACACCTGGATTAAAGGATACCAATTAAAGTAGCACTTAAAAAGTGAACAACTAATTGGATAAAATCACAAAACAATATAAGTAAGTCTCAAAAGGGAAAACTGGACCTTGCGTTAGGAATACTTTGAAAACAACCAGCAGCAGCTCATGTTTCCTTCTAACTGATGTCTGAGAGTTATCATAACCAAACTTTGTTAATTGCATGGTAGACTAATCTCATCTTTCCAAGTAATTGAAGTTATATATGAATATATATATATGAAGTTATATATATATGAAGTTATATATATGAAGTTATTCTAAAGCTGCAAACAAGGAAAAAATGGTAAGAGCAAAATAAATCTGCTCATGTAGCTAACATCATGAAGGAATAAAAAAAGGGAGATGAGCAAAGGAATTGTCAGATGATCATTTTCATAAGTGGAAGGATAAAAGAAGTATCCTCTCTTAAATCCTAAAGCTTTACTACATAGGGTTTTTTTTTCTGTCTGGTACGCTAAAGGCTTACGGTGGTCAGGAATAAAGGAGATAATTTAACTACAAGCATGTAATCCTGTTTTTTTCTTTTTTTTTTCTTTTTTTTTTCTTTTTTTTTTTTTTTTAGGAAAGAAATCCCATATTTTTACTATTAAAGCCACTAATTAGCATTACATAAATATTTCTCTATCTATGTAGGAAATAAAACCAGTCTCCTGTTAGTGATGGGTCCAAATGGCAGTCTTTAGATTCTGTCAGGTTCACATACTTCTTTTAAGGTGGTGATAAATAACACATCGAATAACTCCAGGTTCAAAATGGGACATAGGAACATACTGGCTTAAAAGATGTTTTGGAAAAATTACATGTTTCCGTTGCTGGCAAATACAATTAAGTTTTGCATTTTTATTTTATCTTCTATCGCGGAGTCTAAACTTCTCTAGCATTGATGCATTACCTCTCAACAAAGCCTGCTTGAACGGCCTGTTTTTAGTCTCCCTGCTCCAGCACCCCTATCTGATAGGGAAGGGAGCAATTAATCCATTTGCACTAGATCATACAGTCACCATGGCAGAGCTGGAACAGGAAGCCTGATTATATCACTTCTAGTGCTGCTCTTCAGTTTATCGTAAAGCATTCAGTAACATTCGGGCAAATATTTTTGAAAAATTAGCGTGCTGTTTACTTTTGCTGACCAATGGCAATGTTTAATTAATTAAACTATAGCTGATAGCAGCACTACAGCCACGCTTTCCAATTGTCTGGTATTTCTCTCGGAGTTCATGATACATTAAAATATCACATCAAACAGAACAAGAGATCTCCTTCAAACTTTTGGCTGCAAGATATTTGGGCCTGTTTTAGTTCCTACTGAGTATTATTCAGAGTTGTCCCCAGTTACTAATGGATTTGAAAGTATTTAATTGCCCTTCCCTGCAGGTCTGGCATGCCTATTTCCTTATTTCTTTGTCCTCATGTTTTACCATGTCTGTAAAATCATGTTGGGCCTACAACGTTGCTAATGTACTTTTGTTCCTAACATACTTTAAAATACTTTAAAATATCTGCCGTTCTAGTGTCACCTTATTCCTAAGAGCAGCTTGTACTTAATCTTCCCTTTACCATTGTATATGCTCCCTACCTTCAAATTCCTATGACTTATGATCAGTCTTTAACTTTTTTGTGTGTGTGTATGACGCATTTTTTCCCTTCTCCTAGCAACTGTATCAAGATGAACCCTTAGCCAAATTGCCTTGTTACTGAATCTTTTTATTTTCTTGACCTAATAAATTTCTTTAAAATTCTATTTTCTTCTCTAGAGTACACCATGCTTATTTTTCTTGCAGAACTCACTCATAATTTGCTCTAGCTTTGTTAAATTGGCACTTTTCTGAAGTATCAGGCACAGAGATTACTTTAAGAAACTCTCTTCTTTTAACCCACAATAAATGTAATCAAATTTTTATTACTGCTTCCTTGCAGTAACTGGTTTCTGGTTAGATGACTAATCTTTTTCACTTAAATTCATTAAAAAAAAAAAAAATTAAAAAGTTTATGTGTATAATAATTAGAAAAAGAAATTAATGCTTTTAGTTGTTGTTGTTTTGTTTTTTTACTGGCTAGGTTTGTATTCCCCAAAACACAAGCTTGTAACACAGTATTGGCAGGGGCTTTAGGAGTAATGAGTTGTGTTCTTGTTTCAAGAATTCATGGTTTATAGTATTCTTCCCCTCTTCCTTTCTAACCTTGCCAGCTTTCGTTTTTTAATCAATGCATTGGTTCACATGTATTCAATGCCCTTAAAGCTTTGAGTTACCAGGAACTAAATACCGAGAAAAGTTGTGTTTAACTAAGAATGCCCAGCAGGTAGTTTTATGTACTCTTCTTAGTGCATTGGTTGTAATCAGATGTGTTAATGTAAAATCAACATTGATATGTTGTGAGCCATATTGAATGAAGAGTTTTAAGAGTTTAATACTGTTAAAACGTAATACTATGCTTATGGATCAGGGTAAAGGGGAACACTTAAAAGAATCACATAGGGATAACTAAAGTAGGGCCTGAATTGTTGAATAAATGAATTTTGAGCAAAATCTAAGTTGCAACAAGATTCAAAGGACATACTGAAATTTTATACCAAAGTGAGATTTAAATACTATATCCCAATAGTATCTTCACACACTCAGAAGGAGTGGGCTAGGAACAAAACAAATTATATTTATGCATGTCCATTGAATGAAAACAACATAAAATACTGGGGGGGGAGGTGTGGGGGAATCCTATGTTTAGCAAATGAGTTACACAGAAGGCAGTAAGAACGATTAATGTGGTTGAAAGTACAAAAACAAAAGCAGAAGACCTAGAACTTGCAATATATTTCAACAGCTGTTAAGTTTTTGCCAAAAGTGAATGCTGCTTTTTATGAAGATACAGACTGGCTTCCAAAGGACAGTACCATTGGCACATATAAGACCAAGCATTTTATAATTCTAATACATGAAGTTTTGCAAACAAGCCATTGTCAGTAAAACAGATGATTGCCTATCCAACTTAATCACAAGACTGAGAAACATTAATTTTAGATTAATTCAGTTGAAAGAAATTGAGTAAAGAAGTAAGATATGAAATTAATAGCAACATTTCTGAAAATGTTTGAAGTAAAGTTTCAAAAAGAATTAGACGTAATGTAAAAGGAAGTTTGACTTGTAAACTTAATACATCAACAAAAGTGATTAAAATTCACATTGATTATTTTGTACAATGGCATAATTAGGGTTGCTGATATAATGTATGAGCAGCAATGCCATGTCCTGTCAACATTAATTTATTCCAATGAAGGAAAAAAGGTTAATTTAGCTCAAATTTAAAAAAAAAAAATCTGTCAGGGAACTGAATAATTATCAAAGATGGCTGCCAAAGCTGGAGAAAAGTATCTACTGTCAGACTGAGTGATAACTGGCAAAGAAAGAGCAATGCCAAGTGATTCTGAGTTCTGCCCATAACATTTTGAAATAGCCAAATACTATGGCTAGTAATGAAATATGGCTAATAATGAAATAATGAAATAATAGCCAAATACTATGGCTAGTAATGAAATAAATGTAAGCCATATTTAAATTTCTTTCCCTCAAATGTAAATCAGATTAAAACTAGATCTACTTGTGGCTAGAATATGTTTCATAAAATAATAGAATAATATGCACAGTGCTCTTGGCTATTCCCTGATTTAAATATATATATATACATATATATTTTAAACCCAAATTGCAAGTTTGTCTGGGAAGATACTCAGGGAAGGTCTGGCAATTACCACAGTACTCCTCTGAGGATCTCAGACCAAATATAGACAGATATTTTTGATCATGAGATATGTATACATGTTGTGGAAAATAATTTAAAAGACATGTAGTCAAAATAAAATTATGAGAATATGCTAGTGTCCCCTTAATGACTTTGAGCCAATCAACAGGAGTGTATGTCCAGAGAGAAATTAAATATTTTCAATAATGCATAAAGGTTGTTCATTACAGAAAACACAAAATTCATACTTATCAAAGACAGTCTGAACGCTAGCCATGTATCCCCACCTGAGAGCTCAAACTCACTGACCCCGTCATCAAGTTCTTGCTGATGAACTCCACAATCCAGTTTGCAGATCTGCTCTCATGAATATCAGTAATGTGATTCTGGTTCTGTCCTGGGTTTGACTAAAAGGGATTGAAAGGCGAAGACTAATTTTAATGTAGAAATAGAAATTTTCCTTTCAGCATGGAGGAAAGGTGGTTTCCTAGTGTATGCAATATATTTGAACAATCCCATTCAGAATTATTGCTACTGGTCTCTTTTCTTGTGTTGACCTACCAGTTGTAGAGTAATAACTATTCCTGCTGTTCAATTATTTGTCCTGTAAACTAAAGAGAGTAGTTGTAACTATTTTTTTTTTTCCTGTTCATTGGAAAGTTGGACTATAAGTCTGTCACTTTTTTCTGCACAGAATTGTAGGCTTTTGGTTTCTGTAAATTTTAAATTCCAGGAAACCTCTCACCAACTCACTGTCCAACAGAAATCTTAAAATCTGTGAAGTCAAGAAACCATGCCATTGTGAAGGCAGTTGATGGCATTCTCCCAGGGTCTGTGCCTGTGCTCTTGACTCATAGGAAATCTACCACTGTTTTTCCCTAGTCTCAGTAGTCCAATTAGTTGACAAAGTAGCATTCAGAAACTTGAGATTTGTTTTCAAGAGGTTAGAAGAATGTGAGACAGATAGAAAATCAGAAGACACATCCAGTTCTGACAGAGGACTCATTAGTGGTGAAGGGACAGGTCAGAATGAGACACAGGTGTGTGAAAAATCTCAAGTGGTAAAGCATCTTAACACTGTATGTATTACAGCTGCAAAGGGTTGGGATATAAGCCATTTCGGCATGTCAGCGCTAGAACCATGAGAATACTGGAATTCTGCCTGCATTTTACATAAAGAACTTTCCTGTGGGACTCATTTATTCTCATACTTCTTTCTCTTATCATTTTCTGACACATTTCCTTGTGAGCGTGACTTTTCTTGAAGTACTGCAGATAAACTAATTATATTTGTCACATCAGGTGCTCCACTGAATAAAGAACCAGGTCCGATGATTTATTATGGATGAGAAAAACTTCTCAATTTAATTAGTACAATTCATTTACATTTCACACAGTGATGTTTGAACAAAACTCTTGACCCTACTTTTCCCTATGCCTTCTGCTTCCAAACTTTAATCACACATTTAAAGGCTCTGAATCCGAATAGAATTGGATACTGCATGAAACAGAAACATATGCAGTTTTACTATGCTAAGTTATCTAAAAAGGAAAAAGCGAGTTCAGTCGCCAAAGCCTCAAGAGGCAAAGAACTGATTGTGATGTGTTGTCCAAATACTTATTAACACGTGGTTAGGGAAATGTTGATTGAAGTAATACCTACAGGCCATGCACATGGGATCATCCACCTCTTTTGCCAACTGTTTGTACGAAGCTTGGCACACATCACAGGCTCAGGAAGGAAGGGATGAACATGTGTGCATGTTCTCCATATCCTGAATACCTGAATATCTTTAGTTACTGGCAAATTACATTCTTCTGGCTTTCATTAAAAATGATTGACATTACAAGGGTTTTACATGATCTTTCTAGAGATTCTTGAAATAGATAAGCATTATCTGTGTGACATAGTAAAATGTCTTAAATGCTGTGTATGTACACATATACAAATATGTTTGGAAGTGGTTGCGCCTTTCTGAAGTGAAAGATGTTAAAACCATGTTGCCTAGCTTTAAGTTGTTTGTTATTTTATGTGCCATTTCCTATGTGCCACAACTCCTGCTTTTACAGCTAGGTAGTGTATCATCATACAGATATAATTCGAATTTGTGTTTTAATTTCTTTCTTTTCTTGACATCCTCAACATCTCAGATTTTACCTTGGATTTTATCTTTTTGTGTTTTTCAGAAGACTTTTCATGAAGCGGTATGATGATTTCCACATTTTTTTTTTCTTTTTCTCAGTGTACTTTTGTTCTAAAAATAAGGAGTCACTGAATAAATGTCTCCCCAAAATAAAGTATTTTCCTGCTGTATCAGCTGAGTGTACAGACACTTCACAGTCCTGGTTATTCTCACTATAGATCTCAGTACGTACACCTTTGATAGCACTGTATCATCAGTTACTTCTCTGTCCACTTGAGATATCCTGAACTCTGAATGGGCTAATACAGCACCAGTAAAGGCATCTTCCTAAAGAGCAAGGGTACCTATGTATGTTGTTCCACCAGATGGTACAGGCTTGATGTTGTATGCACAGGCTCCATAATCCTATTGGTCTCCTGTGGACTCAGACGAGCAATAAAAACTATTGCTTGGAATGTGAGTGTAGTATGTTATTAGCCTTCTTGGTTGCCTTGGATTTTTTTTATTATTTTTACTTTTAAATTCAAATGAGAATGAGAGGTAGAGAGGGAAAAAAAAAAAAAAAAAAAAAAAAAAAGGGAAGCAAGTATCTGTGGTAAATAATTTCTGCTCTACCAGAAGAGTAGCAGAGCTACTCTGGCTCTGAATGAAGAAACATCCCAAGCAAAGACTTCCTGCTAAAATTTCCAGTCTTTGGGACCCTGGGTTCACAGGTGGCACAGAAGGTCACAAGGATAGCACTGTACCACATAGACATTTCCAAGTAATTGCTAGCATTTTTAATAATGCCCTTATAGTCTTGAGCCAGACTACTCAAGACAGACTTCCATCAGTGATGGACTTGCATGCTTTCTTTACACCAATCATTCAGCCTTTCTGACATATAGAAGAACTGTAACCAGCAAGTAAATATTAGGAAATTTCAGGTGATCAGCTCTAACAAGAACCTCTGAGAAGCAGCTTTGCTTTTCATCACCTCTGTAAAGTCAAATTTTTACTCAAGATTGTCAGGGAGATAAATGAATCCATTTTCATTATTGCAATGGATTGAGCACAGAATTATTGAAAGCAAAAGCTAATTGGATATGAATAGATTGCATAAAATTAAGTCTGCAGCATCTAACCTTGTAAGCCATTGTATTAAATTTCTGGTGGCTGAGACCAGAAATTTTTACTTGCTGTGCAATAAAAGAATAAAGAGAAGATATACTTGTGGCTCTCTATAACAGCAAATCAAAACATTATTTGCTAGAAAGCTGGGGAGAGGAATTTGCATTCCATTTTTACAGCCCAGTGTAAAATTATCTCTCTATTTTCATTAGAATGACTGAATGAAGAATTAAGAAAATATGCTACTTACACTACCATAGCTACAACCACATTTTCTAATGCTAAGACAGAAAGTAATTGAGTAACGCATATTTTGCAGATCACCTAGGGAAATCAGTTTCACTTGCTTGATTTGGGATGCAAGATCAGCCTCCCGTGCCTCACACAGCATTGAACTAACTATTCCCCTCTGTCCCACTTTCAAGGGATCATTTTGAATATTCTGCGATTTTATCTGTTACTGAACTCTTGAACACCAGAGTAAGCAGGAAACATCTCTTAACATACACTACTTTTGGATTTGTGTGTGTGTGTGAGAAATAAGACAAGAATGATAACGACAATTGTACAATACATAACCACTTGTGCCATTTTTCTATACTTTCCTCAAAGAGATGTGGAAAATGTCTACACCCTATTGAGTAATACAGAAAAACAATTACATTGCTTTTACCGGTATTAGTCATAACACCATTTGAATGCTTCTGGTCAAGAATCTGAATACTGTGATTATGTACATATGAAAAACTATTTTTTTAATTATTTTTCATCTTAGTATCTGTCAAAGTAGCCTGCTGCATTTCAAAAAGCTCAATCAGCTAAACTACAGTGATATTACTGATTTATACATTAAAATTAAACGTTATTACGCAAGGGCAGTATCCAATACAATTAAGTTAATATCTGTCCTTTTGACTTACAATTGAACTCAGGTTGCTTACCTTAGGTAAGGTCAGATAAAGTACTGAAGTTCTAAAGTATTTTAAGAAAAACCTTAAGTCACGGATTTTACACTGCAGTCAGTTTCTTAACATAGAATAGATAAAGTCTTATAAATAAATGTGAAAGTTTACCGTCCATATTTCCCCGAGAAAAGGGGAAATCAAGATGTTGACACACAACGTTGCTCTGACTTTACAAAAGCAGCACTCAGAATAAAACAAATATCCTATAGCATGTGATAACAAATTAACCTCTATTAGACAATAACCAAACTTGTGTGCACATTTAACTGACACTTGTTAAGAGACTCCAGATACTTCATCTTGAGATAAATGGAATTTTATTTTCAGGGAGAGAGTGATTCTTCTTTATAATAAATGTATAAAAGTGCAATATCTTAATTATTTACTGCATGCAAGTCATCTTTTTTCTGTTAGCATCATATAAAGTAATCTTATGTAACAACTTATCTCTGCAAGAATACATTTGAACTTATTGTCGAATTAATACATCTCTTCAGTTGAGTGCCAGTCTGATCATTGCATGAATCACCTCATACAGGAATGTAGGAAAAAAAAGTGAAATTTCAGTAACATTTTGGCAAATACAGTTCTCTATTGACAATGTGAAACGACATATTAAAATGGGTATTTTTGACCCACATTGGACCACATTCACCTACTATATCCTTCAGGTAATTGTACTGAAAGTAAGGAGTTTTGTTTCCTGCAATGCATGTCCACAAGGTTAAATGGTTCTGCCCCTGACTACGGGAACTTTTTGTTAGCAGTTTGTCTTTAATTTAGACAGTAAAATCAATTTTGTAATGATTGTCAGAACTGAATCTGATACCTCAACCAACCTTCTCTGTATGACAAACAGGATAAAGGAAAGATGCAGAAAAATAATAACAAAGTGGCAGGAGGGATATGTAAAAATAATCAAATAGTGCTGATCTTCAGCTATATTTTTCACGCCATCAATTGTTCAGTATCAGCAGAGCAATTTACACTTAATTCAGAAGGATCAGAAAGTATTCTAGAAAGTACGTACATAAAGCAGTGCTCTAAAAATATTTTCTTTGGAAGGCAGGAAGCAAGTAATTGTGAAAGAGGAGTGTGAATGTGAATAGAGAAGGAGCACCTTGGACAAGGACACAGTAAACCTTGAATGTCACACACAGCAACGTGGCATTTTGAGTGTCTTAAGAAGGATTACTGTTTATTTATTTATTTGGGGGACGAGGGGGTGGGGATGTGTGTGTGTGTGTACATGAATGAAAGCCCCATTCTTATACGTCTCCGTCCCTAACAGCAAGGATGCCCTGTTGGCTTCAGTCTGACTACAGCTGGGTTTAGTCTGTATTTACCACAAGTTTGTTATTCTTAGAGGGAAGCAGAAAGGTTTTCCTCACCTTAACATTTCTTTAAGGTTTTTATTTATTTATTTATTTATTTTTCCTGGATGAAAATACAATCAAGACCTTTCAAAGTGAGACCTTTCCCAAGCCAGAAGAGTTAGTAGCCCCTCAGGTGCATAAAATGACAGTTGTATGGTTTTATATACTGCTCACTGTTCATGGAAATCTCAGGGCTAGGTTTTAAAAGGAGGGGAAGTCTTGCTTCCTTTTTTTCTAACATCTAAACTTTCTGGTGGTCACACAGTTCTACCTCTTCCATTTAGTCAGGTTAGCATTTCTCTCAACTGTTGATTAGCTCAAAACCCTGAAAATTAGGCTGCTAAAACAGCAAGAAGAGCAAAAATGTTTTTTTTTTTTTTTTTTTTTTTTTTTTCCCCCACCCTGATTATTGGCTGACCAAGTGTCAGGGCTGTCAAAAGGGTGAGGTAAAAGACTACACTGCTGAGACACGGGTGCTGAGCAGAAGTTAGAGGGTAGCTCTTTTTGGTAGCAATGAGCTATGAGACTGCCATTTCTGGGCCCTGTGAAACTTCACTGCTACTGGTACCAGATACATTCCTGAGGAGCTGGCAACTGTGTATTTTGTGGCACACAAAATTTTCTCAGTCTATAAATACTCTGGAACTGTACGGAGTTTGGGACAGTACAAAATGGTTGTCAATCACGCGATATGATCATAGTATGTGATCTAAGTTTATATCACAACCATGCACAATTCATCACAGTTTCTACATCTATTTAACCTATCTTAAATATCACAACTTACACTTTATTTTTGTTGATGTTACTGTCACTGAGACCTAAAGGTAAAACAAAACCTTCCTCACTGATCCCTCTCCCTTACATTCTGCACCAGGAAAAAAAAATCTATAGCAATTCACTGAAGCCCTTATTTAGGAAAATTATTTGGATTCCAAGAATCTTACTTGAATTGTTGTAATCACATAATAGAAAACAAATTCATTTTTGCAAGCGGCATGAAATTCTGTTTCGTCTATAATGAAAGTTTGAGATCCACTGACTGTTGATCAGATGTGAGCCAGACTCCTGGAAAGCAACATGCAGGCATCTTTCCATTATTCCTATCATGATTTAGGCAAACAAACAAACAAACAATAGCCTGCTCTTGCAGTAGAACTGCGATCAACCAAATGCTTAAGAAATTCGCCTACAAACTCTGAAAGCTTTCTATTAACAAGATACAGATTGTTACTTCTTTTCCCCCATGCTTCTGAGTTTCCATTGTATGCAAGCCAAAAAAGCCCATTAGTAATACTGTCAAATAACTGTCTCCATTTTGTCAAACCTTAAATGTTTTGAACCATCTGGCTGTAATAAAGTTATTCTGGAAATTTTACTATTCAGACAATGAGAAGTGAGCATGTATAATTTAAAAAGTAATCACAGAGTAATACATCTATCCAACATTTATCATAATAAGAAATATTTTTGGAGAACAATAAGCCCAAATAGTATTTAAGAAAAGATACATTTCAAGGAATTAAGATACTATAGTACAAAGTTATGGCCAAAAATACTGTATTTTTAACCAGCAACATTTTTGAGGGCCAGTAATTGCTGTTTTTTTTTTTTTCTTAAAAAACAAAAACAAACCTCAAAGCACTATTTCTGTCTATCAAACAGACAATACATGCATTTAAATGACACTTTAAGAACAGCAAATATGATCTTTATTTTTAAATACTGTAAGTTTAAAAATGTATCTGACGCCAACACCACCACCCCTGCCCTCCCTCCCCCCTCCCCCAGCCCAAAAAAAAAAAAAAAGTCAAATAAGGATCTCCTACAGCATGGTAAATGAGGAATCCAGCAACAGACTTCAGCTTAGACTGTATTTTGAGAAAACAAAACAAACAAAACAAAACAAAAAACACAGCTTTACAGTAAGATTGATCTGGTTTACTTGATCTTGTATTTTTTTACACTGTCTTCAAAATCCCCCTTTATTCCTTTTTTTCCCCTGCAGCATGGCTACTGTGAAAAAGCTCAAGTGAAACTTACAGTAAAATCCCTTTAATTAGCTAAATAATGACTGGATTATTGATTACATGGAGATGTTTCTGTTTTGATTGATACAACCCAAAATGTTATGGGTAAATACAAGTCAAAAAAGAGGAAATATTGATAACTCTTCAAAACAAAACATAGTTTTGCAAGATCTCTTCTGACCTAACAAATTAGGCAGGGAGAGATGGCTTCAGTGGTTTAATGTATACTAAATTTTAGAATGTATGGTTTATGTCAAAAGAGGGACTGTATTTACACAAGTGTGAATTTCTAAATTACAGTAGTTAACTACCTACACCAGGCCTGTGTTACGATGGTTCTCCAAAACGCATTGACTTTACTGGTCTCCTAACTAGAGGTAGGTCATTTGTAGGCCTTGTTAATATGCTGTGCACACTTCATTAGTTTACTAAAGCAATAGTATGCAGGATAACTATGCACAGAGCTCCAACAACAGCAGCACGTATAATAAATTACTTGGGTAATTTTTATGTTTTTCATGTGGGTTAACATGTCTTTGTTTTCTCCTAATACTTCATTCTTTTGTGAAGAATGTGTAGCAAGGCAAGGGTCATTCAGTTGAGTAATCTGAAAGTCTTTTGCACCTTACAACCAAAGGCTGGGAGTCTAGCAACGTCTTTATATGCAGCCCTTTTCCCCCTATTTAAAGTTTTTGCAAATCATGCAGTCAATTCTGACTGATATCCAGCATAAAAAGTCTCCTCCACGTTCAAACTCAAAAAAGTGATTCACAATCATGTGGCAGTATGATTAAAAATTACAGTTCGTACACCTTCACAATCAAAAGAGTCTGAGTTATAAAAAGTAAACTGCCCTTATAGCTGCATCATCCTGTATATGTAAGGACAGTGCCAGTTAATTTGTGAAAAAGGCAAGTTTAAGGTTTCTGTAAAACACGTATTACAGCTTTCTTGTGCTAGCGAACATCTAGAATACACAGGTTCCCATGACGTTTTCCTTCCCTCCTCCCCCATTTATGACATTCAAAGAAATCACATAATTTTGGCAAAGTTAAAAGGGTTTCGGTCTTATTTTTGCCTTCAGCTTCATGTTAGAGGCACAAACTTCTAGACTCAAGCACTATAAGGCATAGTAGAAACCACCAATTAAAACAACAGCAACGACAACAACACAACAACAACAACAATGGAATATATTGCAAGTGGGAACAGCTGTGTCATTTAAAAAGGAAATGTTTCTGTAAACTGTCACACTGCAATGCTGTGTTAGGTGATTCATGTAAAGCTTGCCTTGGCATGCTATGTTTTTTTTTTTTTTTTTTTTTTTTTTTTTTTTTTCAGAACATGCTCAAATGATCTAAACACTGCCACAGGTTCAACTTACCTAAAATATACCAGAAGTAGCCCAGTGGCACACACTCTTGAAAACTTTTGCAATCACAATATAACTATAAAGCATGAGTAAACTTCTGTTTTTATACAAAACTTAGAAACACATTTCCTTCTCCCACACCCAATATCCCATAACAAAAATCAAAACAAAACAAAAAGAAGCTCCGCCAAACCATACCTTTGTTAGACACCACTGGCTTTTTTCTTTTTTCTTTTTTCTTTTTCTTTTTTTTTTTTTTCTGGTTACAGTTTTATTTATATCACTGACACCAGCATGGCCAATGTATTCCCAGGTTAAAAGAAGGGATATCATCAACAATGGAATTGTAAAATAAGAAGCTCTGTTGCATTTATAGCAAGACCAGGACAAATTCTGTAATGCTGTATATAAGACTAACTGTTCTGATCACCTATTTAAAATGTCAGTGTCATTTTTTATAGCCTATATCTATCTGCTTTACCTTTATTAATTAAAATGCTTTAACACCTTATAATTCTTAACAATAGTGACTTTTTGGTTGTTGTTGTTATATCTAAAGTTTCTGGAGTTTCTGAAATACTGTATAATTGATCTGGTGTTCCTTTTTCCTTTTTTTTTTTTTTTTTTTTTTTTTCCGGGAAACAGCATGTACCCACTATCACTTATGTGCAATGGCTTGAATCATCTCTAAATTCACTTTTCTAATAAAAGACTCTTAGAAAGGTAAAAGTAATCTAATGCAAATCTGCCAAAAATAAATTAAATTTGTATTTAAGAGCTAATGTTCCAATCCTATATATAACGGCTTAAGTTCTTCTAATAAAACTGGTTTCTAAATCTGTGTAAAGCCCCGACAAGCTTTAAGCAGTTTCAAATATGAATGGCCTCAGTCTGGGTGTCTCCAATTTACTTCTACTCAGGAATGTGCAAATGATTTTATACAGCACGATGCTAGTACCACTCTGTACTATAGTTTTTTTTTTGTTTTGTAAATAAAAAACAACAACAAATCCCTAGTCAGAAATAAACTGACAAAATTTACATTCTTCTCTCTTAAAAAAGTAAATAAAATAACATTATTTAAAATGTGAATTAGCTATAAGACATACAATACAATTACATAGATACATATCAATACAGCACATTCAATTTGCCAAAAATTAATGATTACAAAGCCAATATGGATGCTGCCATATATATATATAGATGTATGTACAATGATTATAGCATTCATAATTGCACTATACCTACAACCAGTTTTAAATTACAAGGTGTTTTATGAGGGAGCAAAAAATAGCAACTGTTCTTACTATTTTTGTTTTGGAGTTGGGAGGGTTAAAGATGAAAAACGTCTCATTAGTATTTATTGTTAACTTTGGTAATCAACTAATAAGCCATTCTTTTTTCCACCTCCCATATGCTGCCATAAGGCAGCAATTTCTGTGTTACATGCACTCTAGTGCTACTTGGCATTGCAGATATTCAATCTAATGTCTGACCTCTGAGTCTTCTGTAGCTTGCTAGCAATCATGCACCTGGTCAAAAAACACCTTTCAACTTAAGCTGCAGAATAAAGGCTCATCGATGTGTGCTGCATTTTTGTTGTTAAAAAATTGCACATTAAAATGTCAAGAATGATTTTCTCACTGTTTCATTTACATTAATAAATCTTTTCTAAAGAACATCAAGAGAGGCTATTTTGATGAAAGCCTATCAAACGTCTGTGGATCAGTTAACAAGCAACCTTATCAGGGAAGGTTCCCTGTTGTGATCTCTCTCATCAATAATTTCTTGTTGTACAACTAAATGTGCCTTGATATTATTACAGAAACCAATCTCATGCCATACCTGACATAAAGAGATTTAAACTGTCTTTAAAATAGTAGACCATATGCATGTGCATCGTACACCTTGTAGCGTATTCACTCACACTGTTGTTTTTGGCATTTGAAAATGGAACAATTTCCAAAAAAGGGAACAAGGAGCTGAAACTGTTTGTTTGGCAGTTGACTCAATCAGGTCAGTTCCCAACCCATCAGTTTGGCATTTCAATCGGTATCTTATGCTTCAAGAGTACTGATTTTATAAAAAGCCTGATTTGGCAATATTAATTTTATACAATAAAAATATTTTTTCTACTGTGGAAACAAAATTAAAAAGCTCTAACTTAAGAAAAAAACACACAACTGAAGAAAGAAAAAAGAAACAAGAACACTGTTTCAGGCTGTAGCCACTGGGGAAAATGTAGTGTCTATGACATTTCTGTTTGGCATTTGTGAACAAAAGAGAGAAAAAATGGCACATGGCAATTAAAAAGAGATTCTATCATATTCCATGCACATCCTAGGTTGTGTCTTAATTATTTCATTACTGTCTTCTTTGCACCTTTCCAAAATTTGAAAAGGATTAAATTTAGTATTCATTCACAACTATAATTCTATTTTGAAATTCCAATAGTCCCCAAAGTGAAGACAGAACGAAAACACCCATGTCAAGAATTTAAAAATCACAGTATCGATACTTTTGATCCTTCAGAGAAAGTATATACTGTAAAATTAGAATGGACTGATGACTTAAATTCTGCTGATAGCATTTTCCTGACCAAATCACTCAACATAAAATATTTTACCCAGGAACATAACTGGGAAAAAAGGCCATTGTACCTTTAAAAAGATAAGGGAGAAGGCGAAGGAGGGGGAGAGTGAGTGTCAGGGAAACAGGAAATCAGCTTGATTTTGCTTCAATAGCAAAAATCTGCTATCCTTTGTAAGTGTATGACTGAGAATTTAAAACACATCGAGTCACAAGATTTCGCCTAAAAAATGAGGAAATGTGCTGTGAATGTACTTCAGCATCTTTTGGTTTTCCTCCATATAGTTTAAATAAAATCATAATATTAACTACAAACTCTGTGGACATTCACAGAGTCCAGGCCAACAATAAATTAGTATTATGCAAATTGTTTTCACAGATAATACAGTCCCTCTTGTGTATCTTCAATCACGCAAAGTTGGTTCTGGAGGGCCTTGTAGGCACAGTTAGACCAGGTTGTACTCCTTCAGGTTTAACTGAAGGATTGTGTCCTTGACAGCAGCAAAGACGAAGCGGATATTCTCTGTGTCTGTAGCGCATGTGAAGTGGGAGTAGATAATTTTGTCACTGTCTGGATTCAGGTCTACGAACATCTTCAGGATGAACTCTCGTGCTGCTTGTGCATCCCGCTGTGGTCCTTTTAATGAGAAAGAGAAAATTAGTTTTCTTACACTCAATTCAATATTTGAACTTCTTTAACAGTGACCTATTTGGAGCAGAATATGGAAGAAAGACTCAGTCTGTGATCATCACATAAGAGGAGAATGGAAACATTTTACAAATAAATACTATCACATACTGGCTACTTTCCTCTGTGAAGGAACTGTTAAAAATAAAGACAGAAGGAAATTCCAGAAACTCATCGCATCAGAGCTATCACATCAGAGTTGTATTTTTCCTGTGGATCATCTTTCTTTCTTAAGATAACATTTAACATGGAGAGATGAAATGGGTGGTTTATAACCACACAGAATGAATAAAAGAAAAATGAAATCCCTAAAATAAATCCTTAAAAAATTTAACAGAATTGGCAAGTTTCAGTATACACCTACTATTTTAAATTATACTTAAGTTCTTTTAGCGCTGCAAATTGTATGACGATTTTAATAGGTAACATAATGAAGCTGTATCCTAAACTGGTATGACACTGTCATCAACAGAACCTCATTTACATTAGAGATAATAATATACACGTGCTCTCCAGCTGAAGCTGTTCAACAGCAAAAAGTTCATGTTCTAACAAGTCAACTGCTATCTAAATTATTAGAACAATCCTATTTGATCTAAATTAAAGGTGTAATTCTGAGAAGGATGCAGACTCTATGCAACCAAACCCCATGTTTAGTTTTACACAGGACAGAAGGTAAAATAGTGACTTCCAGTGTAGCACAGTGAAGATTCATTCACATTCACAGCCCAAAGAGCAGAGCAGGAGCAAGAATGACAGCTGTTCTCCTGTGCTGCAATTCTATTCCACTATTCCACGGCAATTTTCATAGGGCATTACTCCCTTGCTCCCCTGTTTCTGGATGCAGGTTTCTACAGAACATGTACGTTTTCTGTGCTGTCTCCTCCTCTTATTCTTCTCATTAGTTCCGGTCTTGTTACATGGCAATATAAATACCTGCATTCTGCTGTTACATAGAACTCTGTCCTTCAGTAGTTATGAAATCTTTACTTTAGGGAATTACCAAGTACCAAGTGTATTTTTCAATAAATAGATAATAAAATTTATTTTTAATACTTCAAGCTTACAACTGAAAACATTTCTAATGTGGGTAACTTCATAAAAATTAGGTAGCAAAAGCATGGAAGAGAAATCACATGCTTCCCAGTATCTATCAGCTGCAAATCCTTCTGAATATATGGACATATGCACATGAACATATATACATACATAAACATATTTTCAAAGACTTAGGCATGTACACAGATTTGTAAGCTCTCTAAGACAGGGCGGAGGACTTTTCAACATTTTTACAGCTTCTACACAAATTGGATTCTAGCTTGGTCACCCAGACTCGAAAGAAACAGCAGCAACTGTTCACACTACAAATATAGAAAATTTATTAAGAAACTCCTGGACTTTCAAAGACAATGATTTCTTCAAAATAAACCATTTATTGTTCTAATCAACTTTCTAGAATTTTGTTAATGCAGTTTTGCAGTAGCTAGACACTGTCTGTCTCTCAAAATCTTCTGAACTATTCAAAGCCTTTATCCATTTACTAATCAGATGACACCTGTGCTGACAATAAAATGTAATTAAGATTTTTCATTTTACTACAGTTCAAGCATGGAAAATTGAGGATTAAAAAGAAAGATTATTGCCTCAGGACTTTAGAAAGAAACAGGATATTAGATTTACACTGCTAAGTGGTTATGATCTAAACAACATGGTGACTTTGAAAGTAATTGCCACATAAATCAGTAGTTTTCTTGTCTGCTACTCTCTCTGCATGATATATTCAAGACTATGAGTGTACAGCACTATGCAAGAAGTACTGCATCAATGTTTCTCATTCTTTGCTCCCAAATATGTCCCTTTTTGGCTTTGTTTCACCTCTTCATTCCTGTCTGTAAGTCAAGCCTACTAGTACTAGCTGTGAAAGAATGACTTTGTGTGATACACTGACACTTGAGCATGTCTCAGTTGTCGTTTCAATGCTTCCAGTACTGTGCAACAGAACTTCTTAGAGTAATTTAAAACAGTTCAATTTGCCATCCTGGTTTGCAGCTCTCATCCCTATGCTACTTTCACCACTTTGCTGTTAAACAGGAAAACAGAACTGATCCAACTGAAAAATATCTAATTCTGATCCCTTCCTCAAACTTGCCCACCTCTCACATTCACAGTGTACTGGGGCAGTGGAGGACACCACACTGTGCAAGCCTTTGACTCCACCTTGCCACCAGAAGAAATCAGATCAAACCATAACCTTGCCCAGCAAGACCTGCAGAATTAAGAGACAAAGACACTTCGAGACTTCCAGGTCTGCACTCCAACAGTTCCAGCTTTATCAACAGCTCTTCATAAACCTTTTTTTCCATCATCCATAGCAAAAGGCAGGAGAAATAGGGTTTCTCTGAACTGAGTGGTTGAGTTTTGTCTGTGTTTTCTGGACATGTATCTAACACAGATGTTACCTCCTTTTAAATGGTGGTAACAGAACGGCCTGTAGAGACTTCTCATGTTCCAGGATGTCATCTCGGGAACTTGTGAATATGAAATAAACTTGCAACAATGAGAATCTTTTCTATTAAACTGCTAGTTCTCTTCTGCACTATGAAACTAAACTCTTTTCTGTATAATGCAATCTGATCCTGCAGGCTGTTCGCTGTGAACAGGTAACTTTCCCTGAAACAGGAAAACAAAGTTGTAAATTTTTCCTATTATTAATCTATTACTCTCCAATTTTTAACATGAGAGATAATCTTTTCTTCAGCTTTCAAAACTGCTGTTCACTCCCTGGTGGGAAAAAAGAGATTTTTTTTTTTTTGATTTTTTTTTAAGAGAAGCATTTACTTTTCAGTCCTCTTATCATATGAATTTGATTTTCTTTGTTTTGAAGGCCTCCACTCAGTTAACTTAGCTGTCTACCTCAAGAGAACTCTCTCAAAGTTTTGGTTTCTCTGTTTTATTATGATTTATTTATGATCTATATATTTTTTTCTGAGAAAACAGATTAGAACTTCACATAAGTGATGTAAAATTAGTATCAAAAAAAAGTTTTTTAAAAAAAGGTACAATAAAAGGTTACAAAGAGTGATACTAGTTTCTAGTTTCTGGTAACTAGTGTTACCAGAGAGCTTGTAACACTGCTTTAAACAAAACCAGATTTAAACAAAACCAAACTTCAAAAAGAGAGACAATATATAAAAATGAGGAATGTATTTTCACTTATTTTTATACTTCAGCTTCAGCTTTTATACTTCAATTCCAGTGCTCACTCCAACGTATGAAAAAAAACAGAATTCTGTCCATTGCTACTGTGATGATACTCACATGTAGATTAACCATTTCCCATGAAATGTACTGCCATCCTACCCACAAATAACAAAAATACAAAATTGAATCCTAGTAATCTAAAAAATCCCACAAGACTTCAATTGCATTTTTAAAAAAATCCACGATTAAAAACTCTAAAGCACTTTTTTTCCTTTTTTTTTTTTTTTGTTAAAGAGCAAAATATCTCGACATATCTATCTGTCTACCATTTGGACAAGATTATTACATTTTGTCAGCATAAACACAGCATGAGCTCTGATGTCATTATACTTACCATCATACTCTGGAAAATAATCAACTAGATGGGAGTACATAATTTTCTCCTCTAAGAGATCTTTTTTATTTAAGAACAGAATAACTGAAGAGTTCTGGAACCATGGATATGTGATAATTGTCCTAAAGAGCGCTTTGCTTTCTTCCATTCGATTCTGGAATAAAAAAGAGAGAGGAATTTAAGTGGTCAATAAAATAATAAAACCAAAACCAACAAGCAATTTGAAATCAACTCATGAAATCTCATTTTAGTTGGTAACAGATCAATTTTGCACTTCGCACCTTCCTAACAAAATGAATGGTTTAAGTGATTCAGCTACAACTGACAAGTAAGCAGGTAATCAAATATGCAGGCATTTTCCTTTTGCAAAGTAAACTCCTCAAGAATTAGTGTTCTTTAAAACACATGTCATGAACGTAAATGCCAGAATAGATACAGATGTAGAATCTGAATATGCATGGTTATGACCAGCTAGCGAGCTTTTGGGTACTGAAATGCATGTGATTCATGGAAGGGACAAGTATACCAAAAAAAGATATATTAACAAATTCAAGGTTTACAAACATTACTTATTTTACAAGCTATTTCTGAACTCCAAATGCAGAGACATTTAATTCATAGAAAGATCAGCTTTCATACACTTGCTAGTAAATTTGGTACCTGAGAACGCTTCCTGTATGTCAAAGGTTTATAATAAAAACTTAAAGCGAATTGGTAAATTTGTTTCTAACATCATTGGGTTACCCTTTATTTTATTGCCTAACTATTCCTTAGCTGCACTTTTTGTTATAGCTGAAATGTAAGCAAAGCCTACGTTTCTATTTGTAATGATTTTCTGACATGGTAAAATTAATTATGATTTGATATAATTTTGAAAAGGTTAGGCTGACATCATGTGGCTGATGTCAGAGTCAGAACAAAGTGAGTTCAAAACCAGGAATTAACTTCTTTTTTATTACTATTATTTAATGGAGCTGCCCTCTCAAAAGAACAGTTTCACCACCAACAGGAAGGCGCTGAATCCTGCAGATTCTGCTTTTGTTCAGCCAGGGAGCAATCTGTCAGAAAATTCAGACAGTTCATAAAATTTTACAGCATGCTGGAGTGATGGATGAAAATAGATAGTGAAATGTATAGTTTGAATAGTTAATACAGAGGAGTAAAATCTTTGCTTTCTTCCAGTCAGGTCTTATGAGTCACACTGATTTCAACCATGCCAGGATTTCATTCAGAGAGGAGAAAAACTGCAATATCAATGGAGCTGAGCATAAAACCTAAATCCTTCTATTGACTGTTAATCAGACTTCTCCATATTCTGTATGGACTTCTTGTCTACACAAAAGCTTATAGAGAGGTAATGGGAACACCACAGGATCGGTTTTCACTTTCATAGCCTTATGAAAAATATAAGGCAATGTAAACTTATAAACTATTGTTTCAATTCTATATATTTACCTGAACTCATCAGCATTTGGCATCTTCTAATGTGACATTCGGATTGTGAAAAGCCTTCATCACTTGATTAGCAGTGCTATTTCACAATGAATTTATCAGCTATGGAAAACTTCTCAGTAAGAAAAGTGCATAGAAAACACAAACAAATAGCTCTTCTACAGTAAGCATTCCCCCGCTTCAAAAAAAAAATCTTCAAGAGTGCTGCAGCATTTCAAACTCATTTTGATTTTTTTCCTTACACATAATACAGAATTGCAAAGATAAAATAAATGAGCTTGGACAAACTTATGACACCTCTCCCAGGAGAGCTAAGAAAACGGTGTTTTGCATAAATGGCTATTAGACACAGAGCACATTTTCATTTTCTGTTTGAAAGGGATGCCGAACAAGATGAAATAGAAAAGGCACGCAGACTAAAACTACAATGATATCATGCCTAAAACAATTTCTGGCATCTAATCAGCTACTTCAACTCTGTTTTTGTTCTGTATCATGAAGATACCAGAGGACAGGCACAATAAAGAACAAAATATTGTCTTCAATGTAAAGATTATGTCTTTATTTATTTATTAAGTATGGATTCTTTATAATATGAATTCCATACACTCTTTTTATTTTTTGCTATTAAAAATTTATAAACGTATCTCAAGTCCCTTTGGACTTGATTTGAGGCATCTTATTTAAAACTCTTGATTTAGTAAAGACAACAGCCAAGAAACAGATCAGAGATGAAGCAGGTTTCTATGATTTCAAAGAGAGTTCCATTAATTGTTTTAACCAATCTGGAATGCCAAAGAATGAGACTTCCTACTACGAAGGCAGTATAAAAGCGATGCCAAATAATAAAAATAATAAAAGTAATGAATGTTTATATTAAAGGAAATAATTACAGCCTTGAGAAATCATTTACAGAAGTGGTGTGTAAGTGTAGTTTAACAAAATGGAAAGAAGGCTGAACTGCTTTAGAAAAACACGTAGTTCAGGATGGCAGTAACTGAAATCAGTATACTACCAGATTATCCCAGCCTCCTTCGCTTCACTGTATTCATTAGTACAATCACAAGCGTCATTTCTAAAGAAGCTTCTTGCCTCCAAAATTCATCCAGTTAACTGCATTTCCAGGAAGAGCCACGCTAAATATGAATCTATTACTGAATCTGGGAGAGTACACTTTAAAGAGGCAACACCAGTAGATTGTTGCCCTTGCTGATTTTGCATTAAATTATCCAGTCCAAAACAAAATCAACAGGAAGTCAGAGAATTTGGGGAATGAAAAATGATTAAAAATGCAAACTGCATTGAAAGAGCCCACTGAAGTAGAACGAATTCTTATGGTACAAGGACCTTGCCCTATTCAGTGGCACCAGTTGAGGATATTGGAAGGTGACACCATTGAGTCTTGCATACTAACAGGTTTCTATGAGGAATAGTAACTATCTCACTTACAGGTATTATTTCAGAGTGTACATCATTACAGAACAGCCCTTACAGCATTCTGAATGAAGCACACAGCAGCAATTAAGATAGCTGGAAGGCTGCAGAAACATTTTCTAAAGAGTTGGTATTCGGTGATAAACTGTCCAAGTCAGTCAAGAAAAATATCACTCTTTTTAAGTTCTGATATTGACAGGTTCATGAATTCCCTTGATCCTTCCCAAGGAAAATATCACTCAATGTAATGATCAACCCTACAACAAGGCCGGGGGGGGTTACTTTGGCTATCACTAGTTATCTTCTCTGATTGTAATTCTCATTGCAACGTTCTGCAGTCATCTATACCCTCAGAAAAGACATATAATAAGACAGGACCACTAGAACATCAAGAGGACAGATCTGTAAATGCAGATTTCACATCTTTCACATAGTTAACAAGAGTATCTTGCAAAGCTTCATAAATATGTTAGTTAGAAAATTTCATTGTAGTTCATTTCATAACATTCATAACTTTATGAACAAGTTACTAAATAACTGCTGCAGTCAATGTTATTTCACTGGGGGAATGATAAATCTTAGATATGAAGGAACTGTCCATGAGCTTGTCTATTTTCTCTAATAGTTGTATAAACTGGTGTAATACAATTTTTGTCTTCTACAGCTCTTGCTTATTTTAGCATTTGTAATGTCCATGGGGATCCTCTGAGTGAAAAATGTCAGGTATATCTGACAGCATTGCAAACTACATAGCAGTTATTGCAGTGATGTTACATTAACATCATAACTTAGACATCTAAAGATCAAACCAAAGATTATTTTTTTTTCAAAAAATACATAAATGAATGATGTCAACTCCATTCTTTTTTGATGTTGCTGTTTCTTTTTTTTACCTTTACTAAACATAGACCTACTAAAAATGCTGTGGTTGAGAACTCAAAGGGACTCAGAAGAGGGGAAAAAAGCCAGTAACATATGTCCTAAATTTATACTGACTTAAAAAACAAACAAACAAAACTAACTAGCAAAACCACACTATTCTTTTTTCTGTCTTCTTGGTGCCACAAACTGAACTCACAGGATGGACATTATTATCAAGGTGTGATAAAACAAAGTACTTAAGTACTTAAACACTGTAAAGACCTAATGTGTCTTCTCCAAAGAAAATACAGGCACTCATTGTATGTTGACCATATGTCTTCTCTTGGTGTGTAGTTGTAACGAAAAAAATGTAAGGAGTATAACTCCTCTGTTCCCTCCCAGTAACTCCCCTATTCAAGTGCGTTGTCTTCCCAAAACTGAGTCCTTTCTTAGAAAAGAAATAAAAGTGCTTACTAGTTGCCTGAATTATGGGAAATCTCACTGGCTCTTTCCCTTTCTCTGTCCTTAGGAGGAAGGTAGAGAGGATCTCATTAAATACATGTTAAACGCTCCGCACATTTCAAAAGCTGTCCCAACTGCCAGCACTGTAAACTTGAAATAAATATCTATCTTTACGAAAAAATGATTGGCCTCTTCCTTCATTTGAATACTGTCCCAAATATTGAATTAAACCATTAGCAAACAGTTTCATAGTTTCTGTTTTAACGGAGGAGAGTCAGGAAGTTTCAAAGAAAGCAAATGGACAACAACAACAACAACAACAACAAAGAACCACAGAGATGAAATATTATAGCTTAAATATTAATGAAAAGTAATGGACTTTCTAGGAAAATATTGTATTTGGAAATTAAGGATTACTTTTGTTAAACATGCCACTAAACAACTCAGCATAGTTAAAATCAATAGCAAGTGCAGTCAATATTTGTGGGGGTAGCTGAACAATACCCAACACAAGCCCTGAAGGCAAAAATGAGAAGAATTAAGTTCTGACGTTATTAACATGTAAAGAACATGGATTCAGCAAAGCCACTCCTTTGCTTAACATTAAACATAAGATCATGATGCCACATGCTGTTAGGAAAGCGTCTAAAGGAAAATACCATTATACGTTCTTCTACCATATGCTTTTTCCCTTCTAAGAATCCATTCCCAAGAGGGAACCTCCTATATTCTCTGTGTTAAGACACTGGGACACTTATATTTGGAGAAGAATTTTGCCTTTGTTTCACCAGGATCTACTCATCATAAAATTAGTAATGCCAATATACAACAGTTCCAGAATCAAACTCTTCATATAACGATACTACTGATCCTACTCAATACATACTCAGAGTCCGGCTACATGGATGGTTTCAGAGTAAGGTCTGCATCTATAAACAGTGCAGTTAAGATGACAGAAGTGACCACTATAATTAGGAGAACACAGAGACCATGACCAAGTACATACACACTGGCAGTGTGCTGATGCTTTGCTGATACCAGTAAGAACCATACAACATGAATGAGTAACAGACACATACTTTATCTGTTTAAATGTAAAGAGCTGCAAATGCTCACAGTGACTCTCACACATCTTCTAACCGAAACACCTCTGAGATGGGAGCAGAGTATTAACCCTGAAATGTTGGCTGGAAAGTGAATTCACCTATTGTAGCTTTTTATTTATGTAGGCCACTGGCAATACAGGAGCAGGTCAGTCATTGCTTTGTCTCAAACACTCTTAAAGCCTCTACAGAAAGAGACTTCAACACCTCTCTGCTTTCCTTTCCCCACTGACAGACATTCAAGGTTAAAGTGTTTCCTAATGAACAACCTGAACCTCCCATCCAACAATTTGTGTCCTTTGCTTTTTGCTATATTGTCTACCTAGAAGAGCTTGGCTCCATGCCACACTTGCAACTCTTCAAATATTTGCTGGCAAATATTAGCCTCCTCTTCACCAGACTAAACATGCTAAGGTCACTCCCCAAGTCTTCATAGGACATGGGCCCTGGACCGTTCATAGCTTTCCCAACAGTTGATGTGATTATGAAATTGCATTTATAAATCCTTCGCAGTGATTCCACATGGAAATGGAAGGGAATTGTATTAAGGATAATGAACAGACATTTCGCTATTTTATCACTCAGATGTGTACCCCATAGATGTTTTGCAGTAATTGAAAGACGGCCTAGAGATTTTAAAGTAGATTTTATCTGCTTGAGCAGATAAAGCAAGATAGGTCCTTAATATACCTTAACAGGCTAAACATTCTAACACAGCTTTACTATCTTGTTTTAGAATGATTCAAGGATTAATCCCAAAATATTCATTTTTTGTCTCATCAATCTCTGCTTCGCCTTCTGCAGTCTTTCATCCCTTTGTTTATTCAATGTCTAGGAGCAAATTAACTTTTACAGGCTTCATGGCAGATAACTATTTTTCTTACACAAGTCATTTCTCCAACAATACTGATGATCATTCTTTAAAATTTCTCCCGATTTTCTATTGCTAACAATAGCTTGTACCATTGCATGCTCAACACTTCCTTCATTAAACACATGCAGCATTACTACCATACTATTGTAAATCAGTTTAACTTAAGAATGTTTGACAACACAAAATTGTTGAATTACTCACTGTTTCTGAAAAACACTCGTCATTAACAAAATGTACTTTTTCTTACATAAGAAACAGTTTCATGATACAGCATTTTTCCTGGAAATAGGGATGGGATTCCGAGGAATCGTAATCCTTACGAGGGAAGGCCAGCACTGAGGATCTGATGTTCTATCAGATGCACCCCGTAAAGGAAGCCCTGCCAAACCAAGCTGGACAGTGCGAATTTTGAAAAGAGGGCAGGAGCAGTGTGGAGCAGGCAGTATTTAATAATGTGTTCAGACACTAGGTCTGATTTTGTGAGCCTGCTCTACCTCACCACGTGTCTTCCAGCAAAGTCATACTTCAGTTTCAATGGAAAAGGCTACAGAAAGAAACTTGCCAATAACTAATGCACGTAAGTGTGCAGCTGGAGCCGACGCAAGCGTTCCTCAGCAGCTGACAGTCATTCTCAGCAGCTGTGACAACCTTCACAGCAACCGCTCTCTGACAGGAGCAACCACTCGTGGCCTCACTGGCTTTGCATGTACCTGGCACAAGGAACATGAGCAGCACCATCACTATTTTAACCATCCCCCAAGATGTGCTGGTGTAGGCAACCTCCCTGTTGTTCTTACGTCTGTATGCTTTACCTGCATGCAACTGAACAGAGGCATACTGACATCGTCAGTCGTTAACTCCACTTTCCTTGTTATGATAAACAGATGTCAGCACAAAATTCTTCCATCGCTCTCCACAACCTGACACAGTCACCAACCCAATGTGATAACACCATCACAAAACACAGAAGAAAAAATAAAGCAGACATACTCAACAAGTGAAGAGAAATTTGTTAACTATAAACAGATTGTATAATCTTGGACAAAATTATTCCATTTCCTTATTAGATGCCAAGATAGAAGGCTGCACTTACTCATTAATCATAGGAATGTCCACTTTTATGACTAGAAACTTCTCTTTATAAAATCTAAGTAAAACAAGATTTTTCTGCCATGTACCTCTTCCTATATAAAAGGTCTTATACTAATAAATTTTTGTATGACAATGAAACATTGACACAAATATAACTAGGCATACAAACTGTTTTCTCGTATTTTAATCAAAATGCAAACTCTTACATTTGCTCATTTTTAAGTAGATAAAAAATATACTTGCTTCCACATAGTTTTTTAATCTCATTTTTAAGTTTTCATGTTAAAATGACTCATTTCTAGTTTGGAATTATTTATTAAAAAGTTCTTAGTTACTTATTGCTCTGGAAAAATATGCAATTAGTTCTGCAATTACAAAACTGGTATAATTTATAAACACTTGGTTCTAACAAGTCAAATCCTTGAAAAAATACCTGAAGAGGGCTAAAATAACATTTAGAAGCCACACCCGCTGATACCCAGTTAAGAGAAAGCAGCACTTCCCAGTCAACAAAAACAGTGCTCTGACAGAAGACTATGTACAATATTAATCTAAAACGATACAGAAACAGTAGTAGAGTTTCACTCAAAAATGTCTTTATAATTGTCTAGAGTGGCATCTAGTGGGCATACTGTTAAGTTACATACTGAGAAAAAAAATGCTGTTATCACACAAGTTTTCTAAAAACTGTAGTAATTTAAGTAGCATCTGCTAACAAAGTTAGGGATTCAGAAATCTCGAGGGACAGAATTTCATTGAATTGGTGAGTGATAAGGTGGTAAGGCATATAAACATTTTCAAATAAACAGCTTGCACTGTATAGACAACTGTTTATGCGGACAAGGAATGTTTATTCTAGTGATAGGGCATTCAGAGACGGTAACTGCACAAGAGGAGATACTGACATGAAAGCATCAGAAAAAAAAAAAACAACTCAAAGATCACAGTACTTCAGAAGTTGTTCGGTATCATGGTAATGCGTTCTATTATTTTACCTGTTTTTTGTTTTTTTTTTTTTTGTGGGAAAGTCTGTGTTAGTTTGTCGTATCTCCCTTCTCCAAATATGGCTTCCAGCATTTATTTAAGTAGAAGAACTGCCTGGCTGCACACAGACATCCTACACTGTATTCCTTGGCTAAAAATTTAATAGGGCTGCTACATGAAAACTGAGAAATAACAGGAAATCAGGAAGTGGGAGGTCAGCACAGAGTCTTCAGCTATGTAAAAAAGTAAATACAGTATCAAAAATGGAAGCACTTCTGATTTGTGCCACCAGTGAAGCATAATCTTCAAGTTATACCGCTATAGCTGACTGAGAAAGGACTACACTGACCGTAGAAATATTTTTAGGAATAACTCAAACACAGTAAGAGAATACTCAAACACAGAGCTCACAAATAATTCCTCTATTTGATTTGCTTGCCCTGAATCTTTCTGCAAACCGGCCTGACAAATACAAGCTGCTGATAGAAGACTAGGAAGACAACTGCATAGCTAAGAACTAACTGTACTTGTAAATGACCTAGGAGAAGAACTCTAACTGCTCTTTCTTGCTCGTACTCTCTAACTTGAAATTGCAGCATTGTCCTTGGAAATACATTGCAATTTCATACACCCAGCTGAGGGACGGATGAGTCAAATGACAGGTGAAATCCATCAAAATCAACATGTTCAACAACCACCAAATCACAGAAATACTGTCAAAATAAAATTGGTCCAAAATATGGCCAAAAACTGTAGTACAAACATTGTTGTCAACATATTTTTAATGAAAAAAAAGGATGTTAAATTGATTTTGATGAAATTACATGAATGCTGGTATAATCAGTTTTTCATGAATATGCACGTACTTTCGAGAAAAAAGGGTGAAAATCTTTTAAAATAAAATTGTCATTGAAAAACCTCATTTTCTGGTGAGTTTTTATGCTGGTTATTGAACAAAAGAAATCACAATCTTCTTTGCCAGCAACCACTGCCAATAGCAACATTTACCAGCAGCATTTCTGGCAAACCTGCAAACGGGTTCATGAATGTTCAACCTCCTATTTCCATTATGATCTACCCACTTTAACAAAGACAAATAGGCTCTGGCCCTTCCATATTCAAATGTTCAATACTAATACTTTATATTCAAAGGGTTCTCTATCCAAAAACAAAAAAGATAACACATATGCACGTGTGAGAACATGCATGAACAAATACAATACATAGAGCAAATAGTTTTGGCACAGAAGATTAATGTGTTGTTTTCTCTAGTTTCCAAATGAACAATGAGTTCTGGAGATCTTATTTACCATGGAAATAATACTGTTAAATAATTTTGAAGATCATTTGAGGATTTTAATTCTATCTGGGAGTTCATACTATCTCTCTGTCCTATACTCAGTTGTTCTGGATTGCTGAATGTTGAAAAAACAGACAACTGAAGTATTATGTTTATTCATGATGCAGAAAATAAGAAGTGCTCTGATCTCAATATTGTTTTCTTTCAGCTTTCGTGCTAAGCCATGTAGGACTAGCTTGTGAATAAGGAACACAAAGTGCTGGAAGAAAAGTGGAAACATGCCCAGATGTGAACCGCAAGATAGTTCTGATGTGAAAATGAAACATGTTCTTCAGATAATTACCTCCATAAAGAGTGAAAGTATTCTAAACTCTTTGTCCTCGTGCCATTCTTATTTTTGGCCCCCATTAAACTAAAAGTGTGACTGGCACATTGTATACCATTTGTCATCCATTAACAGATCACACTGATGAACACTACAGAAGTTTCATCTAGAGTCTGTGGATACTCCTCTATTTTACAGATTTATTTTGTCCAGAATTGAAACATGAACAAGTGTGTCTGCATCTACATACTGGTATACACACACGGATGAATTCACACTAAAAATATCCATCCTAGGTTTTAGATTTGCATGTAGTTTTAATATATTAGACCTTAACTGGAATATTGTTTTTTTAACAAACCAAGCAACACCACCGATCCATTCTACTTAGGACAATTAAGAATAACAAGATTTTTCATCAACCCAAACAACTGACAGCCTTGCACAGTGCTTTCATTCAGTACTTAAAGCACAGAAAATCTATGTTCCTTAGGTTTCCATGTGCACTTGTGGCAGAGGTACAGAAGCTCTATTTTCTAAACACCCTGCTCTGCCTTCATACAAGTGATACTTCTGATAAAGTTGCAGAACAGTTCTTTAATGTAAATTAAGTACTGTGAAGGTAAGCACATGAATTCATTTATCCAACACAACATAGAGAGGTTTAAGGGTTTTGAAGAAGTTGTGGGAAAACCTTACAGCATGAGTGCAAAGACATTCTCCAAAGAAAGAAAAAAAAAAAACGTCTAAGCTCAGAGTCACAGAAGAACATGTATCTTGGAGAGGATCTGTGGAAGTCAGCTAGCCCAAGTCCTTGCTCTCTGCAGGACTGATTTTGTCATTAGATCAGGTTCACGTTCAGTCAAGGCTTGAACATCTCTCCTAGAATGTGGATACATTGAAGGCATGAGTCCAGAATTTTTTGAGCCAAGGAATAATTCTTGTTGTGATTCTGAATAACTTAAAATCCTTAGGTCATTTCAGTTTGCCTCATATATTACAAGAAATTTCAACAAGAACTGTAATATATGATGAAACATGTATATACATGAATTAGAAAGAGGTGGTAGTTTCGAAAAACTTTAATGAAAATTGGATGACAACTCTCATAATTAAAGGCAAGGGATGGAAATATTCGTTTAGGAGAAATTAAATCACACATTATATGTTGAAACAATGTTAGGTGCAGCTACAACAAATCATTTATTAAGATATAGTATGAGCTTTAGAACTAGCATTTCCTTAAGTACATCTCTAGATTGTACATGGATGAGAACAGAAAGCCAGATTGAACTTCTGTACTGTTTGTCAGTGTCATCTGTTAACAGATGACGAACTGGTACAATGTTCTAGTCACAACTTCTTTTTATGTCAGCAAAAAATAAGAAATGGCATGAACTAGAAAAAAAAACAACAAACAGCTCTCTATCTGAAAATAATCTTTTTTTTTTTTCTTATTTTCTGTTTTAATTAACAAGAACAGGTAACATAAATGACCCTTCAGAAGGTTACAAATTACCTGTCCGGACAGGCTGTATAAATAGACTTTAATAGTAAAAATGATTGGTTCTATTTGCTTTGTTATTCAAGGTCAGTCAAAAGCCAGCAAATAAACCTCCCATAAAATACAATTTTTAAAGTTTTATTAATGCTAATATTTTAATGAAGAGAGTGACACTTGAAAGATTCCTTTATATGTGCTTTCATTTATCATTGAAAAGAAATTACTTAACAAGAAAATTAAAGGAGAAACCCGTTTTCCTACAGCACCGAGATGCACATATATGGCATTTCTACATATACAGGATAAATATTACGTATATATAAAGCTGGGCATTAGTGAAATTTCTTACTCAAAAATCAAGGTCGAAAGACTATTCATCTTAAATATTAGCAACATTTTTTTTCCTCCAAACTTGTTGAAAATTCCCATTTTAAAATAGCACTTCAGTGATTTTTTTAAACCAAAATGTATCAACTTTGACCAAATCTGGTATTTCTTCCCTGGTTCATATTGGGCAATGGATGTTTCTAATACTCAGATCAGTTATTCCAACAAATAATTTTTTAATCAGTGAATACTTTATGATTTTCAATACCTTTGTAGCTTTCCACTCCCAATTACACCTTGAAAATACAGCCTTTGCTTTTTGATAATTTAGAAAATTTCAAAAGGTCAATTATTTTATTATAAATTTATCCATGTTCTATTCATTAATCTAGCAGGACTGAGGAAATTGTGTCTTTTCTGTTTTTTCCTCTGAGAATACAGAAGAAGAAAAATCTCTACCTAGAAAACTCAAACTTGCATAACCACCAAAAACCCATACAAGCTCCACAAACTCATATACACCTTAAGACTTCTAGCAGGTTAATGTGGAAGAAAATTATATCTAAGCATCAATAAATGTATTTTTTCCCCAAGTACTCAACAAACTCTGCAAGTACTTGTACTGGGTCTGGCTGGGATGTTAACTTTCCCTGCAGCAGCCCATACAGCGCTGCGCTCTGCACTTGTAGCTAGATCAACAGTGGTATCACACCGGTGTTGTGTCTGCTGCTGAGCAGTGCTGGCACAGCATCAGGACTTTCTCTAACCCTCCTAGGGGGTGGGCAAAAAAGTGAGAAAAAAACATCACCAGGGCAGCTGGCCTAAACCAACCAAAGGGATATTCCATACCATATGATGTCACACTCAGCAATAAAAGGTGGGAAAAGGAAGAAGAGGGGAGGGGTGGGCTCTCGTTGCAAAAGCGTCTGTCCTCCCTAACAATGGCCACGTGTGTTGAGGCCCTGCTTCAAGGACGTGGTCGAACATCGCTCATTTGTGGGAAGTAGAGAGTAATTTTTTTCCTCTGCACTTCCACATACCCTTTACTTGTTTTGTTTTGTTATTCCCTTTCCCCCTCCCCCTTCCCCTTTTTTCCCTTTAGTTGAATTGTTTAATTAATAATAATGTTTCCTTAATATTTTTTCCCTTTAATTAAATTATCCTTTTCTCAACCTGTGAGTTGTTCTTTCCTTTACTTCTTCCCCTCCTCATCTGAGGAGGGGGAGTGAGAGAGCAGTTGTGGTGTTCAGCTGCCTAGCACGGTAAAACCACGCCAGTATTATGAAAATCTCTTCCACGAGCCCAGATTTTGAAACTATACAGTACTGTCTCTAGCCCTCCTATAAGCTCAGGTGTTTACTGGTTCTCCCACAAAGCTGAATGTTGTTTCTATACTTATTGCTCTGAAACCATGAGATTTAGTATGTTTATAAGAGATACCTGTAATACATATTTGAATGGAGACTATCCTGGAATATGGATTAATATACTTTATGAAAAATCCTTTGCATAAAGAAACAACTTGATTTTTAAAATGGGAAAGTTCTAAACTGTGCTTTTTGATCAAACTGCAGATTTATCCACATCTGCTGATATAATTCCGAGCAAAAATATCCTAGAGGACATTTTACACCGTAGATTTATTTATCAGAGAGTTGATTCCTTCACTTTTTATCTCACTTCTAATTCTGTCAGTCTTTCCTTAAACAGTGAAAAGGTCAAATACATCTGACATTTCAACTTGTAACACACTCTCCTTCATCACATCATATAAGACTTAGGGACAATTTACTTAATTTACAAAACTATTAATGTAATTAGTATATTACGTCCTCTGGATTGAGTTTTGTCCTAATTTCCACCAATGAATCTAGACAGACTTACTGTTTTATTAAGGGCAGAATTTGGAACACTTAAACAGCCCTTCTTTTACATTCATTTAAGAAGACAGAAGCATTTCAAAACTGTACACCACCTGAAATTTTTGCAAGGTGTTTAAATATATCGTCCTTAGCAATTTCTCATATTTTATATTAATGAATCAAATCAGATGCGTCATTATGTACAATCTAGCCACACACTTAAGAAAGGAGAGATAATGTTATTTTTGAGAATTGCCTGCCACAGGAATCACAGTTATGATACTGTTGGGCAGCCATGCATGCTTTTCTTCAGGTTTGAAGCCCCCGATTCTTTGACCTGCAGATCTTGGTCACTGCAGTGCAATTTCATAAAATTACAAATTTCATGTGTCATTAAGTGCCATTCTACATGGGGTTCTGAAAGGTGAGAAGTCTGAACATTTGTCTCATTTTTGATGCATGATGTCCTCTTCCAGGGTATTTATACTTTATTCCTCAGAACTATGAAGTCTTAAGTCTTTCAAGGGTATGAAGATAGAAACTGTGCTCAACTTAATCCCAAACATACCAAGTGAATAAAAGCCCTTGAGAGATACTAGCAAAGCCTCTCAACTCAGTGTAGCCTCATCTGATTTATAATCCAAATGTATTTCTCCAACGAGCTAAACAAGGGAAGAAATGACTTACAGCTAAGAGTTTGTCATGCACGACATTTTGAAATACAAATCTGAGTCTTAAGGGCTCTAAACCAGTTTCATAATCATGAAGGGTCATACAAACACACATGCACTGAATGGCAAATAATAATTCCTAGATTTATGTTTATACATTAAAATTAGATTTATGAAACATTTTATTAGCTAAAAAGAATCCGACAGATGATGAAAAAGTATAGTTTTCTTTGTGAAACATACTACAAGGAAAAAGACTTCAGGCAATAACATGTAGTGGACTAATTAGAAAAATAAAGTAGGCTGTCTTACAAAAATCATACTGTATAATCAGGCCATGAAAGCAATGCAAAGGGAGTAGCAGAACATTGCAAGTTGTTGAGTCAGATCTTTTAATTTGAGTAAGAGGCACTCAGATCAAAGGAGGATTAGATTCTAGCGTAGTATCACACTGATGCTGTACATAGGAAGAAAGTAGGGCACTCTCACTTTGGTGCTGAAATTTTAATGCCATTTCACAATTCAGAAGTGAGTGTGAAAAATATCTCTTGGTTGATAATCAGAGCATCCAAGTTAAATTACTGACTTCCCTAGTGAGCTTGTCAAACCACAGAAAATAATAAAAAAGAATAAACTTACGAACAGATTTCAAACTGAAAGGCAAAAAGGTTCAAAAGTTTTCCACTGTTGTTAATAAGAAACATGAACAGTTTACCAGCGAGGTGCAAAAACCGTCTTCAAGGTGAAGAGGAGTTTTACAGCTTTTACCTCCACAAAGGTAAAAGTGAAAACTTGAAAAATCAGAACAGCTTTATGAGTAAGATGACCGTTTTCATAACAGCTGAAAAGTAGTTACAGAAAAGCTATCACAACTTGAGGCATCACTTCAGGCATCAGAGAGCCCAAGATAGAACATGATCTTTAGTTTGTGTGTTCCATTCAATTCACAGAACATGAACCCTTTCAGCTTACAAGAACACAGAGCAAGATTGTGTACTCCAAATGATTCAGCCCATCTTCTACAGTATAGATGCTCTGTGTCATGATCTGCAAATTGACATTATTTGACCAAATATAATATGAAGGGTTTTATCAAGCCACCTAACTAGAAGAGGACAAATGTAATAGAACACCAGAGTTAAGCCTTTCCTTATGAGAAAGATGGTTCCTTCCATCTTTTCAAAATGATGTTTAAAAGGATGAAAACACAGTGGGTTAAAGAGCTAACACCAAAAAGTTTCAAAATTTATTTTGGACAGTTAAATAACAGAATTTGAAAATTATCACAACTAATTTTTCTTTATGTGATTTCCAATATATTTTGACCTGTATGATCAAAATGCTTTGATACTTCCTTGTTGATCTTGTAGCTACAGAAGACTAATGCAAACCAGAAAGATAGATAGAACCAGATACTTCAGTCTTGGCTTGAAGTGAGCCAAGTCTGACTTAATTCTGATTTTATCTACATGTCTAGCTTCCAAAATTACGAGAGATCAAGTTGGTGCTGATTATATCGTTGTAACAAAATGTCAGCCAGTCATTTAAAGACCAGCTCTTTTTGTAAATTCAATCTTAAATGATACGGCTGATACATATTTGCAAAAAAAAAAAAAAAACAAACCTAATGTAAAAATATTTTTCTCTTTTGGGTAGACTATACATGCAAAAGCTTTCAGGCTTTATTATAAAAATAATACTGAATACATTTGAGCATAGAAATATGTGTCCAGAGTGTCCAGAGACACCTCTTTTACTTTGCTATGGCTGCCACTGTCTTAAACAGTGAAATCAGCCATGGAGGACTTTAAAATATTTGATTTTCTTCACCTAAATTCTTTAAGTATGTGTTAACAGACTTGCATAGGACAGTTCCAGTAAGCAACTCATAGAAGTTTGATGAATAACTGAAAATTGCCCTCAGGAAAGAAGAAAAAAACAACCAAGCAAAAAAAACCACCACCAAATAATATCACTACTCTGCGAAACTGCATTTGAAATACCGAATATTAGTATGCTTTATCCTGTCAGCTCACAGGTCCCCATCCAACATATTCTGATTTTGTTATTGTTTGAAAAAAATACAATTGGAAAATATAAGCCAATACAGTCTATGCTGTAAGTCAACTGATTCAATTTTACTAGTGTAGGGTTTGTTCTAGCAAAGAATCAATAATTTTTTTCTTCATTTCCACTCTCAATTTTTATGGTTCTGCTAGTCAATACCTACTGTACAAACAGCCAAAAACATTTCTTTTTACTCAACTGTACTCCCTTTCAACACAAAACAGATGGGTTTCAGTGAATACCCCCCAGAGTGGCTCAGCCTTCCCATAGTTGAAGATTAACCTCTAGATCTTTGCAGTACTTGTCAATCCCTTACGTGTAGTTGTACATGACTGCTGGGGGATGGATGCATTTGAAAAAAACTGGGACTGGACAAATAAAATTATTTTTTTCTTTAAAACCTGTGCTTTGTGCTTGCTGATGGCTTCTTACCTCATTGTCTGACTCCACAAGCACTTGATCATATTCACTAAGAGCTACTAGGAACATGATAGATGTGACGTTTTCAAAGCAATGTATCCATTTTCTTCTTTCTGATCGTTGGCCTCCTACATCCACCATTCTGCAAAATTAATATCCACATCAACTCCATGAATACCATAACAGATGAACATACAAGCACATACAAAACCTCTCCCCCCCAAAAAATTAATTGAAAACACAGTTTGGTTTGGTTTTCTTAATGGTTTTTCCATTGATATTAAAGTTTAACAGCATCTGTTGTAAGTAAACACATAATCCTGTTTGGTTTTCAGTCTGACGTGTTCCTGTATTTAAATTACTGTGAGTCTCAAAGCCTTCAATTTTCTGAGATGCTAAGGTCTGACAATCCTGAGTCATGATTATGGAATGTATACTCTGTATATTTAGCAAAAACACACGTGCACGGAATGGTCTTGGTAGTCTGCCTCTTTCCTCCAAAGATTATCAGTGTCAAAATTCCCAGTTTGCCAAAGATGACCCATTTTAAGAGTACAAACAGAATACAGATTTATCTACTGAAGTTGTTAATAGCCAGCAGAAAAACTCAAATTTATTGGCAGTTTACTCTCACATTGCCCCGTGTCTCAGTGTAACTAAACTCTCAGGTGCCTAACTTGCAATTGCAATCCCATAATTATTTTTTAAGCATCAGTACTTGCACTCTAGTAGACATGATTTCTCTCCAGGAGAGTGATCTCTTGCTAATACTCAACTACACAAGTGGTAATTTTGCATTCCATAATTTACAAGAATTAGGATACATGATTGCATTTTCATGTTATTATTCATAATAAGACTTTGATAAATTTAACCGAGAAGATGAATTATAGGCTTTGCATCAGTAATAACTGTATTCAGAGAAAGAATAACTTAATTCTGTCTCATCCTTTGACATCTTTAACATCAGCTGCTAATTAGATGTGGACAATGACATGAAAATAAAATGGACAAGCTCAAATTGTAAAAGCACAGAGTAACAGTTTTTTATGCAATTTTAATCAATATCCTATATGTGGCATTATTAATGCAAGCAGAAGCAACAAAAACAAAGCAAATGCCTGTTAAACTTTTTTTCTACCTGAAAATGACGCTCTGTAGGTCGAACGGATATTCAATGATTCCTGTTGTTGGGACTCGAACTCTAAGCACATCTTGCTGAGTTGGCAGATAGGTGGAATCTGCTATGCGGTCCAAGTCATTAAGATAGCTATAGACAGGGAGAAACAAAAGGAATGCAAGACAGTGACACCATAATTTGACTAAGAAAGAGAGAAATGAAGACTTGGGAGTGAAAATGGGCTGTGGGATAGGAAGAAGTGCAACAAAAAAAGAGCATTATTGGCATAAAAGAGGGAACAAAGTGTAATGTTGTGATCCATTCACCCTTCCTGGACACTTTCATAGTGTTAAATAAATCCTACAAAAAGGTAGCATAATTATTCTGTTGGGTTTTTTGTTTGTTTTGTTTTCATACAAGTTTGCTTGGCTTTCACATGCAATATCACAAAAAATTCAAAGTTTTCAATTGCACAACTCTTGGTAACTTATAAATAAATAGTATTATAAAATGGCTAAGAAATATAAAATTGCATAGTCTTATCTGACAACATAACACATTCCTTGATATTCACATTGCAGGGTCTACACAAATCCATAGACTCAGTTCACTATAAATACATATATGTATGTACACAGATGTGTGTGTACATGTATATGTGTACATAAAATATTTACCAGTTATAAAATGATTAGGGATAAATGGCACTGCTTGAAGATTAATTAAAAAATAGTAATTAAACAAAAAATGAAAAAAGCACCCAATGACAAATTAAGGAACTTTCTGGATCTTGTTGTTGGAAGACAGCACTGATCCCATAGTAGGATCTCTGGCACTTGAAATTCCTGCATTTACACTGAAACCTCTGATCACGTTAATGAGCCTGCAGTATGTGAAATGCATCCCAGATGATTAGCAAAAAAAAAAATAATAATAAAAAAATTGCAATAAAATTCCTTGTAAAGATTTGTCATTAGTTACAATACTGAACTCACTGGTTTGCAACTATAAAGCAGAAATATATTGGAGGTTTTAGCTAACTCTTGTAAGGGAGAAGCCTTAATAAAGATATGTAGCTATGTGTGTGTGATGGCCTGCTGGGGTCAGGAGGTGGACATTTCATGAATTCAGTGCAGCAGACACCGTGGGCTCCCCCACAGCAGACATCTGGGAGAAAGACTGCTGCAGCAAATGAAGTTCTCAGGCATTTGATTACTTCCAAGCACAAGAATGACTTAGAGCTAGCCACTGATAGAAGTTAACCTAAGAATTCATTGCTGGGGAGGGCAGCAATGGACTCCTTATAACTTTTCTAATGATGAAGTATCACAAAGCTCTGAAAATGTTCTTTTCCTTTTGGCTATTACTGAAGGTGCTCTTTTTAAATAAACCCCCACAATAAATACTTAGACTATTTCTAGATGCTCCCAAGGACTTGTTATGAAATAGTGGGAGCAAGTCATCCTGAACAATGACAAAAACAAAAGAGTTTGAGCTCTACCTTACAGCAAAAATAAAGAAGAATTTATCTGTTAGGTCTGGAAGGGATCCAAACGCCTTATCAAATTTTCCTATGATTTTATTCATGAGAGATTAATCTGATAGTAATCAATGAATGTGAGAAAGTTACCTATATTTAGAAAAGATATATTGAACCATCTCTCTCAGATATCATATTCAGAAGCTATTACTCTGAAAATATTTCTCAGAATACAGATTAATTTCTGCCTGTAAGGAAAATTGCTCCTATTATTAATATGAGCAATTCATCTGCCCTTAGATGCTTTACACACACAAAAAAAAAAAAAAAAAAAAAAAAAAAAAAAATGAACAAGTGCATCATCATTTTGTTAGGGGAAAAAAAAAAAGTACAAGTGAAGGAAATCCATAACCACCACAACAGGAAACTGATGGATACCCTGAAACACTACCTACCTTCTTTTACCCCTCCCACCTGGCAAAATTGGTTTTGTTACTGTACTTTGGAAAGGTACAAAGAAGCACTGTGGGTCACTACATACTACAGCAGTATTTATGACAGCAAAGAATCTTAGCAAAATAAATTGGCAGGTGTCCCATTCATACAATCACCCTCTTGCACTATTTTGGAAAGCTTCAGCTGTGGTCTCTGATGCGAGCCTGGTGACCGTACCTCTGAACCATGAGCACAGTGGACATATTACTAAGATATGCTGGCTGGTTTAAGAAAGCCAGTAATTTAAAGGGATATTATTCAATAAGCAAATTTAATTTGTGTTACTTGAAGCCATTCAAAGGACGGATGAGTATTTTTTTTGTCCTAGCACAACTCACTGATGTCATTAAGTTCCAGAAAAACTAATTTATCCTTTAAAAATACATCTTTTCTTCATTCTTAGTGAGCTTTGTTCTCACACATGTACTAAACAGAAACCTTCATACTCATTTCACCAGCAGCACCATATAGAGCCTACAAAGTCCATAACAGGGTCCTTACGGATCTTCACAGAGGCCAGTTTCTTACCCTAGATTTCTCACCTAACAAACCAAAGGATGTAGAGAAATCTCCAAAACTATGAATTCAAACCCAGAATCAAGGAAGCTGTGTCAAAACCAGTCACTCACAGAAAAACAAATAAATAAATTTTAAAAAGAATAAAAGAAAAAACCAGACAACATTCTGGGAAAAAT
>CM021729.1:34608380-34622712 GCA_011074415.1 Stictonetta naevosa
ACACACACACACACACACACACACACACACACACACACACACAACTAAAACTAGATGCACTCCACAACTTAAAAGCAGCTTTTAAAGTGAGACATGGTTATTTGTAGCCATCAATGCACTTACTATTTAGTTGAATCTGATAATTGATACTCCCGTCGTCTGTCATAGCATTCCTGGATTCCAGGGTCATTCCATAAGCTTCTTATTGCATCTACATACGGGTTCTCAAAAGTTGACACCTTTTCTACATCGACTTCTCGAACTAACTGTGCATGAGCCTAATAAAAAGAAACAAAACAATAAAATTTACTTAATTTTCTCTACTTGCAGATAGCTTATATACAGTGAACATGATTAACAGGAATAATTTTCATGACTGGCCATCTCACCAACGCGTATACACAATTTGAAAAATCAAGTACCATGATGAAGGTTGGGAAGATGGAGAAAAGAGACTACCAGTATAAGGAGTTCTAGAAATGAGAAAGAACTGAGGAACACTTCATTATTTTTTTTTATGGGAAGTACATACATGTCAACAGGAATTAGCAAATTATTTACCTTTCATGCTACTAGACATTGTCAAACAGAATACCTACCATCTATTCTACGAGCTGAATAACTCACAACAAGAAGATAAAAAAGACAACAAAGTCCTGAAATATTCGAAGATGAGTATTTTACTAAAATCTGTATTCATGTGAATGAACTTAGGGATGCTGCAGGAAGGACCATCACTGATTTATTCCGGATGACCTTAAAGTAAACGGTGAATGAATAAGAAAGAGTACTGAGCAAATTACAAATGAGTAATGATAAGGTGAGTTTGAACTGAGACAAACGTTTATGAGTATAGCATTAGGACAGAAGGCGAATTAACAAATGTGGGCCTTTATTTCAGACTGTTTACTCCAATCCAGTATAATTGAGATGAAATGGATGAGATGAATAAAATTTATATTTAATTAAGCTAATTCTACAGAAAGCTTTCATTTTTGATTTTTCAGGTATAGCGCATATAAAATATTTCCTTTTTAAATTATAACCACAGGATCACAGAATGGGCAGGGTTAGAATGGACCTCTGAAGATCACCTAGTCCAACCCCCCTGCCAAGCAGGTTCACCTAGAGCATACTGTGCGGGATGGCCTCTACGTGGGTTTTCAGTATCTCCAGAGAAGGAGACTCCACAATCTCTCTGGGCAACCCATGCCAGTGCTCTGTCAACCTCACAGTAAAGAAGTGCCCCCTCATATTCAGCTGGAGCCTCCTGTGCTTCAGTTTGTGCCCATTGTCTCCCGTTCTGTCACTGGGCACAACTGAAAAGAGACCAACTCCATCCTCCCAACATCCTCCCCTCAGATATTTATACAGATTGATGAGTCCCCTCAGTCTTTTCTTTCCCAGGCTAAACAGGCACAGTTCTCTCAGCCTGTCCTTGTACGAGGGGTGCTCCAGTCTGCTGATCACCTTCGTAACCCTCCTCCGGACTTGCTCCAGTAGCTCCATGTCCCTCTTGTACTGGGGAGCCCAGAACTGGACACAACTCTCCAGGTGTGGCCTCATCAGGGCTGAGCAGAGGGGGAGGATCACCTCCCTTGACCTGCTGGCAACACTCTTCTGAATGCAGCCCAGGATAACACTGGCCTTCTCGGCCACAAGGGCACATTGCTAACTCATGGTCAGCCTGCTGTCCACTGGGACCCCCAGTTCCCTCTCCGCAGAGCTGCTCTCCAGCAGGTCAGCCCCCAGCCTGTACTGGTGCTTGGGGTTATTCCTCCCTAGGTGCAGGACCCTGCACTTGCTCTTGTTGACCTTCATGAGGTTCCTCTTGACCCATCCCTTCATCCTGTCCAGGTCCCTCTGAATGGCAGCACAGCCTTCTGGGGTATCAGCCACTCTCTGAGCTTTATGTCGTCAGCAAACTTGCTGAAGGTGCACTCCGTTCCATCGTCCAGGTCATCGATTAATAAGTTGAGTAAGACTGGACCCAGTACTGACCCCTTGGGGTCAATGCTAGCTTCAGGCCTCCAGCTAGACTGCACCACTGAGCACAACCCTCTGAGCTCTGCCATCCAGCGAATTGTCAATCCACCTCACTGACCACTCATCTAGCCTGCAACTCCTGAGCCTGTCTATGACGATGTTATGCGAGACAGTGCCAAAAGCCTTGCTGAAGTCAAGGTAGACCATGTCCACTGCTCTCCCCTCATCTACCCAGCTAGTCACCCCATCAAATAAGGATAGCAGATTGGTCAAACATGATTTTCCCTTGGTGAATCCATGCTGACTACTCCTGATCACTTTCTTATCCTTCACATGTGTGGAGATGACCTACAGGATGAGCTGCTCCATCACCTTTCTAGGGATGGAGATGAGGCTGACTGGCCTGTAGTAGCCTGGGTCCTCCTCCTTGCTATTTAAGACTGGCATGACACTGGCTTTCTTCCCGTCCACAAGTACTTCTTGCCTGTTCTCCACAACCTTTCAAAGATGATGGAGAGTGGTCTAGCAATAACATCATCCAGCTCCCTCAGCACCCGCAGGTGCATTCCATCAGGGCCCATGGATTTGTGGATGTCATGTTTGCTTAAATGATCTCTGACCCGATCCTCTTTGACCACGGGAAAGTCCTTCTTTCTCCAGACTTAACCAGTTAACCAACTTGGCAGATTCAGACTCTGACAGGAGCAGAGAGAATAGAGAGATAAGGAGTTTGCCTTTCTGAGAGATTAATTTTATAAAGTTATTGGTGTTGGCACAAATGTATCAAAACTTACTACTAAGAAAAGTGAGATTCTTAGAAAAGTTCTAGAGATTCTATTTGTACTATAAATTATGTTTTTACTTTAAAAAGTAATCTCTAAAATTGGAATTTGATGATAGGAAATAAACCCTAATAAATACATCACCCTCCTAAGTACTTTCAAAATTTAGTTAAAGCCTATAGAGACAGAGAAGAACAATTTGTAATTTGTGCTGAAAACATTATGCACACAATTCAGTGTATGAACATATGTATCTATGTAGATATAGATATATACAAACACACACAAACACAATGAGAAAAAAAAATGGTGAAAACTCAGTCAAGCAAAAACCCAAAGAATTATACTCTCTTACATAATCTGCATTTCAGTCAAGGATACAAATCTCCTTCCATTTTAAATTAGGTGAAGGTATTCTGAAATAAGCTTTTTAGTTATTTTTAAATAAATTTATCCTGTGTTTGCATATGTGCAGCCCCCATCCCCCCTTTTAAACACTCCAAGAGAATTATGGTACTGCTCATTACTTAAAAAAGTATTTTATATACAACTGTTGTTTATTCTAGATGAAATAACCAAAAAATTCAATGTGAAAAATTTGTCTTAGAGATATGTTTAACTTATGTTCTCTGTTACCAGAACCCAATCGTAAAAGTTCTACCCAGAAGTATTTTCTTCTGCATCACATCCACACATATCCAAAATATCTGGAAAAATAATGAAGGGTCCCTACATCCTCAGAGAGATTAATAAGAAATGGTATTCTACTAAGCACAAACCAATGCTCTCATGAAATGGGTTCATTATTTTTTTTTGGAAACTACCTTGTATCTTATCAAGCTTAGTTATATATTCTATTGCCTGTGTATGCTTCCAAAATAATATGCCACAAATATTTGCTCACTGCTTGTGACAAACTAATAAGGCAGTATATTCTGATACTGTTTGTTTTTCTTTTAGCACTTGAGCTCTGAAATTATAGCCAAGTGCTCTCAAGGTGCTAACAGAGGTGAAAGACTGACCAACTGTTCAAAAGCTGCTCTTAGTTTTGCATTGGAAATCTGTCAAAACTGAAATATTTCTCTAAAGATTCTCTAAATATTCTCTGGAAGATGCTCAAATGTTCAACACTGGTAGCAGATAAAATTGTGCAGGATAATTACTTTATTCTAGAGTTACCTATCTAGAATAGACAGTTACTACTAGTACTACAGTCATCCAAGATAGTGCATTGTTTTATTTATCAGTTCTGTGATTTCTACTACACAATTAACATGACTCTGCACTGCACGTAAAACTTAATGAAATATACTATGGTATATGCTGGTAAGTTATATCCATCAGAAAATTATTTCAGGTTTTTTAAAATAAAAAGTATTCCCTGTAATTTGCTTGGGTAGACTCGTGAGAGCTGACTCACTCTACTGACTTACAGTTCTTCAGTGCTATTTCTCTTAAAGAAGTAATGCCAAATTACACAGATTTCAAGTCCTTATTAATCCTCAGTTATGTCTTCATGTTCCCAGAAGCACTATGTTTTATTGTAGACAACATTTTTCATTTCTTTGAGAGTCTTTGTCAGCCAGTATCTTTTGCTGGTTTCTAATTCCTGGTGGCAGAGACAGAGATCTAAATACATCTGTTGGCTTTATACTTCTCTTATTTGCTCTGATAAAAGTAAAAAGTAATGCTACTGAAAACTTGTGAGGTGAAGAAACATAAATTAAATGCGGAAGAACCACCAAGCATGCATGTGTGGTGCCAAAACTGTTTATTACTATCTTAGGTTTCCTTCTAATAATATAAATAGCTAATTCCAAGCTTTGTTTTTGATGTTAGCACTCAAATTTCTTGCAAGAAAAAAATAATCTAAGGATTTTACATTAACCCAATTTCTGTAAGTATAAACTTTATCTAGAACTTCTTAGTCTTCACTAGTACTTTTGCTGTACCCTAAAATTATTTTGAGGTTTGGGGGGAAGTCAAGCTGTTACCATTTAAAAAATGTGATTTTTTAGATTTCTCTTTTGGGACATCAATAGTTACTACCAAGGCATTCAAAAACAAACAACAACAACAACAAAATAAAATCCAAACAAAACTGAATTACTCTACAAGTATCAAATTCAAACTGGTAATTTAGATGTAATTACTAGTTCAGCTGTGATGTACTACCAACTAAATCTAGATGGTGTAGCTACTTTTCAGTCCTATTGACATCAGCAGTGATTTTCCATGGCTGTCAAGCATAAGAATACTTGTAAAAATTTTCACATTATTTCCCAGAGATCTTATTAACACTCATTCAATTATTTTTTGCAACTGACATCTATCCTAAAGACTTTCTTCACTGATTTCCACAAGCATTTAATACATGATCCCAGAAAAAAAAAAAAAAAAAAAAACTATTAGATTCTGAAACAAGGAAATCTGAGCCAGAGAAAATACCAAAATAGCTATCTTTTCTTCTTCATCATCATTCCCCTCAGCAAACTATGGATAGTGTAAAAACTAATTGTGGGCTTGAACAACATTATACTTTTATGTTGGTCTGTCTGTAATACTCTCTTGCACACAATCTGTTAAAAGCACGGAACTTCTGGGCTACACTGCATCAGTTTTCTACTTAATATCTTTTAATTCTTTGAAAGCTCTGATGCTTCTTAGGGTCTAACTGGGCCAGCCAATGTTTCTGTTCTTGTGTTTACTCTATATGCACATCAACCATTTGGAGCCTTACAACCATGGCTGCAAATCAATGTTTTATCAAGTTTCAGATTTTTATATTCCTTTCGATATAATCACTGCAATTTTTCCAGAGTAGCTCTACAACCTACCAGATTTATACGATAGAGGCCAGGCAGCAATGCAGTCTATTTCAAATGAAATTCCTCTGAGATACTCAATCCACAGGAGAAAGCAGTATGCTTGAGATGCAGCAGGGAAGGGAGTTTTTATATCAATGGTCTCTGTGGTCTAGCAGATTTTAAGATGCCCATTTAAAGAATAACCTTGCATGGGATAGGTATCTTTTATTTATAAATGTAAATGTTTTCTGCTTTGTAAAAGGATTTCCCAAACCAATCAGAAAAACCCTGTGTCTGTGATGCTTGGCTGTCAGTAACTAAAGGAAAAAGCACACTGATGTTAGGTCTGGATGCTGAAGTTTACAAAGACTGTACAATTGAGGGCAATGTCATGTGATCAGATCAAAGCAGTCTAGGAGCTGAATGGAAGTCATTACAAAGCCACCATCATGATCATGGATTTGTCTCTCTCATTTAGCAAGGACAAAAAAAAAAAAAGAAAAAAACCACATTCCTTGATAATGCAGCATAAAAATGATTACTCATTCCAGTTCAACAAGAGGCATGAGTCATTTACGGGTTCAGATCCTGTTGAGCTACAATCTACAAGTGTGGTTCATACAAATGTCTTCACTTACAGGGTTGTACAGCAAGACATACTGCTTTAGAGAGTTTCCTGTAAACCTGTGGATATTTCAAGCAGGTGTAACATTCAAGGAGAGTAATACTAGTCTATTCACTGTCTTGAAAAGCAAACAGCCCCAATATGCCCGTATCTCCCAACATACTCCTTAACATGCCAGAAAACAGAAATCTCTGACTGATAATCTCTCCCAGATAGCAAAGTGTTTTCACGCAGCAGTCCAATAACAATAGTTTGGAAAAGGACTGTAAAGAGGTCATTGCTTCCTTTGACCAACTCTGGACCACAGAATGGACTAGCCTAAACAGAGAAGCATTTGCATGGTGTGCTACACTGAAGAACTGTATATGTTTTAATAAAGTGTGCTATGAAATTCTGGAAAAGGCTTAGTACAATCCAAATTAATCTTCAATTACTGAAGAAGGTTAATAGGGGATCAAACCACCTAAATGAGAATTGGTATCCTTTCCTGTTTCACATCAAGACCTTTGAAAATAAAAAAATAGCGTAAGCTTTTTGAAAAATAATTCCACAGACACTAAGAAGAATCTGAAAAATAGAGTGGATAAATAAAAGTTTTGCTTGTTACTGGTCATTGTCTGTAAAATGCTTAGGATAGTGGATCCTACCTCATGAGCACTAAAATAAAAAAAAGGATTAAAAAAATATATTTTATGACTGCAAAATGAATTCATTTGGAAAATTCAGTTGGAAAATGAATCCATTCAAAATACATCATTAAACTCTAGTTGCAGTATTTTCATATATCAAAACACTGAAATAATGAAAGAAAGATGTGTACATGTATGAGATTATTTGTTTATTTATTTATTTTTACTAAGGCTCAGAGAAGCCTTAGGAATTAGCTGCATAAATCAGAACTTTATTAGTACACTTCAGTCAGAGCCCTGAATTTTCTTGATTTGTTTACTTTTAAGATGCATAGGAGATGGAAGACAAGCATGATGTCGCTATTATATGGCTGAAACCAGAACATTCAAGTAAGCTTTTATCTACAATTATATCACAGTTTCCATATATATAAAAGGCTTCTGAAACTTACATTTTAGAAGCTAGATTATCGCTATAGTGCTTGAAAAAAATGTTTTAATTACAGAACAAGAGAAGCACCATGAAATAACTTACTGTCATCCTAGCAGAGTCTCGCAAGGGTCAGAGAGACATTCACACACCATGTGAGTCATGTCAAAGGAGAAGTCACGGAAGCTTAGGTGAACACTTAAATGCCAAATCAAGATCTAGATAAAGATACTTTGCCACAGTCATCCTACTAGTCTCTCCTACAGATTCCAATCCTCTTTTTATAAACAAAAGCTTTTGTCAGCAAGAAAACAAGGTTCTTCTGATGTCAGCATGCGGAAGAATAGTTACCTTACTCTCTGATAACTAAGTCACTCTGTGCAAGTAACTCTTAGAAATTTAGCTGTATTAAAAAATGAAGAATGTAAAAATAATTTTCCATATGAAAAGTGAGATGTTCTCCTACATAATCTTTGTTTAAGGAAAGGAAATCTACAGAGTGATGCAATTACAGCAGCACACTGCAGATACTCTTTAGAAGTAAGCTGGTCTAAAGAGCCCAGAGCTAACATAGCTCTGCTTCTGCTAACATTCTGCTAACATTAGCTTCTGCTAATGCAAATCATGCTACAGGGCGACAAAAGGGTGTGTAATCACTTTTCCACTTACAGTCCAACTTCCGTACTCCATATATAAATGTCTGGTTGCCAGTTAAGGTGTTGCCTAACACATAAAAGCAACATAAAAATAACAGTACGAACAATACTGTTGTTTTGATTGAATATCAAATTTCAAGTAAAGGCTTGAAATAATGCTTTTACCACTCTTCACTCCTTCCCTCCCCAGACCACCTACCTAAAACACTTCAAGTAACTGAAACAACTTCTGGCAATCAACCTCTAGAGAACAAAATATGTTTTCAAGACAAAGGAGAAAACAGAAAAACTGGAAGAAAAAGTAGGAATTAAGCCATTCCCCATCCTCTGAAAGGACAAACAGGTGGAAGAGGTAAAATGAATTATTCTGTCAGTGGTCTTAGGTAACTTCAACTGTTAAATGTTTTTGCTATCTCTTCCTCCCCAAAGAAGGCTAGGTTTTGAACATTCATCCCAGTCTTGTTATTTGTTGCAAATCTACACTAAGTATCTTAAAGAAAAACTCTGGTAAAATGACAGAGATGAAAGACAGAAACTGATTTTTTAACTTCAGGTTTTAGTTATCCATTCTCCGCTTATCTTTTTCACTTGACCTACCTGCTTCATTTTGTAGATTTAAAATAAAATACGCTCCATATAGCATTGGATCTGTATAACAAAAATGATAGATTCTGTTACCCTCTCTTCAAAAAGCTTAATATCCCTAACTTTTCAGGCAGGTCATCAAGATTTCTTAGGTATTATTTTTATGAGGTCAGATCATTTTGAGCATTATAACTTTGTTTGTTAATGACAACACATGCTGTTACATGCTCTTCAAATATTGCCAGAGCTAGGAAAGCAGAGCTAGAAGATTACACCAATGCTCAACAAAACACCATGTTATGAATACCTCTTTCAAAAAATATCATACTTGATGTTATTCTGTGTGGTATGGTACATTTACAACCGATTATGAATTAGGTATTTCTACATCTCCTGCTTTTAATAAATATAGTACACCAGCTGAAATTTCTAGACAATGGTTCTGAAATTGCGCAGCTAGTGATTGCTTTTCTGACATGTCAATCAAAAATCCATCACTTTTCCTGTGAAGATTACAGAAATAGAAAATGCTTTATGCTCTCTACATAACCTTTAGTGTGTCTCTTTCAAAGACCTCTTTAAGGATCAGCCAACTGCTATATCCTTTCCAACTGCTCTAGCAATTCACCTTCAACTTATTATTTTTATCATGCTGGGAAGCCAGATATGCTGCTCCAAAATTGCTCAAGACAATCACCCTATTTAAATATCCTACTCTATTACCTTCACTTCAGCTAAAATTGCTGGGTTTGTTTTGGTTTGTTTTTTATTTGTTTTTTAAATTACATGCAATCATATTCTAATTGCAGATAACAGCTTTCACTTCTTTAATTATGGAATTAGCTATAGTCCACTTACATACATTTAACTGCTTGATCAATAATTTATTCCATGAATTCAGCAAATTCAATTTGTTTTCCATGGTTTGCCTAATTTTACTTGGAACAAAATAGAGCAACAAGCAAAATACAGGCCACACAAGTAAAGAGATCCAGAGCACAAAAGTGCAAAATGATGTTAACTTCTTTTAAAAATGAGGCAGAACATTATGTTTTGACTTGATTTCCAAATGTTATTTTTGCTACCAAATTTTCAAAGACTTTAGGCAGATACCAAAATTCTGAAATTCAACTCCTTTTTGAAGTAAATCTGTAAGATTCTGAAGGAAGTAATGGCAGATATTGGTGAAGAAACCCCTGTTAAGGTTCATAAACAGCTGAAAATGAATTCTCCTTGGGTTCTGACATTGCTAATCTGAACATAAAACTAAAGACTTCTTCTCTTGGACACTGTTACTAGGAACTATTTATATCCTCATGAAGTCCTCCTAATTAGTAACTTGCAAGCTCAAGCCCGTAAAATAGTTTTCTAGTAGTAAAACCTATTTCCAAAGTTAACTCAGTTCTACAATGACAGAAACTAACTGAAAAACATTTCAGATATAAATCAGGCTAAGTAAGAATTTGTAACAAAATATTTTCTCAACAGTAGTTGTAGTTAATACCAATTATCCAAATTACTGCTGCCTATATAGAGTACTATCAACAATTGTTTTCAAAAACATATCCAAGCATGCACATACAGTCAAGTTTTCACAAAAAAAATCCATGTCCTAGAATTTTCTTTTTGAGGGCCACTTTTAATATTGTGCTGTAATTGTACAAATATTTGAGATAAAAACACATAAGCAAATATACCATTGTTTCTTGAACTGCTACACAACAAAAATGAAACTGATGGACTGCTTAGTGTTTTTCCAGCTGACACTCCAAATGAAGTGTCACAGAAACTGCTGTATAGAGCTTACCTGAGTAAGTAAGGTGTACAGAGGCAGAAGGGGGGAATACTTGATGCAAGAAAACTCAAAGAACACTTTCTATATATTTAGCTGAATCAAACTGGGAAGACTTAGAACTGCTTTTAACAACACTGAACAGAGAACAATGTCAACCTCAGACTCAGAGATATATTTTCTCAGGAAAAAGTATTCAAAATACTTAAATATGGTAATAAACTAAAGCTGCTCTGTCACAATCCCTCCTGAGGGGCGTCTTCCAAATGTGCTGCCCGCAGAAAAAAAATTAATGGATCTGAAAACCAGAAGGGTTAATTAATTATTTAATTCTACAGCCAGTCTCTCTAAAATGACTTCGCAAGAATCCAGGATAAATCACTATAATTTTAACTAGTCCTTCTCCTACTCTAAATGTATCACTGATTTTAAGAGCTTTATAGCAGTCTTCATACCCTAGTACCTGTTTTTTGAACAATGGTGCTTAAAACAGCATCACAAATAACAAAATTTTCTGCAGTAATGTTTTTCTATGCGGTATCATAGGATCTATGGAAGAGTATGTTACGCAAACATGGGCATGCTGAAATCTTCATTCAATTTTAAGCAAAATAACTGGCGGTACTTCAAAGTCCTGCAGGAATCCACTACCTCAAGTCAACCAATGCAATACAACAGTAAGTGTATAAAAAGAGGAAAATAAATAAATAAATAAATAAAATAAAAGGTCAATTGGTCATGTAACTCCTGAGCCTCACTCCTGCACAACGCCTGAACGAACTTTGCACAACAGATGTTTTTAACAATCAGAGGAAGAACAGCTTTGCTTGGCTTCATGGGTTAAAATAGCTAGAACTGAAAGGACACAGTGGCTCTTTATATAGTAGAGGCCATGGTTATTTGATTTGGGCAATTCAGAAATTCAGCAACACCATTCAATTGCCTACATGAAAGAACTGCATTAAGTTTCACTGTTTCTGATACCTAGAGAGGAACCTAAAGGTGAACATAGGACAGACACGGAAATTAACAGCAGGTTCATTTTAAAAGAATCATGTCTTCCTCTGTTTCAACTCACACAAGTATTTACATGAAAATAATTTTGTACAGAATTTTATTGTATCAATTTTCAGTTTCACACACACAATTTGTATTTAATAAAAAGTACTGCAAAGAAAAGCAGCTCACCTCTCATTTTTTTAAGTCATACTTTCTTTTATTTTTCAAGGAAGAGAGTGCCCTCTGCTGACTAATACATAGTAGAGAAAGCAATAATTTCAAACTGGTATTTCTAGAAATATCAGAGGACTGGGAGGGTCCCTTTCAAAATAATGAATGATTGAAATAGGAATTTTCCTCTGCAAAAATTGCAACAAACTTAAATGGTTGCATTTGTGTGTTCTCCAACCACGAAGACTGTCTTTCTAAACAACTACCTCATTTCTTGGGGATAAAACTTTGAAAAGTGACTTTCACAGTTAACAGACATGATAAACTACATGATACAGTATCACCTACTTCTTTTGGGTGCTTTCATTAATCTCTTTATGTGTAGAGAAATGAACTGGCAGAACTGCAGAAAGAGGCAACTTTTAACCTCTGATAAAAAGCTGTTCTTTTGAACAGGGTCACAAAAGAATTAATTTTGCCCCAAGTTGTTAAAGATAGCAATCCAACATTATTTTCTCCAGAGAAACTACAGACATTATACCATGGTGATGAGTAACTATTTGAAACATGCCTTGAGGGAGAATAAAAATAAAAAAGGTTTTGTGCCATGTGTGACCTAAAAAAAGTGATAGCTTCTTTATAAATTAAGTATATTCTTCTCATTCCTAGAAACATACTGTATTTCTGCTGGCTCAAATCAGATGCCAAGAAGAGCTTATTTAAAGAAGTACAGCAAAGTACTGCTGACTACTCTTGCAAAGCTTCAGGCAAAATACTAGTCTCGTAAGACATGGTGCCAACTTCCACCATTAGGAAGAAAACCCATTAATATACAACACTCCTACTCTTAAATCACAAAATAGAATTTCACACAAATAAGAGCTTGAAAAGCTTCTTTCTTTGTTGCCTGGTGTGTATAAAATTGATTCATACTCTGACTTAACCTAATTAATATGAATCTTAAAATGATTAACTCTGCTAACTAACTAATCACTATTTACAGGGAAAGGTCACACTGGGCTTTTTAACAGTCATTTGGGGAGGCCTATTTATCTGCCAAGCATAAACGGATTATCCTCCCAAGATGTTTGCCAAAACAGGACATGGTCCTTACAAAAGTAATTAAATGAGGGGAAATATTTTTTGGGGGGGTGTTTTCTGTTTGTACTTTGTTTTTAATAGTCTAAATATCTTTAAAAAGCCCTTGTTTTCAGTAAGAAGGAAAGAAAAACTGATTTTTAAATTAATTTTCATTAAATTGTACGTGAAAGCTTTTGGTGACTGAGTAAGAATGGTAGAAAAGCAACAACACTGTCTACTGAGGAAAATTATGTATTCCTATTATTAGTACAGCAAGGTTTCTGTACTCAATCACCTAATACCACTGTGCTATGGAGATTCTCCAGGACACAGCAAGAGGATGAATATCCAGGGACAAAGTACACAGCTGCATACTGACATATCACATCAAATCTGCTGGAGACAAAGGTTTCCATGTAGTGACAAAAGCTCCATACCTACCCTTTGTAATTCTTTCAGAAATGCCCAAAGCAGTTTCCCAAGAAATCTTCAAGACAAATTTATTAAGTTAATTTGGGGATGCTATCAGTGTAGCAAAGACAGGCTGTTTATGTTACATTCTGCTACCCAGAGAAAAAGCATATTCATAGACCGTATCTACCCTGTTCACAAATACTATCAGAGACAGACAACTACTTAAGAAATAAGCATGCAGCTAGTCCACATGGTCATTTTCAACTAGGATTACACTATTAATGCAAATGCTGATATTAAGAATGAACTAGACAGTTAACAGAAACAGTCTGCAATTAGTCTGTAAAACTGAAAATAGCGTTAATTCACCTTATGAAATGAGAAAGAATTATGTTGAAAAATCAGCAAAGCACTGTTGCTCTGACCCAATACCAACTGAAATTATCGTCATAATTTCTATTTTTCTCATTGGACTTTAAACTCCCTCTCAATACAAAAATGACCATAATGCCTTTTTCAGGACAGGGTAGGTAAGTATTTTAAGTCAGACTTCTGGCCCAAGACGAACTACAAATTCTGCTAAAAGTGAGTAATATTCAGCTTCATTGGATCATTGTCGTATTTTCATTTCATGAAATCAAACTACCCACACAATGAACATCATACCAGAAACATCTCTGCATGTTTGTAGGTAGGACAAAATTTATCAAATTAAATAGAGTACAGCTGGAGGAGAGAAATTAGTCAGAAGCAGCTTTATGCTGGTTTTGCATGCACCCGATACTTTTTTTTTTTTAAGTGTTGATTTCTATACAATCTACAAAAGTACAGCAGCCCCACAGTCCCTCTAATGCACAACAGCCACTCAAATGACTGGATGCCCTGTGCTATGGTCAGCACCTGATAGTCCCTCCATTCAGATACGCTACCACTGCTCTCCTTAAACCACCTCTTTTGTCTAACATACAGACCAGGAATCACAGAATCATAGAGAACCCTGAGTTGGAAGGGACCCGCAAGGATTGAGTCCAACTCTTGGTTCCACACCAGACTACCCAAAAATCAGACCCTACATCTGAGGGCGTTGTCCAAAGGTTTCTCAAACTCCAGCAGGCTTGGTACTGTGACCAGTGCCCTGGGGAGGCTGTCCCAGTGCCCCACCACCCTCTGGGTGCAGAACCTTTCCCTAACCCCCAGCCTGACCCTCCCCTGTCCCAGCTCCATGCCGTTCCCTCGGGTCCTGTCGCTGTCCCCAGAGAGCAGAGCTCAGCGCCTGCCCCTCCGCTCCCCTCCTGAGGGAGCTGCAGGCCGCCATGAGGCCTCCCCTCAGCCTGCTCTGCTCTGGGCTGAGCAAACCAAGGGGCCTCAGCTGCTCC
>CM021729.1:34622812-34638036 GCA_011074415.1 Stictonetta naevosa
CCTCAGCTGCTCCTCATACCTCTTTCCCTATAGACCCTTCACCATCTTTGTAGCCTTCCTTTGGACACTCTCTAATAGTTTTATGTCTTTTTTATACAGTAGTTCCCAAACCTGCACACAGCACTCATGGTGAGGCTGCAGCAGCGCAGAGCAGAGCAGGACCATCCCTTCCCTTGACCAGCTGGCAGTACTGTACCTGACGCACCCCACGGTACGGCTGTCCCTTTTGGCTGGCTTGCCATCAACCCCAACCCCCAGATCCCTTTCTGCAGGGCTGCTCTCCAGCCTCTCATCCCCCAGTCTGTACATGGTCGCCCCATCCCAGGTGCAGAATCCAGCACTTGCTATTGTTAAATTTCATACAGTTCATTCTTGCCCAGCCCTCTGGTCTGTCAAGATCTCTCTGCAAGGCCTTTCTACTTTGAAGGGAGTCCACAGCTCCTCCTAAGTTAGTGTCATCTTCAAACTTAGGTAGTGTGCATTCAACTGTGCATTCAACTCCTGTTTCCAGGTCATTTATGAGAACACTGAAGAGAACTGGCCCTAGAATGGAGCCCTGAGGGACCCCACTAGGGACTGGTCACCAGCCTGATGTAACCTCATTTACAAGCCTTTGAGCCCGATCTGTCAGCCAGTCATCTCTCCACCGTACTTGTCAAGCTACATGTCCAGAAGGTGAGAGACAGTGTGAAGATTTTGCTGAAACACAAAAAGATTACAGCTACTGGCTTCCCTTGGTCAGCCAGGAGGGACTAACAAGTCACCTTTCTTTAGCCAGCATGAGCACAAGTACTAATGGTAATGTTATTAGCAGGTGGCAAATTTTTAAAAGGATGGAAAGTTGGAAAAGTAGAATACCTGATAAGGACATGGTTCTGCCACCATAATGTTATGTTGGTGCACTTTCCCTCACACTATAATTTTGATGCTGTAGCATAAGTATTTTTAAATGACTGATTTAAATTACAGATTTAGTTAAAAAGACAGACACTAAACAGATAGATGGGAACCTTAAAGATGCATGCTAACTCAGCAGTTATGGGATGTAGCATGGGATGTCCCTTATAATAAAATCTTAATTTTATGATTAAAATAGAATCATATGTTAATTCAGACATCAACATAATAATGGAGCACTTTCTTCTTTATACAAGTACTCTCAGTTACTATCTCCATCAAGCTGTCAAAACTGTTTTAACCAAAATCCACTGTCAGTGGATTTACAGTAGTTGACTAATTCACTGCAGTGGTGCCACACTGGTGAATTATATTTGAGTGCATAATAAAGGAATAAAAAATATTTAATAGAAAGCTAAGCAATTCACAGCAAGCATAGTTCAAAGAAAACACTAACTCTTCTCCTACTTGAGGCATGGGAAGAAGGAACCTCAGAACCCAGTTTTTCCAAAAGATTTCAGTGTTGCTTCCCTTTCATCTTCTTCTTTTATATAATTTCCCTTTATAGAACTAACTGTTGTAACTGTTAATTTGCTGCATACTTTACTGTTATAAATTTTAGAATATGACTTTAACTAGAAAAATCTTATTTAGAAAACAGGAAATCAAATTTCACTAAGAGATCTTTCCATAAAGTAATCAGTCCTTTCTTCCTGTGATCACAAATTCCAAATAGTCTTCTGAATCCTTTTTCAAAATTCTGCTTTTCACAATACAGAACAATCTTCCTTAGCTGGGGGCTCTATGATGGAGAAAGCTAACAGTACATTCAGAGGTCCCAGTAACTCACGACCAAGGAACTATTTATCTGAATGCAAATTTGGATTAGCAATCACATTTATCTTTCAGAAACTGCTGAACATGGAGTAGTGAAAACACCCCATTCTAAACTGAAACAAGTAAAATACAAGTCTGAGGTCAGAAAATCTGTTGCTCTTTTAGGTCACCCTCTTTTCAACTCAAGCAGAAAAAGTCCAGAAATGGTTGCAGTGTTTGCTCCTGAGAGTCAGCACATGACTCAAGTATAACAAGGGGAAAAAAAATAATTAAGAATAAAACTGTCTGGATCAGAACAGAAAGGTCTGCCTATGTGCACTTCTGTGGCTGCTGCTCTGCAGAAGCTGTCTCAGTCTCCTGCACCACAGTGTCACAGATATTGCATAGCATTGTGAGACTCACATACACAGTTTCAACTCTGACATGTAGGCTATGTGTATGCCATTCCAAACTATTAGTATGGTAAAAAGTTACCTAAGTTTGTCAAAAAGTGAGCTTTTGAGGAGGAAACAGAAGTACGATTTGAAATCATATTGTGATTCCATAAACACAAAAGATTTGACAAGCCACTTCATCAAATTAAGGCAAGCATGTATTTGTGATTTGGCTCTCAGTGCTATCAGATGTCACTCTCCCATGTAAATTATTATTTTAATGGGAATCCATGAATTCTGTCCGTATATCTTGATACACCATACCTCCCAGCAACTCCACTGCTGTAATTTTAAGCAAAATCTGTGATGTGGAAAAAAATAATAAAAATCAAAGAGTTTGATCATTATCAACTTCAAAACCTATCCAACCTTCTTCATCTCTATGACTGATGGGTTCAATGACAATGTCTTGGGTCTGACACTAGTACTTCCACGCCAAGAAAGAAATAACAAAAGGAGAGGGAATAAACAATGAAAAGAATTCTCTAACCTTTAAAGTGTGTAACAACCTCATTTTCTCTCTCCTGAAATCTAAACTAGAATAGCTCCCACAATCTGTACTGAATGAGCACTTCAAGTTACTATTTCCATGTGAGCCAGATAAATTACATAAATCATAAATCCTGTAAGGGTCTTACAAAGATCTGAAAGTTTTGTTCTTCTCCTTGCTATCTTGTATTCTCTTGTTATCAAACCAAACTGGAAACCTAACTACCATACATATTGGATGAATGATGATAACTGGTTCAAATGGCTGTTACCGAATTACAAGTTTCATAACTGAAAAACACCGAGCAATCCTTCTCTGAGGATTACTGTGCATTCAATGCCCTTATTTACATCAGACCTACTTTTATTAATACAAAGTACAGCAACTCGGTCTTTTTATGCCTCTTGCTTATGACACATAAAATGTGATGGCAATGAGGAGGAAGAGATGGGAAACAAAATGACATCTTTAAAGATGGTATCGTTTGGGCACTGCTGTCTCCTACTGTCCTAGGAGAATAATTATAAAAGGAAAGCTACATTTCTTGAAGCCAAACAAAGTATTAAAAACATTCCCAAGGCAGTATTTTAGAAGCATATTTGAGCTAATACTGCTATACCAGTCTCCCTACTTTTATCCAGAGACTCAAAGGGTGAAATAAATTTAACAAAAATAAGCAAGCAACACAGCTTTAACAATATGGCTAATTTTTTATTTCTCATGGTAAAGGTACTACTATATTAGCTGTTTTCATGTACAACCCTCTCAAAACCTCATTACAGTTAAGTCCACTTCCAGTGCTAAATGTTCTAGTGATGTACTAACAGCATCAACACAGAAACTTGACTGCTAAGCTCCTAAGGATTCATAACTCCCCCAAAAACGGAAGACAGGTTGTATAAGCAGTCCTTTTCTCTTCATCAAGAGGCCTTGCCCAGATTAATGCTGGTCTTCTAACGTGTGTAAATACAGATGTTAGAACAAGCGACAGACAGAACAAATACTCTGGAAGAAAGCAAATTAACAAGCAGAACAAGAACTCGAGGAGAAAGCAAATTACGCATCCAAGTGTCATAGTGGCAGCTTGCCATGAACTTGTAGGCCATACCAAAATGGCATTAAACAAAGCAGAAGACAGCTTCCCCTCACAACCTGAGTATCAATGGAAGAGATGCTTAATGGTTTCTCCAGGAAACGAAGATGTGCCTACACACTCTACACTTTCAAATTAAATTGTGAATTGCTTTTGCAGAATACTGGGTATTGAATTTGACTGTGGACTATATTTGGCAATCTCTGAAGGATGTTGTCTGAGTCAGGCTGCAAACGAAAGCTGGAATTGAAGAACCTGGTAAGGTTTATAACTGCAGGAAAGAAACCAGGAAGCAGGCTGGCATATGAAAAGCTAATTTACAAATGAGAAGAAATTTTCATTTTTCCCATTCTTGCTTTTACTTCTTTGAAGTGTCATTCTAAGCAGTTTTCCTGTAAACTGGGGAAAAGGAAGGCTGAAACCAACACTAATATAAAAGCAGTATCACTGTTCTAGTTCCCATCTTAACACATTTAACTTCGACACGCATTCTGCACACATTCAACCTTTACTTTTTACATTTAACAAACAGGTTTACTTAGAAGTAAATAGAAAATACAAAGCTGCTTGCCAAGCAGATTATAAACATTTCATTCAGCTGATTCTAAAGACATAAGCATAATCAATTTGGTTACATGGTCACATGCTGAAGTCATACACAGAAATATGACTAAGTGAGAAACAAACAACTCAGTATGACTTAAAAGTCATTTCAGAAACATTTAAAATAAAATTACTAGATGAATATATTTTACTGAAAGGTAATTCAAATCTACGTAAATTCTAACAAGTCACTTTGTATTAGGTATACTATAGAAAACAAATTTTCACCCTCTGTGTTCAAACTACAATATTGCCAGCTGTCCTACAAATTTAAAACAGATTGATCTCTTTCTGTTCATACTTTTTTTTTTTGTTTTCTGAAGTCATATACCATGGAAATCACTTGCTGTAGACATCATTTATCTGAATGAGGCTTGCTAGGTTTTTTGGTACAATCTGTATCATCAGCAAAGTCAATACTGTAACAGTGACCCTGGGAACAAGACTTCAAGAAGTTCCAAAAATTGAGGAAGAAAATGGACACAAGGAGAAGCAGAAGAGACAGATTTAACATTAGGAATAAATGCCAGGTAGAGCATGTGTGTTTCTCTGCTTTAAAATGGTGTACCTGGAAATATTTCAAAAGTTTTAGTGCAAATGAAAATGTGGAGCTACACTAGAAAAAATACTGAAAATGGTGTAGAAGAGAAGCTAAGATAATTATGAACTACAACATGTCTCAAAATAAACACCAACTACTTTCAAAAGGCCAACAGGAGCAGAAAAAGCAGCTCCAGGGACTTAAAGCAAGACCTTAAATAAACTACACAATATTAATGAGGAATATACGCATTTATAGTCTAAAGAATAGGATTAGGTAAAACAAAAACAAAACAAACAACAACGGCAAAAAAAAAACAACAATTATAGGGGGAAAAAAGAGCCAAGCAAAAACCTCTGAGACAAAAATTACTTTCCTTGATGTAATGTAATATGGATGAAGGGGCATTCTCCATCTGCTAACTAGAATTTATGACTTCACTATTCTGATCTATCTAGAACCACTATGTCTTTAATTTAGGTCTGAAATCATGCAGTTAGAATACATCACCTTGTCTATATCACCGCTATAATAAGCCTGGAGATTAATTTATAAGGTATCATTACTACTACTCAGCTAGGAAGAAGAGTTAGCCATAAGAAATTACCAAAACACATGTAATTGTGTTAACACAACAGCAGGCTGTTGGCGGATGACAGCCTTCTGGCTACTTTGCAGCCAGACAAAAATCTTCTCAAGTCAGCAGAACTATTAAACAGACAAACCACCTAACTTGAAAGCTGTAGAGAAAAACAAAAAACATGAACTCATTCACGTATATTTTACCACTGAATTCTTATCAGTATTTTTCCTATTTTTCACCCACACCATTCTCCTGTTATTTTTGTCCTCATGACAACCATCTAATAGCTACTATTACTGTATTTGTTTTTATCTCACATCTTATCTCACTTAATATTTATACACATATAAAGGAATAATTGTATACGGATTGCTCTAATGAACACTCTGCAAATTTTAATTGTTTTGTTTGCTGGAGGCCTTGTGCATGGGTTGCTAAATTTGACTGCTCCTTTCACAGAAAGAGATAAAAATTTCACTCGTTACTGCACTGCAAAACTAAGTTTCTTTCACTTTCTTTTGAAACACAGTTCAAGAGCCAGACATGTAAGCTCTGATTTCCTTTCAAGATATTAAACTGTCCCGAGTTCTTTCAGAAAGCTTGGAAGCCAGCTAGGTTTATGGTTCTGAAACACAGGTCTATCATATATAAAAAAAGAAAAAGAAAAAAAGAAAAAAAAGACGAGACTTATTTGGGAATTGCTATTTTCTTTGCTGGGCATAAGAAACAAAGATTTAAATTGAGATCATTCTTTGGCAGTACAAGAGATTTTACTGACTCACAAGCTTTGCTGGATTCCAAAGCTGCATGCATTTATTATGCAGTTCTTGAGGAACTGGGTTAGAAATAATTGCTTTTAGTTTCTCTCTGGTACATTGTACGTGCTATTTTATTTCACAGCTATAGAACCAGTTAAGTGCTAAGTTTACTGCAATTATACTCACTGATTAATTCTGATATAGGATTAGGATATTGCTTATGGAAAATATTTTTTATTATTATTTTTTGCACTTCTGTGCTTTTTTTTTTTTGTGAACAGTGAGAAACACAGTGTCAGACCATAATTTTAAGTAAGTCTATTTTAAGAATAAACTAAGTGGCTCCTATATTTTTTTCCTTCACCTTTAAAGATACCTTTCTGTATGATACCACATTTTAGGTGCCACTCACTATTAAAACCAATGGTTTCTCTGTATGTAAACTCAAAAAAACTGAGGGGAGTTAACTGAAATTAACTTAGGTGTAGACACAGTAACTAGCCTTTCATTCAGATCAGCCTAATTGATTTTGGAAACTAGGTTTCCTCTTAGAGGTTAAAAATGAAAAAATAAAAATAAAAAATAAAAACAGGCACAAATGTATTAATATATCCCTAGCTATCCCCTTCCATAAAACTCATCTTCGAGCTCTGTGCTAGATTGAACCCAGACTGTGGGGCATTTGAGATTCTAACAGATGACAAGCATTACTGAAGATCATTAGTTATCGCTTTTTCAAGTTTCCCATCAAGAGATGAGAAAATTCTTTTTGGTGATTTTTGTCCTCTTGAGAATAGGGTGGACTACTGCAATTTTCAAGGTACTAGATTTTCTTTTGAAGAGAAGCACATTAGAATAAATGTTAATGAGTTTGTAGCTAAATTAGGTCATTGAGGTTTATCACACACTGGACTATATATGCTCTTAAGTTAGATTCACTGCAAAGGTAATGTCCCAGGGGAGGCTGCAGGTATGTTGTTTGCCAGTCGATCTGGCCAACAGCTCCAAGTATCTAAAACTCACTTCACTGTGGAAAACTATAGGAAGAGTGGGTAACCAGGAATGTTTGATCTATTGTGTGCACTGCAACACTCCTTACCCACCCACCCAATGACAATGGAGAAAGAAAGATGCAAAAATGGCTGTATGAAACATTAGTCAGTCATACACTAAGAAAGAAACTTCCATCGTGTCTACACCCATCACTGCGTTTTGTGTCTTACAAACCACTTGCTAGAAATACTACCTTCAATTGGTAACAAAAAAACTCACATTTTTTCCTCTATAAATTGAATTATGCTGATATGTTGTACAATATTTTACAGTATTTCAGTACAGACTAAAACTTAATTCAAAACATGCAATTCTTAGCTGAATTCCAAAGGTGTTCTGATTTCAAACATCTGAACTACAATAACATCTGAATGAAGATTGACAACTTACTAACTTATTTTTGTAGGTATAATATAAACTCTCTCTCTAAAGCTGATTTGTGCTAAAACCTACCACATAAATCCATCTCTCAGTTATCGTGCTTTTGGAAACTTGAAAATTTTTAATGGAGATCTATTGGGTTTGTTTTATTACAAGATTACAGCATAAATTAAACTTGTTATTCAGTTTCTGTCTTAAGAACTCCGTGTCTCTCTTCCTGCCTTTCTTTACCAAAGGAAATGAAGTAGAGATGTCCAGAGTATTTGCTAGGATCTCTTTGGAAATTCTGCAGCTAAAACAAATCCTATCCCTACATGTGCTACAAAGACTTTTTACAGTACATTATACAACAATAAAAGAGGCAGATCAAATGACTTGTGGTTTCTGTAATCATTGAGAAGTATTTAGATTCGACCATATATGTGTATCTTACTAAAAAGAAAAACATCTCTGAAATGCAGGCACTGGCCACATAATAAAACTGCAAGATGGAAATGAAATTGACTCTGGAACTACATTCATAGAAGACAACCCTTTGGTGGCAATCATGATTTGTGTTACCACATTACCAATTACATGAGACACTTAAGTCACTCTTGTCTGGTTTGCTGAAGAGCAAGTGCTGTAGTGCTTATATGTATTACAGTATCTGTTTGTACGATACATCTTTAGCGTGATGCATGTTCTGAAAATGAAAAGGAAGTGCTAAATAGAAAATACATTTTAAAATGAAAACCTTCCTTTTCATTGAGAAGTTACACTTCTCTCTAAATTTCTTTGGACAAGTTAAAAATATTCTCACTTTTGATAAAATGCAGTATTTTACAAAATAAAAACACATTCTATCCAAAAGTAAGGTGTTAAAATTCTAAGTTATCTTCTGAATAGTAACCTGTATTGTTGAATGCGGAGTACAATGAAATGAGTCATTGTGGATTCAGTGAAACCACTGTTGATCGGTCAGTATTTCCCAACCTTCACCAGTTTCTTACTTAAAGCATTGCTTGCCATCAAGTAAGCACCACCTTTTAATGACTACTACTCCGGTTCAGTAACCAGCAGATATTACAGGTATTACAAATTCAATATCTCTTCTGTCAAATGGATTCTAAATGTTCACACTCATTCCGGAGGTATATAATATCTGGTGTCTATATGAAGCTGAAAGTTAAAGAAAACTCATTATACGTCATGTAAGTCTTTCCATTAAAGGCCATCTTGTCTGCTATAGATCCATCCAAGTCCCATATGGTAACACATTCCAATTAGAGGTTTGTCTTCCACACAGCTAGTATTCTCAGTTTATGCTTGATTTAATATTAGATGATCAAAAGGTATATAATGCAATCCACAAGAAATTATTTAAATTCAACACCAGCGGACTTTGGACAACTTTATGAAATAATTAAATTGTGCTGAGATACAAAGTTACAATGGAAAGCAAACTTTTACCGTCGTCTTTGCTAGAATAATAAGAAAAGCAAACATTGAGAAAACACACAAAAAAAGATGTATTCTTTCAACATTACTTCAGCAAAGTAATTCCGTCATAGACATAATTTTAAAGACATAAAAAGGAATTTTTTTCCTAGGGAAAGGTTGGAATATGTAGAAAAGAGAAGAACGCATGAAATTGCATCCCTTTCAAAACAGAGTTGTATCAACTTCTTAAAGAGAAAAAAAAAAATAAAAGTATAATCTGAATAGTATACAGATGAAAACATGCCTGCTTTTTACAGAATAGATTTATTACTAGAGCTAGAATATGGATACTATAGTGTTATTTTTGCTTCTCACTATGCACATAAAGCAAGAAAAAGTACAAAATGATTAAAATAGAAGTCACCACTACTGTTGAACCCCCAAATTAAGAAAACTACAGCCAACTGGCTCAGAAAGAGCAAACCAATAAACGTAAAAGGCTATATGCAGATATGTAGAAAATCATAATGTTAGAAAATAATCTGGAAAATGAACATGCTACTTCTATATACGATGACTGTAATGCACTCAGTACAGTTATGAAGACCTGATGTAAATTTAGCCTCTAGCTTATTGGAACTGTAAATGCTGAACACTATTTCAAAACAAAACAAATTCATTCAAAATGTCAGCTACATTTTGCAGGACTACAATACAGTAGTCAGAATTTGCAACTACTAAAAAAATTATGGTTTCATCATCTGTAAAGATGTTGAACTCACACCTTTCACATATTTTTAAAGTTGCCTATATCAGATCTTTTAAAGAATATTTTAAAGAGTTATTTCTAGGACATCACATCTTTAGTCATATGCAGTTTTAAGTCATGGTCAGAGGACACACTTCAATTTTCACATCATTATCATTAACATTTGAATTTAAATTAAAATAATGAATTAAGTGTTGTATTTCTTTTACTATGTATTTTAAGTTATTTCACTAGAGAACAATAGGAAACAGCATGTGTAGGGAGTTGTCTTCATTCTGGTCCTTTTCAATTGCATTTTTCCCCTCTAAAAAAGGCAGATGTCCAAATGCTAACTCCCAGAGCTACACATAATTTCCTGTTTTAATGGAAATCAAAATTGAAGCAATATGGAATTATTGTAAAATCACTATCATAGTAAGGCCTTGCAATACCGATTCATGTGGAGAAATATTAAATATAGACAGAAAGAAAGAAATTGCAAGGTACTTAACCACTTCAGATGACAGAACTGCATGTGCATAGAGAATAATTTACATAGACGTGTTTTCACACCACCACAGCTCCTTCATACACAGTAAGAAAGGGCATATTCTGCAGGGAAGCTAAAGGAAATAACATCAATTTTGACTTACATAACTTTTTACATATTTCTCAGTTTATACTACCAATAGTTTTGTGCTCCTGCATAGCTCATCTATTCAGTTTGAAGAACTCTCACATAGGAAATGCAATTAAAATGAGAAGTGTAAACAAAGCAAAGCAGTTTAGTTGTCCTAGACTCTATACACATTAGTATGGAGAAGCTCCATTCAAAAGTCTCATTCAAGGAGTTAAATTCTTCTCTGCAATCCAGTAACAAAAGTGCTCCCAATAAACCTTCTTCTGCTTCCTAGCTTGATAAATCAGATAGACTATTAATAGACTATTAAAAAAGTCATATTTAGTCTTCTGAGTTCGATATTCTTGGACTTTTTGCAAACAAAAGTTTAAAGTGAGGGCAGGGTGCAACAGGTTCAACAGAAGGTTCATCTTCTAAGGAAAGTGAAAGCAAGAAAAGAAAAAAAAAAGCAGAAAAGAAAGGGCTTGAGAAGAGCTGCTTGAGAACACAGAGCACAAAATGTGCCAGTTTCAATTATCATTATATGTACATGTTAGGCACATTTTCATTTTAAACCCTCTGAGATTTATCTGCTGTTGACAAAGGTTCTCTCCTGCATGCACCCTCCAAAATTATTTGCAAATACCACAAAATAAATTTCCTAGCTTGGTCAAGGAGTAGGGGGATTCAGGAAGGGTGCAGAATGGGATTAAGGAAGAACCAGACAAAGAAAGTAATTCCTTTATAATCAAGTCTGAAACAAACTTTCCACTACTTCTACCAAAACACAGGAAAAGTTGCACAAAATCGCTATTTCAAGTGTGGTTTTGTTGTTGTTGTTTGTTTTTTTTTCCAATTGTAATCCGACAGATTACTCTTTGGGAGATACTTAAGGTTTCAGAAGACATGATCTCACTGTATTAACATCTCTCTTCTTGTAAACATTCAGTAAACAGTCAATACCACTTACATCCAATGTCTTCTCTTTTGTTCCTCCACACCAAAAACGGACTCAGCTAGTTATATAACCAGAATACAGAACTTGTGAAAAACAGGAAAAGAACCAACCGATATTTCTTAGGATTCCCATGGGTAGTATTCTTGCCTCTGCCAACTGAGAACAATAAACCCATCTCAACGCTGTCAATCTCTGCCGTCTAAGAGTTAGGTTTCTTTCAGGAATTCAAACCCCATGAAATTTCAGGCATACAGTTCAAATGTATTAGATAAGACTGTGAAAAGAAGCTGTCTTTTTCTGAAGAAATGGTTTCAATGTAAGTTATGATTCCAATAGATTTCTGATCTGTGTAGAGGTTCTACTGTTAATGGTATACTGCCTGACCAGCCCCACAGAGAACTTCCCCAGTTCCACACAGGCCCATAGAAAGGCTCTGATGGACAAATTACAATCACATGGAAACAAACAAACAAACAAACAAAAAAGGGAAAGGGAAAACAAAGCAGTGTGTATCTGTGGAACACAAGAGACTTTCAGGAGGGTGAGTGGGGCTGTTGTGGGAACTACCAGATGACAGTCTCCAACTGTTACCATGATTCATGAGGTTTATTAAAGAAAATTTCCCAAAAATATAAGAGACATCAACATATTCCCATGCAGCATTTTTAAAACCTATTTTTTTCTAGTATCTCCAATTATCAAGTACTTTTCCTAAATGCTAAAGAACTTGGGAACTCAAATCTATTATTTTATTTATTAAGAACACATTATTTTGAAAGAAGCATAAAAAACATGCTCCAGAAATAGAGTGACAATGAAACATCATACAATGGGACCACTGCCCCAAGTAAAAGCAGCAAAAGCAAAGCGATCTTTATCCTACCGAGTCTCTGAAATTAGACAAATGATCTGAGCAAAACTAAGTTCGTTAATGGTCTGTAACACACTAACATTTCCCCAAGCCCACAAGGTTGCAGATGTAAAGGTATTGTTATTCCACTGCAATTCTTAGAATACACAAGTTAGTAGAAATATTAATACTCAAGAATGTTTTTAGCACATTTATAAGCACATGTTCAGCACAATGTCTCCATTTTATAGGTAACACTGCAAGCACTGCTACAGAATTAGCTCACTTGCAGGAGAAGTGTTCTCTTGATGCTAACTTCTAGGAATGAAAGGAATAAAGATGTCCATCATGTAATATCCTGGGCAACAGTTTTGCTTAATGAGGAAGTCATGACAAAAACCAGCACATTGTTTCTCCATGACTTTAAGCACTTAAAACTCAACAACAGCTCAACAAAAAGGTGTATGCACACATGTATAAATTAAGTAATTGAAATGGAACACAATTCACCGACACTGATACTGTTATTTTGGTTTCCTGCATTACATTTCTTGGCTGAACATGTCCTGTTGTTTAAACTGCAAGTGTTTGTTGTTTCTTTACTATTGAGTTTAGATTCCCCAGAAGAGATGAAAGTTTCTTCCTTCTCCAAAAAGTACCCATTTAAAGCAATGTTTTATTTCAAGTCATCTACATAACATTTGATCCAAATTATACTTCCCCAAGCTTCATGGCCAAGTTTCAGGAAGAACTGGGGAGACTGAGAAGCATTTGCGAGTCTGAAAAGGTGATAGATCAATGTAGTCCTGCTGTACCTTCTCAGGTACACACCTGGCATGGCCACTGCTGAGGCAGGCCTGGCATCTGATCTGCATCAGGATAAAGGCAGTAATTTGAGGAGCAGTGGAAGCAAGCTGCTGCACAGAGCTGCCCACTCAGCTTCCACTAGTGAATAGGTATGAGTCTCTGGGTGCAGCTGATGAGGGACATGAAAAGAGGGAAGAAGAGGCATCCATGCAAATTCTCTCTCCAAGGTCAGATCCATCAAGCTTCACAGCGAGTGCAGCGTCAAGATCAGCACTGTGAAGAAACGGTGGCGCGGCATAGTTATAGGTGACTCCCTGCTCAAGGGAACGGAGCCTCCCATCTGCAGGCCAGACTCTCTTCACAGAGGTTTGCCTGGGGCTAGGATCAGGGATATTACCGCTAAGCTTTCAAGCATAATACAGCATTCAGACTATTGCCCACTCCTCCCCTTTCAAGTAGTTGCAGGAAGCCTGGGGTCTCTCAAAGGAGATTTCCGGGCCCTGGGGTGGCAAACTAAGGGACTCAGGAGCTCAGAAAATGTTTTCCTCAATCCTCCCAGTAATGGGAAAAGGCAGGGAAAGAACAGACATGCCTGGTCATTGATGCCTTGCTCCAAGACTGGTGCCCTCCACCAGGATCTTGGGATTCATAATCAGGGAAGAGTCAAGATGACAGGTCTGCAGGGGCCTGACGGGACCCACCTGTTTCAATGGGGGAAATGTTTCTTGGCTTGTAAACTGGCGAGACTGACTGAGGCTTTACACTACGATCAATCGGGGAGGAGAGTACCATTAAGAAAAGAGGTTAAGCCTAGGGATGGTGTGGCACTGGCTGAGGAAGGCAAGGCTGACGTGGACATCTATGCTGCCCCAGGGAGCCCTGAATATTTGGGAGTGTATCAGAAATGCTTGTACACCAATGCACACAGTATGATGAATGAACAGGATGAACTAGAAGCTCTGGTCCTTCTCCAGAGCCATGGTATCACTGGTATTACTGAGACTTGGTGGGACGAGTCCCATGACTGAAGTGTTGGGATGGAAGCCTATCGGCTCTTCAGGAGGGACAGGCAGGACAGGCGGGGTGATGGTGTTGCACCATGTGCAAGGGAGAGATTAGACTGTACCGACATTGCCGTTAGGGATGATGCAGTACAGAGCCTCTGGGTGAGGGTTACGGGGACAGATCCCAAAGCAGGTATCATTGTGGGTGTCTACTACAGACTGCCCACCCAGAAAAATGGCACAGATGAGCTATTCTATAGGCAATTAGGGGAAATCTCTTGGGATCAGTAGCCTTCATCCTTATGAGAAATGTCAATTTCCTAGGCCTAAACTGGGAATATCATACCGCTGTGACAAGTAAGGCTAGGAAATACCTAACGCATGTTGTATCTAACTTCCTGTCACAAGTACAGCCTGAGTAGAGCCAACCGGGAAAGGAGCCCTCCTAGGCCTGTTGTGTAAGAATAGGGAAGACCTTGTGGGAGAGGTGATGGATAGGTGGCTGTCTTAGCCACAGTGATCATGAATTAGCTGAGTTCAAACTCATTGATTGAAGAAGAAAAAAAGGTCAGCAGAGTTGCCACTCTGAACTTTAAAAGAAAAAACTTCAAGCTATTTCAGGAGCTAGTTAGATGTGTCCCTTGGGAATCTGCTTTAGACTATTTAGGGGTCCATGAGAACTGGTTGCTTTTCAAGCACCACCTTTTAAAAGCCCAGGAAGAGGCAATCCCACTGTGCCTCAAGTCAAGCAAGTGTGGCAGAAGACCAGCCTGGCTGAACAGGGAACTCTGTCCAGAAGTGGGGAGGAAAAAGGAAATGTATCACCTCTGGAAGCCTGAGAAATGCTGGACACAGGTACAGGTTGGGAGACAAATGGCTGGACAGCAGCTCAGCAAAAAGGGATCTGGGGTGCTGGTCAACAGTGAGCTCAACACGAGCCACCAGGAGGGCAAACTGCTTGTGTGGAGCGTTAAACCTGGCATAGCCAGCCAGTCAAAAGAGGTGATTCCCCTACTACATTTAGCATTGGTGCAGCCTCACCTTGAATATTGAGTGCAATTCTGGTCTCCACAATATAAAAAGGAAGTTAAGGTCCTTGAAAATATCAGAGGCAGGCAACAAATCTGATAAATGGATTGGAAGGCA
>CM021729.1:34643036-34665248 GCA_011074415.1 Stictonetta naevosa
ACTGCAGTTTGTCTTCTGTTTCTTCAGAGGAAAACTGCATTTGTCAAAGGTAGCATCTTTTATCCTGGATTTTATATAGCCAATATTAAAAGTATTTTATAAGCAAAGTTATTTACAAATTGCCTTCCTTACAAGTTGAATTGTAGTTAAATCACTGTTATTTCACATCCAAAATACAGAATTTCATTAAAGTGAATAAAGCAGTATTTCGCTTTGCCTCAATAAAAAATAAAATCATCTGTGTGTGAAATTCTAATTCAGAAACTAGTGAACACAGAGAATTACTCATCAGGCAACAATTTATACCTTAAATCTCCAAGTGTTATGTCATTTTTTGCTAGGAAAATAAAAACGGTATTTTTCCATCCTGGTTTTGGAGATGAATGAATAGTATTGACCTCTATAAATCAAAAAGAAAAAAGAAGTCTTAAACAAATCAGGTCTGAAATAAGTAGGACCTAGTAGCAAAACTCGAGCTGCTGAAGCAGCAGGCAGACTTTCTGATTTAGCTCAGGGCAACAGTTGGTTCCTTGCTTTCACAAGTGGAAAGCAAATCTAACCACCTGCATTATTTCACAAGCCAGTGAAAAATGCACATTTAAAATACGCCCCCCCCAAAAGGGGTTGGTATTGACTGACATTTTCTAGAATGTTTTCTTGTTGCATGTGAGGTGTGAGGTCAAATCTAGAAAGCAAGCCAGGCAATATATGCTCAACACACTTAAAACCACTGAGAAAAGGGAGGAAAAAAAATAGCAGAAAAGGCATACAGTAACAATGTATCACCTTTATACCTTTATACCCTCTTGACTGTCAAAGCTTTTAGCTTCAGGCACTACTCCAAGTTAAGCTAGAATTTCCTCAGGGCTGACCTAACTTTCATCAGCTTCTAATGGGTCTGGCAGATACAACTCTGCTTTTCCTGCGTTGTCAAAGCTCATGGTGGTCCACATCTCTAAACATGTACCAAGTGAATACTGCATGAGAATGGAAGCAAGTGTGGAGACACAGAGGTTGCAAGTGGGTCACAAATAGCCAAAAACTCCACAGACAATTATCTGGACTGGCTCCTGTATTTGCAGATCCTGTAGCTCTGCTTGCCTGCATGGGGGCACAAGTCACTGAGATACAAATCTGTGATTCCGGTATTCACTTCTGCAATCACACAAGTCTTGAGGAAACCCCATACTAGTATGATTAACACTTTGGTACAATGATTTTATAAAGGAGGAAACGGTTTTATTTTATACAGAGGTCAAAAAGCAGAAAGGGACTTATTCAAATTCATTCACTTAAAGTTTTATCTTTACAGTAAATAGCATTAATATTAATCTAAATGCTGTGGGATCTAGTCCAAGACTCATATTCAGGTTCCTAGATATGCTGCACCAATTTACTTTTGGGCAGCTACGTTATTAAGTACTTTAAGCAAGGAAAATAAATTAATGAACTACTATAGAATATTTAGATTGAATTACCCAGCTTTAACAAGCATCTTCAACATTTCTGGTAAAACTGATGTTCTTGTGGCCACACGAGTCAGTCAAAGAGAGAGGGATCAACAACAGGATCCTTAGAGCCTACCACAGCTCACTTACAGATGGGCAATTCTGTAGCTCATGATGGTTCAGCATCTGGCCATACCACTGTTGCTTTCCACTCACATCTCTGCACCATAAATCTGATATGGGGTTATTCTGGGACTGCTCATTATGAGAGTGCTACTGCAAGTGGGGCAAGGGGTACAGAGATAGGGGCACTGGATGGAGCCACAGCCCAGCACACTGGAAAGGAGGGAGGAATAGCTCTACCCTTCTGCATAACAGCTCTGAACGCTTCTCCAGTGCTATGCTCATTCTGAGGTCTATTTATTACTATTTCAGGCCTAGCAATTGGTCTTTAACAGCACAGGCCTCTGCTTAGCAAGATGCTGTAAAGAAGAACATAAAATACATCACAGACTAACACTCAAAATGGCAAGCTTGCATCAGAACAGAAGAAACATTTTAAAGGGTGTGAGCCTTTCCTTTATTCTGTTACTGTGCTGAAGAAAAAAAAATCTATAAAGTGCAGAAGAAAATGCTTTGCTCAGTTACTGATTTTATTTATAAACTGTAACAGTGCTGGCACCCATAACATATCATAAGAGTGAAGATTTATCCTTGTTTCTTTCATTACATTCATCTGCTGATGCAGTGAGGCATAATTAGGAGACGGGAGATGAATACAGATGTCTGAATTTTGGGTGCGGTGGGGTTCTGGTTAAGCACATTTTTATTCAGCCTTTCAAAGTATCTATGAACTCCAGCCTCTAAAGCAAAATTACTTCACTATAAAAGCATGCATAACATTTTTGCTCATCGTAAGGATGAGATAGTTACTGTCCCTTCTTTACATGTATCTTACAGAAGGGGTATTTTGCATTTTGTGCAATACCACCAATTGCAGACCTAGAATTATGGCATTGCTTTCTGTTTGGTTCCACAGTCACTTGGAACGCTTATTCAAACAAGCACTGTATTAACATCTCCAGAACTCTGCAGCTGGGATAATCCTGTCTCTGCAAAGTGGGTGTTTGAAAATGCTATTGAATCGTGAAGGCTGTATTCCACGGCCATCTCAGCTTCATGCAGCTGGACAACACGAGGCTATGTCAAATAACGATCCCATTTGATTAATTACATAATCCACACTGACGGAGAAAATTAAGACTACCCTGAGAAATTCAGCAAATTTCAGAAAAACTTGAAAGTTTAAAACAAATATGGGATAAGGTAGAAGCAGTCTAACAGTTCCTGCATATTATCCTCCTCTTACACTCTTCAGCAAAGTACAACTGCACAAGATCTGATGCAGAGAATATCCAAGGTGAGAAAAAAAAAAAAAAAAGGCCTTACCATGATGAAATGCTAATCACCAAATATAGAATGGCCAAAATAGCATGTTTGGCGGGGGGAAGAAAGAAGAAAAAAAAAAAACATATTTGGTACCCTGAGTAATTGACTGTTGTGTTTGAAGAATAATGACTTGCTAAGACCAATAGAACACTGGAGAAGCACCACTGGACAGATCTATCTTCACGGATTAACCCTTACCTTAGAAGTTAATTTTTGACAATTCAGACTGCATCTCAACTGTGCTGTTCCCTTCATACCACTATATACAGTCCTACCAACCCCCCTCCAAGGCATATTTGTTTAAATTTCCTCTCATCCTGTTGGTTTCATATGAGAAATCTAATTTTCATTCCTTTACGAAGAGGAAAGAAATTATACAATCTAATTCTCATGTAGTTTCAACCAGTAATGCAAGACACAATGAAAAATTGCATTAAAATGTTGAACAGTCACAATTTGATTGCATTTCATGTTGACAAGGATTCTGTAGATGGTGTCTGTTTCAGTGCACCAAGATAGTTGTAACATCTGCATGGGATGCATTCATAAACAGTTCTTTTCTATTGCGTATCCTAGTTAGCAGATGATAAATTAAAAAACAAACAAAAAACCCACCTACTGGATCACACAAATGCAACCCAATGTGAATTAAGAAAGAAATTCTCTGAATAAGACTGACTTGAATAAAGAAAAATTAAAATAATTGTTGCATTTTTCTCATTTGTCAGATGTATAAAACACCACCCACAATGCTGATTCATATGGTATCATCAGACAGAAGTACACAGGAAGCTCTACAGGAAGACCACAAAAGATGACAGGCGTCGAAAAGGGACAGATAGAAACACAGCAGTAAGAAGACACACACACCACTGGAATCAGGAAACAAGGGACCGAGCTAGCTGTTGAGCTACAGCTTCTACTAATTAGAATTATCTGCTGGAAAATTTACTGCAGAATGTAAATTTATTTCCTGAAATAGAGAAAAAAAAATAGTTTTTCACAGGAGGGAGCTGCTGTTTAAAATATTTTGCAATGCAGTGAATGACTACACTGCAACAGCACAGGCAGCCAGTGCAAGTCATTGTTTATCACACAAGAAGGACGTGAGCTACAAGGCTGTGCTGCCATGCCCCGTTCTGATTAGGACGGTTTTATTTATAAATATTGCCCTGCTGAAGAACGTTGTGTTTGAAATCAAGCCTTTCACAATGAGTCTAATAATGAGATCGCACCATTTGTTTTCCTGGTCAGTGGCACTAAAACTACTGATGAAATTCAAAAAATTCCAAGACTCAGTTTGGAAACATGCCAACAGAAGTTTAGATTCCTCTGCAAGAGCTGGAAGACTTGGGTCACAAGCAGTAAATGAACTGTACACAAACACGGTATCATTACACAAACACTGAAAGAACAGCATTCTGCAAACTAACCAGCCCACACGAACAGACACACTCCCTCTAAATCACAAACGGCCCTTAGAAACGTCCTGCCGGTGGTTTAGGAACTACCTGCACCATCAGCATCCTCCCTCGCAGAAATCCCTCCTTGTCACTGTGCAGGCTCCTTTGCAACCTCTGAAAAGATCTGTACATTCACAAATTCCTCAATTTCCTCATAAATATCCTTGAACAACTTCCCTTACAATGAGGTTTGAATCATAACTCCAATTGTAAGTCCAATCTTCTTTTACAAAATACATTTTATATTCTGCACTTTACAGTGCATAAGCGTCCAACACTCTTCATGTCTTTTAGTGATGTCTCAGTCCAATATTGATGGCATCTGCCTTACCACCAAAGAACCACTTAACTTCTTTTGATGCAGAAGAGTTATTTTCACAAGTTGTTTATGAATCAACAAGTGGTTGAAAAAACTCCATCTTTTTCACACAAGAGAATAAATATTTAAGTTACTTTCTTCCCAAAATTGTTACTGCACATGTAAATTAAAAATTCCTTAAATATTTTTTAATGTCACATCTCCTTCTGTTCTGTACCCTTTTTATTTGCAGACTACTGACCACAATAAAATTTGTAATATCCAGAATCTTTCTGCACTGTTATGAGTGGCTTTGTTTTCAATCCTTTATTTTTACTCTTAACTTTTCAAAGTTCAAGGCAATATTGAAAAGCTCCAGTAAGACAGAGAAAGTAATAGAAAGGAAAGGACGAAAAAACCAAACAAACAAGCAGACAAACAAAAAACTAACCCATAAGCTTTTGGGTTTATGGGAATAAGAAATTAAAGCATTACAGCAAAAGATTTCAGCTTTAAAGAAGCTGCAATTAAGTTTGAATGAAACCGGCTTTAACATATGCATAAGGTCAAAGGACAAAGTACAAAAATGTATATAAAGGTTCTCAAACACATATTTTCCACCCCAGAAAACACGATTTTATCTGATTACATGGTTTAGTTTTGTGAATGAGGTTTAAAATGAGAAAAACAAAACAAAACAAACAAACAAACAAAAAAAAACGGCTACCTTCCAAGAACTTAAAATTGCACAACATACTTCCTATTTGATTGGGACACGTGCCTTTAAGAAGTAAGTTTAGTTTTCAGAGACTTGTATAATGAATTATTCTGGCATGAGTTTTATTCTGAAATGGTGTTTCAACATAAGCTGTTACAGTTTAAGATACAGGAATGGATTTTTTCATGGAATAGCATCTTGATTCATACAATTAATAAATACAAAAACCCAGAAGTTGAATAAACCAAAACAACAACAACCAAAACTTCCAATACATATTATTTATTCTTTTCTGTTCCTCAAAAAATGTACTGATAACTGGTACTACCTTTTCATCTACACTCCATTCAGAGGCTATATTGCAGTAAACTGAATTCTTGTGCAGTTACATCAGACCACCTCTTAAATTCTTACATTGGGTACAAATCCTTTTTCTGCTCAACTACAAATGGTAGGGTAGGCAGGGAGATTACTTAGTGAATCCTGCAGGTACAAATGCTATTGATTATCTTCTTAGTACACAGCAGATTTCTGCTTAGAATGATCCTTAAAGGAGCCTTGAATAATTGGTGCTACTGTGTTTCTCCAGTTTCAAGCACCTGGAACCAGGAGTAAAGAATAAACTACTCGGCTACCTCAGAAATAAACGTAATTGAATAAAAGGGCACTAATACAAGCATGCACATAAAAATCTAATTTCTACTTTGTTCTAAAGCTCTTTACAAATACTTTATGACACAGTGTGGCCCTACAAATGATACTGTTAGGAAAACAAGTCTGCAGTCAGGCTTCCAAGGTCATGCTGATGATTTTCTTCTCCAACATATAAAGTAAAACCACTGTAGATTACAAATAGATACAGACTAGATAAGAAAAGTTTGACTAAACATTAAACCCCATCCCTGTGCTTTTATCTTTTGGGGATAAACAGAAATAAAAAAACAAAATAGCCGTGAAGTGGCACAATTAACCCCAAATGCCACAGTAGGATTTATGAGGCTTACATAAGGATTATGTCAATAGCTGTTACTCCGTGGCACATCCCCACCACTTCTCCACCCAGCGTTTGGCTGTACTGGAGTCCAGAAAGGAAGCAGGTGTGCCCACAGCTTTTTCATGCTCCAGTTACCTTTTCACCCAATCTGTACAACTGCCAGCATTTGGCTGGGGGTAGAAAAAAAGCATAGCCAGATAAAGGCTGGAGACAAGTTGCAAAAAGTATCTCCACTCATCAAGCACACCCATTTATCTGCTTGTACAACTAAACAGAGCGTAAGCTCTCAAACCAGTGGCTGCTGCTGGATTAACAAATAAATAAAACTAAATCTGAAGTAGAGAACACCTTCAAACACAAAGTATTCAGCATGCACCCACATTTTGAAAACTTTCAACCAACACTCCAAACTAGCAAAGCATGTACGTGCAATCCATTACTACACTGTATCTAGAAATTAGCTTAGGAGGTTAAAAAATGAATGCAAATTTTAACTCTGGCCAATAGGTCACATGAGAAAAAAATGAAACGTCCTGAAACAACCGTAACTGGCATGAAAAAAAAAAACTTCATTGCAACAGCTTTTGCACGGTATCACCCCTCCCAGCTAGGGCACACACCCCATAAACCCTCCTGTGTGATAGGGACTACGGAAATTGAGAGACACATCAGAGTTAGAGTAGTATTAGGAGGGATTAAAAGCAACTCTTTGTACCAGCTACCCTTCCAACTCAAGACTAAGCTCTGTTTTGTCACGCTCAAGACTGTTCACAAAAGTGACCTGATCACAGTAAATTATTTTCCTGTTTATCCAATAGCCTAAAACCACCATCATATTAAGTAATCTACAGTCAAGACCCATATACTTCTAACGCCAAAGCCGATACATACTACAGTATCCTGGTGTTTTGATTCTAGGAAAGAAATAAACCTGTAAAAATAAAATTAAAATGTAACACAAATAATGTCATGCTTAGGTTTTGTTTTGCTAACCTTCTTTTCCAGAAACAAAACACTGGACTATTGTCTCCTTCCTCACCTTTATGAAATCACCTATGGCGAATACAACATCTAGGAGAGGAGCTACATGGGTCCATATCCTGAGCACAGGCAGGTGTGACTGGGCTAACGAAGTGTGAATATGTAATCTACTCAGCATGTAGACTTTATACCTACTTCAACCAGGAAGAAAAAATGGGCAAAAGACCTTTCAAAAAAAGGAATGAGATGAATAACTATCAGACAATACATACCATGACACAAAACAAACAGTAATTGAGGGGGGCAAAAAAATCAGGTGTTTTCTCAAAATTCTTGTCTAACATTAGCCTAGTTTCTCAGCCAAAGCTGAATTTTATTGTAAGACAAAGCTTTCTTGCATCTCACTTGTAACAAATAAAAAGCACAAAATGAAAAAGAGACAAAACCCACAAAAAGGCCAGTTTTTCTAAAGATTCTTTAATTCACTGCTGTAAACCTCACTTCACGCAAGCCTTGTGGTAATAGAAATTAACAATGAATGCATGAGATTTCACAATTTTTTAGTAGTTCTATGTAATATACATGGAAAACAACTGGATGAGTCAGACTTCCCCAGAAAAGTTTGCTGGGTGAAAGATAAGTTCTCATAACATTTCAGAGGAAAATATTAAGAAAATATTACAATCTGAAATTACTTCAAAAATGAACACTGAAAAAATAAACACCTTAGCATGTCTTTCATAAATTAAATAATTAGGAAGCAATTATTATTGAATATTTCCCTCTATAACAATATTAACATATGGTTACAGTTTTACATTTTATATATTAAAATATATTATGTGAATAATAGAAATTGTATATATAGCTGTTGTTAATCAAGAAAAAAGTCAGAAGCATTCCAAGAATATAAAATCTCACTTTTTACCTTAAAATAAACTCCAAACCCCTATTACATACAAAAGTTGCCCTGAGCTTATTTCACTCTTTCCTTGTCAGAGAGCAGTCACAGGAGTATTTCATTTCAGACATACAATATGCTCTGTAAGCAAAATAACTAAGTGACAACCGTTATCTGAAGTAGAAGTCAGAAAGAAATGGAACAAAAAAGCTACAGGATGTTTTTCTGTATTTGTGGTACTTTAAGCAGTATTATGAGCAATCACAAAATATACAAGAATCCATAAATATTATTACCACCTATTCTCCACAGTAAAAGAAATAGTAAAATGGTGGAACGGGAAGGATTAACACGGACATCACACCCCACAGAAGTGCTTTTGTATACAACATCACTTCCTATTAGCAAAGAGCAGTTAATCACTTAAAACACCTTATTTAGAAAAGTAAAGACCTTCTGTTAGAACAAAATATAGAAGGAGGAAGAAATCTTACCACACTGTAAAGAGAGAAGCTGAAATTGAATTTTCTAATTTACACTGAAATGAAGGCTAAAACAGTTTCCTATTTCATATGGGTGAAATTACCTATAATTTTACTGGGGAAAAGAAGAATGTTCATACATCTGTAAGCTTACTTTTAAGAAAGATATTCTCAGTTCTGCATGGAAGCATGCAACCCTGCTCATCTATCTTACTCCTGATACACAATCATTTTCCCCATACTTGGAAAAGTATCTAAAACTGACAGTTCGGCTGGGGATAAGGTATGAAATATTTAAGCTGAATATAATGAGGAAACAACTTAGAAATCCACTGGAGTAATATACACAAATGCAAGAGACTTCTGCTCTAAACAAAGACCAAGCAAGTGAGGAGAAGTAGGTGAATGAGCAGAAAGAAGCCAGGATGTAAATTCCTACATGCATGAATTTGTTTATTTATTACTTTGCTGCAAATATAGAGGAGGAGAAGGCAAACATCAGAAAGTAGGAGAAAATGCTAAGTCCACAGCCAAGCAGATAAAGACCTGATGAGGTCCAATGTCCATCAGACTGTCAAGATGCCAGAGAGAAAGGCAGGACATGAGAGGAGTGAATGACCAACAGAGGAAGACCAACAGAAAGACGAGAGAGATGCTGGGGAGAAACTGAAATCCAGCTAGGACTGTGAAAGTCCTTGCCAGCCATCTCCGTGAAGCACTCAGGAAGAACCTGATCGTGGCTCTGCTGGAGCTCCCAAGGCTCCTTGATCTTCATGGGAAGAAACACGGCTATCACGGAGACAGTTTTTACCTCTCATTAAGGCTCCTGACAAAAAAGTCTTCAGTGTCTGCATCTGAACACACATCATTATAATAGACTATCATATTTTAAACCTAAATATACTCTCCTCCATGTCAGCAGGCTCTGCAGCAATCCATTTCTTGCCAAAATATTGAATCTGGAGCTTCCTTGCACTAGAAGCATTCAATTATTTCACAAGGCTTCTGATTACTTGTTTTCCAGGTACTTGTTGAGTACCTGGAGAAGAACATCTCAGGGTACTGCTCCACTAAGTTCTACTGATAGTACTAAGATACATTAATTCTTAACTAACACTATTAGTATAAAACCCTTTATCCCATAGCCTGCTTTAAGGCCTCTGCTTCAGGTCTGAGAGAATGGTTTGCGCAGATGGCACAGCTTGGGTTTCTCCATCTGCCCAAAAAACCACTTTATTATCTGTGTTCCAAACCAATAAGCATTTCATTTCAACATCCCAAGAACATCATTTCTGGTTTTGTTTGTTTTGTTTTTTAAATAACAGCAACAAAACACAAAAGGCCAGAAATTCCACACATTCTGCTTCATTTGAGGGTCAATAAAACTCATGCTCTTTGCACGATCCTGCTCAGGATTGAATCCTTCAGATTCTTTGCGTTATTCTTTGCATATCAGATACGGCATATGAGGGAGGTCCTTTCCTCCAACCTTTTTTTTTTTTTTTTTTTTTTTTTGCTAAAACATCAAATTTCACTGAAGAGGTCTAGCACATTTAACACCCCCAACTGTTTACCCGAGATAAGAATTTACGTACTCTGGCTCCAAACCTGGTCCTTTTGTCATACATCTGTCTGTACTTTTACTTTTTTCTCCAGTGGATCTGTCTGACTTGGAAGAAACAAGGTAGCAAGGTAAACATGGCTTTGAAGACAGTGTCGGTATGAATCTGGGCTTTGAAAGCATGTCTGATACCTGTGTATTTTCATTGTAAAGCATTTCCCAAAGGAATTTCCCAATAGGCATAAATACTGAAACAACTTCAGCAGCAGAACTAGTCACAGAAACTTAACAGTGAACGTCCAGGTCTACAATAAAATTTGTATTTATATTTTCAGCCATTTTAACATCTTTCTTGAAGCCTGTTCTGTTATTGTTCCTCACACTAGTTATCTTGTTATGAATATTTAAGAAGTCTCACAGGAAATTATGGGCATGGGACTCAAGCAAGATTTCCTGCCTGTTAATCACTACTGAGTGACACTTTCCTGACACAGTCTACTGAACAAAAAAGCAACTTATATTTTGGTAGTTACACTGAAGTGGAATAGTAAGGGGTAACAGTGGTAGAAGGTGTCCAGTACAGTAACATTTTATTGTTGTTCTTGTTGTTTTTTAACTATAGTAGAAAATTTATCTGGTGGAACTTCTGAAACAACAGCAGAAAAAAAGTAAAAAGCCACCCATGTATATTCCACACCTTCAGCAACATTAGACATGCTAAAAAATGCTAGAAAAGGACAAATGGAGACTAGGTTATCTGAAACAAGGGCTTCAAATCAGCTATGAAACAACTGAGAACTGGAAAGATTAAAATTGATCATTTTCTTATTTCAGTATTTGAAAGGGATGACAGAAGCGTAGATACACAGTTTGGTTTTCTGAAAAGATAGCTTATAAAAAATTAACATAGATTTTAGTGTTTAAAATGTGCATTTGAATGTCTGTGGTTGTACATGATTTACTACTGTACACTCACAAAAATTTTGCAGACAGGCAGTTTTGAGAATTGCTTCTGAAGATTTTTAGGAAAAAAATGCTTTTCCATTTTTCATAAACTACTTTTTACTTTGAAATTCAAGAAGCATATGAAAACTTATCAACTTCTAGCTATTTTTAACAGAAACACAGAAACATTTACCCAAAAGGAAACTAAAAACCCATCCATAAGCCACCATTTCCTATGACAGACAAATTCCTAAGAGGAGAGATCACCCTGACATATTATCTTACACCTCAATAGAGCACATATTCTGCATTTTAACATGAAAAATAAATGCATTACATGTTACAATGCCCTACCATTAGTTCTAAGACATCACACTCTGAACACTACCAGTTAAATTTCTCATAACAAATCTTTCGAAGAGCCTAGATTATTATATGACATGACAGTTCTTTTCAGTCTCTGCCCCTATTGTTGTATTAGAGACTATGAAACCAATAGCACTCTGTAAGAACTAACTTGCTCAACTTAAAACTTGCCTCATCCTACGATGACTATATTAAAATAATTCAGACTAGATGTTAAACACCAGACGAAGATCCCGACTGTCTAAATAACTGAACTTTTTGATATGACAAAAAGTTCAAATTCCAGAAGCAGAGATTCAAAACACCCCAACTTTAGCAATTATCAATTAAAGAAAATGAAATTGGTACAGTAAGAGGGAAGCATTTCTATTGTAGCCCCGAAGTCTATCTGAGAACATAAAGAATTGGGAGGGGGGGTGAATGGTCACTTAACCCTCATTTCTTTAGGAACAACCACATCAGTATCAACAAGCTGTAGTTTTCTAAACTATTGTGCAAAAAAGTACTGTGCTAAAAATATGTTGTTACTCAAACTTGGAGACATTCTCTCCAGAGATAGGATTTCCTGATATGAGAATCAAATTAATAGGAAGTGCCCTTCCTGTGTTTTCTAGACTGCTAGACTAATGAGTTTGTTTTCAACAGACTTTTCAAAACGAAAGAAGGAAAGAAGGAAAGAAGGAAAGAAAGAAGGAAAGAAGGAAAGAAAGAGAAAAGGAGTGGATTAAACAATGGATTGGTGGTCATTACTTTAAAGTAAATTAGCTGGTATATGAAGTATATGTGTAGTAGAACACCATCTTCTCCATGATGCTGTAGCAAAATTGATTTCCACAAGGAATTTTTATAGGAATTCCCCTGAGACTCTGTCATTTGGTAACTTTTTCTTTACATCTTGCTGTATTAAAACCTGATGGGAATACTTCTGAAAGAACCAAGCACAAAGATAAATTCCCAGGGAAGTCATTTGTATGTAGAGAAAGTCAACAGCTCTAACCAGATGTGTACTATGCCAAAACTAACTCATTCTAACTGAAAAACACTATATACATTTAACACTCTTAACTTGAACTGTAACTATATTGCATATACCCTGTAGTATACTACAGGTTAAAAATACCTTATCTAGGATTGACTACATCAAAGTAACAACCAAAAACAATTTTGAAGAAAAATGACTGTGCTTCACAACCAATTAACTTTTCAAGTCAGGTGCTCTGCATACAGCAAAAACATGCAGCCAACAAGCTGAAATATGTGCACAAATTGAGTTTTCTTTTTAATCCTCGTTACATATTTGATTTTGATTTCCAAGGGATGAGGGAAACTCAGACAGTTCCAGCACACAGTCAGACTAGGAAGCTCAACAGTCTCTTTTACTATTGTTTTTTCCAACATGCTCAAAACACTAACCCATCATTAAGGACAGATAACAACATAGATTTTGACAGACTGGATCCCCTTGACTTCCCATTGCATAAACCCAAGTTCCTGCAAGATTCTTGGGTTTCTGCAACATTATATCACCAACAAGGGATAACCAGCTGCAATGACTGGCAGATTCCCATTGAGAAACAAAACTTCTTTTATCTGATAATAAGCTTTATATTTACTACTTCCAAATTAGCTGACTTAAAACATATACAACAGTTCTATTCTGTAATTAAACTTCATATATAGAGACACAAAAGATTTTTGTCTTAACACAGATTTATTTCATCTTGAATTCCCTGGTTAATAGCAGCTAACTTACTTGTTTATCATAAATTTATCTGGTTTTGATAGTTTGTTATGTTAAAAAAAAAAAAAAAAACAACACAAACCTTTAATATAAATTTATTTTAATAAAATGCTCTTTTCATCCAGGACTAGTAAATCATCATTCAGTTTTCACACAATTCAAGATTCAAAGAAAGCCAAGCCCTGTTTATGTGGGAGATCTTAACCTTTCCACCTGACAACATTGCTGATAATGACTCAACTGTAAAAATCAGGACAAGTTCTCAGGAACTTTCCTCAAAGCCATGCCACTCCTATCCTATGGCAAGAAGTATGAGACACACTGATGTAATCCTGTGCTTTCCTGTATATTGAAGTAAGTACTAAATATTTCCCCTCTTTATGGGATGTTTCAATGTATTGTATCTTTTTTTTAATGCAAATTTTGGAAAGAATTTAGGCTAGTCATAGATAAACCTTACAAACACTTCAAACATATTTTGTCTTTTTAAATTTCAATGTCATTAATCTCAGAAGAATATGACTGTTTTAAAATCTTGTGTCAAAATTTGTATTTCTAATATGCTCAAAGCCAGGTATCTCCATATCTTTTTCTACTAATTTAAAAAAAATTAAAATCCACATTAATGGCAAACCTTAAGAAGTATTGGTGCAGACCAAAGAAATAGCTTAACTGTGCTCTGGCCAGAGCATGAGGTGGAAGGAAAAGAAAAGAGTTCAAGTCTCAAGAAACAGCCTGCCGTTGAAACTGCCCTGTGATGAACCCCTCAAACATCTTTCTGAGATGAGTTCTCTTACAGAAGCAGTACCTTTGTCTTGTAAGAGGAGCACAAAAGACAGAAAACTAAAGGCAGGACTGACAGATGTACGCTTTCTTCTGAACTTTGAGTATAATTTGTATGCAACATGTAATTTTTGAAGACCTTCAGTATATTTCCTGAAACAAAAAGAGGAAAAAACTTCAGCTATGGAAATAAACAAAAATCTCACCTTGTTATGTTCATACTTGTACGGGATTTTGAGGGTATCCATGGCTCTGATCATGGCCTGCATTGCTGTGAAGATATTCTGGTACACCAGTTTTGTAAAGCCCCTTTTGTCTTCATCAGAGTAACCTGATCCATGAATGATTCTCATCTGCTTGATAAATGTGCTTTTGCCACTCTCTCCTGTGCCTGCAAGACAAATAAGAAGGATATAGTTTAGTCACTGGATGCAAACATGATTTTTTAGCACAATGCTGACAGCTTGGTTAGTGCAGGGCAGAACAGTGTCAGGTGTTATACACTTGTAACTGTTCTATACAGTAACAACAAGGATCAATTGGATATTGAACAGCACTACCAGTAACAACAGATATACTGCTGGATTGAAACTTGCATTTTGAAGATGTGATATAGAAGGGCAATTTAACAACTGAACTAATAACTAAACCAAACCTCATAAATATGAGTATAATATAAAAAATCATATATAGAGTATAATATAATGCATATGACCAAATATTTAAAATCATGTAAATGTAAATTTCAGTTCTTGAAAATACTGCCCAAAATCTCTAACTTCAGATAATTACTATGAGACTTTTTAAATCACAAAAATTCATAAAGTAAGAAAAAATTATTATTTGGTCAACTTGCAGGATATTATGATAGGCAGCAGCGAACAACCAAGAGATTAAAAAAATAAATAAACTAAATACTGTAACAATTACAGCCCTGCAAACCTTAACCTAAGAAACATATGAAATCAGCCTTAATTAAGATTTGGCTCATATTGATTAATGGGTGGTCATTCCTTCCTTCAGATTTCTTTCTGTCTCTGTATTTTAAACAAGCCACAAATGTTTTTTTGTTGTTGTTTTTTGTTGTTGTTGTTGTTGTTGTTTTTAATGAACATCCCTGAATATTTGTCTATTTAAAATTAAGACCTGCTTGTTAGAAATTTCATGCAGGATACATCACACATTTTTTCCTTTTCAATGAGCTCATCCTCTGTGATTAGAAAAGCTTATCTAAATTATTCCTATGTTTGCTTAAAAGGCGGAGTTGAAATTTAGAACAAACTATAGTTGTACAGCACTATAAACCCTACGTCCAGTCAGACACCCAGCCCTCCAGGAAACCCAACACATTCACCAGGGTGCATTGCTCAGCGCAGTGCTTTTCAGCCTTGCAGCCTGAGTTTTACTTCAATCATTTTTGTAAGGGTTTCATGCCTCATACTTGCCACTCAGGACGCAGGCAGCCTGATGAGCTACATGGTGTTTCAGCTGTGTTTCACCGCAGCACAATGCACAGTTAAAGCATGACGTTGCACTGGCAACCCTTTAGCAGTTCTGAGGTAGCACACACTGCAAACATCTAAGCTGGAAGCCTCTAAAAATCATGAGCATTATTGTGAAACCTTCCATCTCATTCCTCATACATACAGAACAAACTTCTAACAGAAGTCTTCCTTACACACATTCCCAGAAAATCAAGCAGAGTGCTATATACTGACCTATTTTACATTTTCTGGGGAGACATGAGTGACTGTTACTGTAATGAAAAAGGACATGCTCTGAAGTTGAAAAGTGAGACCAAGCCTGCTACCACACTGCCTTCACTGAGATTCTCAGCCTGTGCTGTGGCCAAGAGCACAGCACAAAAGGCACCAACCACCTCTGCAGGGCACTGCATAGCCACCACGCAGAACTCTCCCCCTGCGACCTGACAAATTGCAGATGACAAAACTGGGAAGAGTGACCAATACACCAGGGGGTCACGCTGCCATCCTGAGGGACTTTGACAGGCTGGAGAAATGGGCTGACAGAAACTCCGTGAAGTTCAATAAGTAGAAGGATGAAGTCCTGCAACTGGGAAGGAACAACCCCAGGCACCAGTACATGCTGGGGGACACACAGCTGTAAAGCAGCTCTGCAGAAAAGGACCTGGAGGTCCTGGTGGACACCAAGATGAATGTGAGCGAGCCAATGCCCTAGCTGCAAAGAAGACTACTGGTATCTTGGACTGCACTATGCAAAGTATTGCCAGCAGGTTGAGGGACATGTTTCCCCTCTACTCAGCCCTGGTGAGGCCACACCTGGAGTGCTGTGCCCACTTCTGGACTCTCCAGTACAAGAGGGACATGGACATCCTGGAGACAGTCCACTGGAGGGTGATGAAGATGATGACGGGACTTCCTATGAGGAAAGCTGAGCAAGCGGGGGCTGTTCAGCATGAGTAAGGTAAGGCTCAGGGGGGATCTTATCAATGTCTAAAAATACCTGAAGCGAGGGTGCAAAGAGGATGGAGATCCATACTATTTTCAGTAGTGCCCAGTGCCAGGACAAGAGCCAATGGGCACAAACTGGAGCACAGGAGGATCTGCCTGAACACCAGGACGCACTTCTTCAATGTGTAGATGACAGAGCACTGGCACAGACTTCCCAGAACAGTAATGGAGCCTCCCTTCCTGGAGACCTTCAAAAGCCTGGTGTTTAAAAACATGGTCCTGGACAAACCATTCTAAGTGACCCTGCTTGAGCAGGGGGTTGGACCAGATGACCTCCAGAGGTCCCTTCCAACCTCAGCCATTCTGTGAAATTTGTGCTAACCAAAGGCTGGCCTTCACAATAAAGGTGATGTATTACAGGTAGTCCTGGGTGAATAATATCTTTCTGATTTCCAATTGATCAGATCTCAAGGTGGGATCTTTATACTTCTGGAATCTACTACACATGCCTTTCCTTAAGAATTTATAAAATTATTGACCTAGGCAATATGGAATTATTACACTATTTTCTCTTTTTCTGAAACATATGAAGCAATGTCATTTTCATCCAAGTCATGTTCATCTGAATCAAAGTCATAAAAGTGATGTTCCTGTACATAAGTGAAATAAATATACACATACAGAGATTTGGTAATATTTTCTAGTTTACCTGTAAGTTATGTCACACGTTTAATAAAAAAGTCTGTTCAACTTGAACCTATAATGCACAGAATGGCATGTGATACGTCTTTTTGGCATGATTAACTCTTACCAAGAATTCTGCTTTAACACAGAAGAAAGCGACTTGCACCAAGCATTCAGAACTGGGGAACCCCGAGTCATTCAAAACCCCCAAATGCAAATTTAGTAATTTAGTGTTGAGATAATTGTGTTATTACTTGTATTATTGTGATAACTGTGTTATTACTTTTGTTATCTAAACTGTTTTATAAACTGAAGCATTTAATTCTTTATTTAATTCTTTTAATCCGTGTAGGGGTATGGATATCAAAGGGTATAGGTACCAAAGAGTACCACACACACTTGGGAAGAAAAAATATTGATAAAGCAACCTGTGTGAAATTAGAGAAGACAGTGTTTCAGAGTACTGACATCTTAAGCATGTCTACAAAAAATGCAATACACTGGCATACAAAATTAAAATCCAAAGAAGTATCAAAAACCTACGTAGTCTACACCTTACTGCTTTTTGTGGTTGTTCAGTTGGGTGGCATTGCACTACAACTTTGTCAGCTGAAGACCAGTAACAAACTATCCTTGGAGACCTAAAGGCATATAGGGGTGTGTGTGTGTGTGTGTGTGTGCGCACTTCTCCAGTGAAAAGAGGCTGAGGGAGTTGGGGTTGTTCAGCCTGGAGAAGAGAAGGCTCTGGGGAGAACTCATTGCAACCCTCCAGTACCTAAGGGGAGCCTGCAGGAAAGCTGGGGAGGGACTCTTTGTCAGGGAGTGTACAGGACGAGGGGAATAGCTTTAATCTAAGTGAGTGTAGGTTTAGATTAGATATAAGGAGGAAATTCTTTACTCTGAGGGTGGTGAGGCACTGGAACAAGTCACTCTGAGAAGCTGTGGATGCCTCTGGAAGTGGGGCTGATCTCATTAGCAAAAATGAGAACATTTCTAGCCCTCTGCTGCACAGAGTGCCACATATAGTGGGGCAATATGTGAAAAGTAGTCCTGGTGAAAAAGGAAATCATAGAAAAATACCTGCAAAGAATACACTAAAATTGGATAAAGATATAAATGATAGATAGCAATAAAAATTACAGGAATGCCCCACAATTACTAGGAGGTGAAAATGTTCATTTTCAGCACAATGTACAGAAACTGACAAAAATTTCATCTTGATAGTTTCTCTTAGATTGTTATGGTCGAGGGAAAGTCTTTTTTATTGTTGCTGACAAGAAGTGCACACAAAGAAAACGTTAAGCACAGTTTTGTTTTTTAAATAAAAGAATGGAATCAAATCTTTCTGTAAGAAAGTCCTGTTTACATGCAAACTGTTCAGTAATGACAGAACACAATTTACAGCATTTTGCTCAGATACTTTGACCAAACCAAACAATTAGGAAGAAAACAAGCAAGATTATTTACTGTCATGTAAACAGGGAAAAGTTGGACATAATTACCTGGGTTAGCCAAGCAAAACTCCAATCATTACAGCATTATCCCTGCTAGACAGTGGGTTATTACTGTTACAGCACTGAAGTCAAACCTAGGTTTAATTTTTTTCTTTTTTCTTTTTTTTTTAATGTATTTTTTAGACTTTTAAAATCCTATGATTGGTATTATGAGAGAGTATCAAGGCAAGGACTGATACCACACCATGTTCTCTACAGCCTCGCCCATTACAGAGCAAGTTAAGAGATACAACTTGGCAACACAGGCCTAACCTTATCACTACAGTAAACAACAACAACACTGGATAACAGCCAAAAACAAGACTCTTGAGTGGGTCAGTTTTGCTTGGTGAAAAACACTAAACTGAGAAGTGGATTAAAAAAATCCACATGTACTGTGAGCAAATGCTTTACTGCTTCTGTTAACAATTGCTAACCAACATCATCCCAGATGACATGGCTCTAGCTGATACAAGGAGAGAGCAAAGGTGAAATAGTAATGCAAAAGATTGCAGAATAGAGCAAAGTGGAAAAAACTATACTGAGGTCAATTTTCTGCTGATGCCATTGCATGTTTAAATTAATCTATACCTGTATCTGAAGCCAGTCAAGCAACATGCTCTCATCTGTCAGAAGACAGTTAAATAAGTTCAATACCACACAACATACCTGAAACTCTTTAAAACAAATAATAATAAACCATTCCTCCTCGTCTTTTAAAAAGAATGGCTCTCCTCTCAAAATATGACCCCAATATAAAGCTTGGGTAGTACTTTGCAGATAAATCCACAGAAAGCTTCCTGGTTCAAGTACAAGGGATGGTCACTCATCGGACATTTTTAGGTGTTCTCTTCCAGATAAAACCAACTCAACCACTGAATTAAAAGAAGTAACTAACATCCCTTAAAAAAAAAAAAAAGATGATAAACACCTCAAATAGTGATGAATTCCCTTTTTACACAGCATGGAGGATTATTAAAACTCCGGAGTTTTGAAAGAGTTTAGCATCTTACAATACGGCAAATCTCATAACACCTCCCAGAAGCTTTTTTTTTTTTTAACAGTAATAGCAGCAAATATTATTGCATCATCAAGGGTTTTTATGACCAGAGATCTGCCAGATCCCCAGCAGTATTGTATCCAAAAGCAAAACCAGGAAGGAAGTCAGGTTGTTTAAATGCAGCAGTAACCCCTTACACACACCATGCACAATTTACTACATGATTGCTGTTTTTCCTGGTGCACACCCTTTAAAAACAAAACTACAAAATGTAGAAATGCAGCATTCTTTGCCCTGGGAGATATACTGAAAAACAAAACATATTTAATTTTTAGTAAGTGGCTATGCAGCTCCTGGCAGAGTGGCTTCAAAATTCATGTGGTGCCTGACAAGGAAGAGTCAGAAAAATAATTAAAAAATAATTCAAACTAGAAACCTAGGTAGGCAAACTTTTCTTACACATGGTTGTGTGATGCATACCTGTACTTGATTTCCCATTTCTCTGCATTGTAACTTAAATAAATCCGAAGTAGTACCTTTTGGGTTCAAATATAAGGCTGTTTTTAAAGTAAAACCACGAAGATGCCATTCTCTAAATAAAATCCGCACTGGCATCTGTTAAGAGACTGAAAGCAGCTAAACTAAGCCTGGCTCTCTGTGTTTATTCCTAAGTTTGATCTATAAAAAGAAAAGAAAAGAGGTCTATTTTACTGGTTGAAGTTATACATAGAGAGAGATTAGATAAGCCTAGAGGGAAAAAGAAAATGCAATTCTTAATATATAAGAAAAAGAGTCAATGAAACCTGCTACCCTGTTAGTCACAATCTACATACATTTATTAAGAACCATTAAATCCATGATGCATACCTTCACAGAAGACTGGCTTTTAGCTTGTGCACCATCCCATGCAGACTGGGTGCAGCCTGGCATTTCTATCTGCTGACCATTTTGTACTTGAGGCATTACTGTAACTACACTGTTTCACCAAATGTTTACTCAGAAGAAAACAAAGTCTGTTGCAAGCTATCTCTGAAATGCAAAGAACAATGCAGAAATCAAGTTCATCAGGTATTAAGTACTAAATTAACTCCTTTGAGGGATAAGAGCTAAAGCAGTAATAGAGAGGTTACACGCGAGAAGAAAAATGTTTGATTTCAACTATGAAGTTGTATTTCACTTGGAGGAGAGTTTTATGTCCTCTCTGCTACTACCAATTCAGCTAAAGAGAAAACAAAAAATATTCCTTCTTTTGTTGCTGTTCTAGCAGTGGAATGCAAAAGGATCACATTTCTGCTGAAACCAAGTACTGTCCTGTATCAAAACACGAAAACCACGCAGAATTCAGGCCTTGGACTGGCTCTTTAGGTGCCAAAATATGTGAAACGCATTACGGCCTGCATGCGGTCATCCCCGGAGCTCGAGCAAGAGAGCCAGTCTGTCCCACCACCAGGAAGCAGGACCATCAGCCCGACTGCCGCGGGCCACTGGCGGGCTGTGCGGCCGAGCCCTGGGAGGCTCCGCAGCTCGGCCACCGACACCGACCGGCGGGCAGGCCCTGGAGCCGAGCCAGGTTCCCCATCCTGATGCTTTACCAACAGACGCTCACCCTCGCGGCCTGCGCCCAGCCTCCTGTCACAGAGGCGGCCAGGACTGGAGAGCTGCCCGTCGGTGCCAAGATGGCGCAGCTACCGCCTCGCGGTCCTGCCCAGCTGAGGGCTCCTGCTGCACAGCGCAACTCTTCTGTCCGTTGCTCAAAATATATATATATATATATATATTGTCTGCATGACGAAATCTATCTCCGTACCGTAACTCCTATATGGTATTAAAGCGCCACCCCATGCCTCCAACCATTTTATATAATTATAAATTCATTTGGGAGGTTGACTACTTCCATCTCAGTCATAAAACCAGAGATACATCTCTAAAGAATTTAAATGACAGATCATCCAGAGACATGAGTAAATGTGCAATGAGGAAATACTATGAGCCCTGATAGCAAATACAACAGGCATATTTATATTTTCCCTAAAATGAGCAGCAGTACAACAATATCCTCCCTTTGTGATTACCAAACTCCTTAATTAACACAGAATCACAACAGATTACGTCTCGCACGAGTCATCTGATTTTAGGAAGCAATTTCAGTTATATTTCAGTTACACTGCTGGAAAAAGCTACGGCAGGAAAGCATCTGAACATTCAAGCAAGGCAACAAAACAAGCCCAAAAGGGAGCTAAGGTCTCCCAAGTTCTGTTCCTGCAACATTAGCACACAGTTTTGTATTAATGTTAAAAACTGGATAGAATTAACTATAAAAAGACTATAAAATCAATTTATGAGAGAAACCTGAGTGATGAACTTCGCAGTTTAATAAAGCACAGGTTTAAATTAAGACCAAATACTAAAAACCTGGGAGAGGTGTCATACTGCTTTATTGCCAAGAGCTTGTTCTACTGACAAAAATTGCTAT
>CM021729.1:34670248-34701652 GCA_011074415.1 Stictonetta naevosa
TATCATGGCGGCCAATAAGATACCTTTACTCCTTTAAAAAATACCTGTATCTTTGGTCATGAAGATCACTTTTTCTAAGATATAGCAACAAGTTTTTGCTTTTGTTTTTCTCTCTACAGGCTAACACTCTTCTCCCCAAATGAAATTTCAGCCATCATAACTGGAAATTGAGAATCTGGATCTCATAATACTTTCTATTCTAAAACATAATTATCTTGTACAAGAACATATCTACAAAACAAAAGCCATATTTACCATGCACGCACAATCTTATACTTTGTATGCTTTGCTTTCCTGACAGCATATTTTGTGGTCTAATCTGTGTTTTAAGATGTGCTCTAACACCTGGAGATTACAGCTGATGCTTATCTGTACACATAAGAAATGCTGTAAAAAAACATTGTTATAAAGTCTGTTAATTTTTACAATATGTTAACAACCAATTAGTAAAAACATGAAAACGCTTTCTAAATAAGGTGGTTTTCTCCTCTTTTCATTTTTATTTTTTTTTTTAATAATAGTTAACCTATTTTATCTTTGTGAGCTCTGTTTTGAGAGGCAGACAAACTCCTGATCTCCCACTCATTCAAAGGGCCTCCATCCGGGGGCCAAAAGGATATAGCAGAGATGATTTTTTAGAATATGAAAATTCTCTCAAAATGCATTGTGTCACTAAACCAAAACCTATATAAATGTATCTTTGCTGAAAACGGAAGTTACAGGAATAGCTGTGCTTCCATTACAGCACAATGTTTATGTCAGGCAGCATTTCTGGTATCACTGAGTATCACTGTCCTACATTATTGACAAAGAATGGCAAGTGCTTCTTAGAATACTGGAGTACTTTTTTCTTTAAAAAGAAAAGCATTTGGTCACTGTTTCCAGAAAAGATACCCACGCATATTCTATGCTTTTTCCTAGATACCATGGAACATTACCATGAACCATTCCTTTGGAGGGAGGGGGAGAAAGAGAGGGGAGTATTTTGCTTTTACTTACAATAACCAGAAAGAAGTACTTTGGTTTAGGATCTTATTGTTCTTATTTCACAGCATAGTAAGAACATTTTCACATGGACTTCGACAAAATAGACAAAGGTTTATATTACGAAAAGATAAATGCTGGTTCCTCTAAAAGATGAGGTAAGAGTGTTTCTTCATTGAAGCCACTTGCTATCTCACTATGTTATGTACACCTGGGGAAGATACTAAAGTTACCCATCAGACTCTTCTGCTAGCACTTTTTTTGTTGTTCATGGCTCTGAATGCTCTACATCTCTGAATTAGTAAGATAATGTATAATTAGACAATAGTCAACTTATTAGTGTTACTGTCACAGGTATCTTGGAAACATAAAGTGACTATATACCAAAGGTCAGCATGCAGATACCTGTCTTACAACTTTCCCTGATCCATAGCATCCATTCACTCAGTCAGCACTAGACCCAAAACAGAGAAGGATGCTTTCAAGCCTCAAATATACCGACTAGTACTAAAAAGATAAAATATTTTTTACTCAGTCAAACTCCACGTGACTCCAAGTCCAAACAATGCCCAGGGTCTTGCAAGCAGTGACTTCAGTGAGGAATCTGCCTGGGTGATCTTTAAAATATTCATTTTTAGGTGTAATTTCATTTTTAAGGTGCATACCTTACAATGTTCATTACAAATTGTCTATCCTTGCTGGCTTCCAGAGAAAATCCATATTGTCAGTAGCATAAATGCAATACCATCTTAAGGTGTAAGTTAAACAAGAAGCCTACAACACTTTTGTCTTGTATTTGACCGTTTTTCCTCATACCAGTGTGACGGCAACACCCTCACATTCCTCCTTCTTCTTTGAGGAGGCTTCCCCATCGCTATGTAGCTATGTAGACCTACACCTGCCTGGTTTCAAGCCCACTCACACACACTTCCTGATAAAGCATTCATCTCGCTCCAGTGTACAAGCATCCTGGCTACTCTGCCTCAGATTGACCTCAATCTCATTACATTTTATTACATAATTAAATGGGGAGGGTGGGGGATTAGGCGTTTTGTAGGGAAGGAATAAGAAACACCGTGGTAGAAAACAAGGAAAGGCAGGCAACTTCAGCTGGGAGTTCCAGCTGGAACTCCACCTGCACTGGCAAAACAGAGAAGAGGCGACCTGAGGCAGGTGGGAGGCTAGGTGACAGCAGGTATAATTTCAGAGTGGCAGCCAGGAGAAGACACTGGGAGGCCCTTTCCCTTGGTCTGCCAGAGCAGTGCTCCTCACGCACAGCCTCTGCTCCACAGCCATGCCAGGGACCGCAGCTATCGCCTCCTGGGCTGCACACACAACTGAGCAGTTCCTTGGGAAGGCCAGCGTTCCAAGTGGAAGTTTCTCACAAGGTATCAAGCAATGCTGCAACATGCTCTGTCACCAAAAGACCCATACCTTAAAACTAACAGAATCCCTTCACCCCTTCTCCCCCAGAAAATGCACAGAGCCCAGCAGAGCTGACAGCTGAGCGAGGAGCTGCGGCACTGCAGTAAAACAACAAAAACACCGCTGTGTTTTTATGTCCAGCCTTCCAATAGCGTGAGAGACTCCAGAGCTGGGTTCATATTCCCCTAGTTCGTGAATGTCCACTGTCTCTCAGAGCTGTGTGTGCTTCTCGCCACACCAGCACAGGCGCACATGTGCATGCACACACACACACGGCCAGCCAGCAACCTGTGCTGGCTCCAGGGCCAGCAGCGTTATGAATCTACCCAGAGGCAAGCACAGTTCCAGATACTGTGGCACACTTCCTGCAGCTTATGGCAGACTGTCCTTAACCTGGGAGGGCTTTTTAATGGCTATTTCACTTGGAGAGCGTCACTAGCTGTGCATTTTTCACTGCCCCTTGCATTTTGATGCCTTCGCAGCCACAGCAAGGTGCCGTGCACGCCCAAGGCAGCTCCTGCACAGGAGGCGGCCCCTTTGCTTCTAGATCTAGCGAGACCAGTAACATTAACAGAATCATCACTGCACAATTTCATGTTTTAATCAGGCTCTGTGCATATTTTAATACACTGATCCGCATGCACAAAGAGCGGTGAAGGCTCTGTAGACACAAATACACCACTGGCACTCTGAGTTTAAGAAATTGGGTCAAGGGTAATAGAAGCAAAGAACAGGTTTATAATTAAAAATTTATAATTAGATTCACCACAAAAAAAATCCCTGCTTTTTATTAAGAAAAAAAAATAGAAAGTAAATTGAATAGCAAAGTTCTGAGAGGACACATCCTTGCCAGCCTTATACACTGCACCATACAGGTATCTTCATGCTAGCTACATGGTTATGGAAACGTCACATTGAGTTAGGGCACTTTGAGTTACAACTGCTCTACTCCAGCCAGCAATGCGTTTGGCGGGGATGAGGCCGCGTGCCCCAGAAACAGCCACCTCCCTTCTCTCCCAGTCTCTTCATGGTTGTGACCTCTCTCGAGGTGACTTGTGGCTTCCTGTTTAACAAACGGCCACGTGCTGTTCACTGGCATGTGACTTCTTGGCATTATCAAGACTGCTTTACCTCCGCATCTGAAAGCTCAGAATTCACTGAAGTCCCTGGCTAATGAAGCCTTCTGTAGTGCTGGGTTGTTGTTTTACAGGCGTTCACATAACCCTGCTTTTCACTAGTTACTTTTGCTTCCTGTCCCACAGAGGTGGCTCAGATATACCTATAGCCATTTTTCAGTGCTATGCAGCGAGACTTAAGGACACGCTGAAGTAGGTGATCAGCCACTATTCTGATTTTGTACACCGAATTTAACTGTCAGGGTGGAGAACCGTAACACAACTACAGCTCACACAGGGGTGAGGGGGAAGGACTTCTAGTTTGTTTGTCATTTTTTTCTTTCCAGAGGAAACTTTTACTTCCAGGAAGTAAACATTTATTTTACACGTCATTCCTTTGCACAATAGTCAAATGAAAAGTGTTCCAGTCCAACCCTTTAGTTTATATTTTAGGCTATTAAAATGTTATCCACACAAGTCAACATTATTAATAAATTTTTTGTATTATAATTTCTGTTCAACTACAAAAACAGCCAAACAACCAAGCACACATCCAGCTGTCAACACAAACCACGCAGTTAACCATCAAAAGACCTAAACAAGGATTTACTTCCAACAACCACTACGGTAAAATTCTGCAAGGTGATCATATCTGCGACTTCCATATTCATTTCTTCTTTTGCATCACCCCGATCATACCTTTGCAATAAGAACACAGTACCAAAGAAAAAGCTGGCTTATTTAGAGTTCACCAGGCCTGTAAATCCTCTTTCGGGAGACACAAGAAGGCCCAAATCCACAAATGTGTGGAGGAAACAGCTAATCTGAAGTTCTTCCAGGTTAAAAGTTAAAACACTTTTATTGAATAAGCTGTACCCTCTGCATCAGACTACAGTATAAACAGTAGTTTCTAAACACATTTTAAGTAGGAATGGAATGTCTGATACTGTCTTGTGAAAAACTCTGGGAAATTTAGAGTGCTGTCTTCATTCACAGGCCTGCTCTAAAAGGAAGGAAGAATGAACGAAGTTATAGATAATAATTTAGGACAATTAAAAAATAGCATAGATCCCTTGGATATATAAAAAAGAGAAAAACAGCAGCACAACAACACTATTCCCTAAATGTCTTCAGTCTTTTTATAGTAAAAGTTCATTTGGACAGTCCAAATGTTGAAATTTTTCAATACGAAGTAAAGTATTATTAATAATACTATTTCTTCACAACTTCTGGCTAACAGACTTCCCACACGGCCTGTGGCATCATTCTGCAGAATCCACAACTCAGAGATCCCCATCACCAGCAAAGAACGAGGCATCGCCTCCACAGCCTGCGCATGCCTTTCGGACACGATTTCCTCTTACAAACCCACAAGCAGCGTTCAGCCTGCCCCTGCAGGTCCTTTTTTTCCCCCATGTCAGAGTGCGGAAAACAGCTCTGTGCAGAAGAGGTCGACTCAGCCTGCAAGACCAAGGCTTTAGCATGGCACACTTGCACACTTGCAGGTTAGCACCTGAAAAGGGAGGACACGGAAGCAGCCCGTCCTCTGCTCGCGGTACAGGCGCGAGCCAGGAAGTCCCCTGAGAGGCTGACAGGGCAGAATTTATTTCTGGAGCACTTCAAGATCCTGAATCCTTCCAACATCGGCAATGTGAAGCCAAGAGGTGAGAGCAAGAGGCATTTGAAAAAGGATTAGGATGTCACGCTTATCAGCACCTGCAGCCAGCACTACGCAATGCTTCGTAACGTTTCTGCTTGTAAGAGGGATGGGAAGCACAAGCCAACGAGATAGCCAGACAGTCCTCAGCGCTGCTTCTTCCTCTGGGTGGCTGCCAACTTTAGGGACACTTCTAACTGACCCCAGCTGTTTCATCTGCCACAAAAGAAATGCAAGAAAAAGCCCAGCTGCTCCACCACTAGTGCACTGCAGACCCAAACACTGCGAGAAGTCTTTGTGCATTAGTAAAAAATTAACCACTGAACCCTCCCGGATAAGTACATAGCAGTTGCTGATTCATGTATGCACATCCAGCCTAAGCAACACCTCCTGCTAATTAGCAATTACGTCCTCAAAAACATTTGCCAAGAAGCTACATCTCTCTTATAACATGATCTACAAAACTTGTAAGCATTCTCACATCTGTGTTCAGAAGACAGAGTTGGTCCTCTAATCCCTGACTCACGCAAGTGTTGCATAAAAGACAAATAGAGTGTTTTTTTTAGGAATGGTCTTCAACATGTAGGTGTTCAGAAATCCGTCACCTAGTAAATAACAAGAGGTGTGTCAACTCTTGTAAAAAAACAGTTGCTCTAAGTAGTTAAAGACTACTTTCTCACCGTGGCAGACAAACAATAAAAATGTAGTAATGCACTAAAAGACGATGAGCAAATCCCAGATGCTGTGTGTTGTTCCCTGTTATAAGATCTGCAAGGATTGTTTCTACCTCAATCAGTATCAAGCCCTTCTGAATGCCACCACAGATCAGCTTTAAAATCTGATAATGAAGTTTCACTGTGCTGTCTTCACAGCTTTCTGTATTGCATAGTTTCATCTGTTTCCTAAAGATGAACAAAAAAAAAAAAAAAAAAAAAAAAAAAAAATTTAAAGGCTTCTGCAAAAGTTTGCAGAGACTAATACTTATACCAGGTATCACACAGATTGACTTCAACTTACCAAGTACTTGTATTTCCAACAAAACAACTTGGAAAGTCAGAAAATAAGAATCAAAATGTTTTTTACAATTTTTTTTTTTAAAAAAAAAGAAAGACTTTCAAAATGTGAAAACACTGAAAAAATACTTGAGTCTCAAGTGCAGTTATTTCTGTAAACCAAGTAAAATAAAAAGAACAAGAAGAGAAAGCTCACAATGTATCTGTATAAAAATATACATTATTACACTACACAGCTTAGGATAAAAATAATAGAATTCCACTACCAGACCTACAATCAATTGTAAACCTTGTTGCAGCAGTGCAGGTCCAAGGTATACTCAGACCATTTTCAGAGAGAGAAAAACAAACAAACAAAACAAACTTGGTAATTGTGACCTGCTGTTATAACAGTTCCGCTGATTTCAATAATAAAGAAAAAACAGAATAGCTTGGAATAAGGAAATAAGGAAAGTGATAATGACCTCAGGAAAGGTTAATCATAAAAACCTTTTTTTCTGTGATCCTTATTAAGGATTTTATTCTGCCATCCTTACTCTTTAAATACTCCCAATAGATTACTATGGCCTTATTAATATGCAGGAGGGCATAAAATTGAGAGTAGACATAGAGGGTATATTGCAATGTGTCTTTTAATCATTTATTGAAAAATAAGGAATGAAAAGCTTTAGGTACTTTTGAAAATCTTCTACATTTCACTTAGTAACTGAAGAACCTAGACAGCTTTTTAATATCGAAGCCTAAGAACAAAGTTACCATGGTGTAAGTCATTACCACACATCAGCTGTTCCACAGTGTTTTTGTACATGGGTAACTTCATTTATGTGCAAATGCCAACTTTTACCAAATTAGTTTATTAGTCCTCTTTTATTACAGTAAATCCTGCTACACTCAATACTTAAAAAGAAGATTAAACATGCTAAAACACTATCCTGAAAAGTGACTCTAGCTGTGTTATATCATACCAAGAAACGAAGATGAATTTTATTTAAAGACTTGACCCTGTAATTTTCTAGTAACCACTACATTTTTTAAAGGGAATTATCAAGTGAAAGGCGCAGAACACTTCATTTTCCACTAATTCACTACATTTAGTCTAACGCTGCTCTACTGTTGTAAGTTTGTTACTCATTTATTCTAAAGCTTTTTTTTTTTTTTTTTACTTCTATATGAGAAATAATTCTTTGTGAGGTACTTTGTTACATCACTAAACTACATGTACAGGTCATGACCCCATTCCCTCTCAACACAGAGATGAAATACACCTGAACTAGAACAGATTTGAGCCCAGTGTTGTTACAGTCCTGTGACTTACCCCTTCTCCTATTACACACTTGTATGATTTTCATTATAAAAAGTATTTATTTATTTCCAAGCAGTCAGAAAGAACAGATAACTGTGACATTTTCCTACATTACTTCTAAAGGCCATTTGTACCTAACGAATTACTACCAATTAGAACCAATTCTAAGGATGACTTTTTGTTTCTTTTTTCCCAAGTAAGTCTTGTCTGTATACTAGATTTCACTAAGATTTTTTTCCTTAATTCTACATAACTATTTTCTATCCGAGCTATCAGTTTTAAAGCACTGTTAATGTAATGTTGCCTTATACCTTCACGAATTTTTAAGAATGGTATCAAGAAAAAAGTTAGGCATCAAGACCAATCTGGGCAGGCAAGCTGAACTACTTCTCCACACAGTGCCATCTGGATTTCCTTAGAATTTTGTTTACTGGAGTTCTATGACAATACATATTCTCTTTTGAAATATTGCCTCCACTAGAAGGTGTGTTAGCTGTCTTCAGTTAAACACAGATGCTGTGACAACAATCTGCAATAAAATAAGTGCAGATGCTGTGATTTGTTTTGTGTACTGTATACCAGCCTACAATTACAGAAACAATTTTGCATCTCAAACAGCAGATGACCACAGGCAACCTAGTGTTTGATTAATTCTGGAATCCATATGAAATTTGAAAAAGTATCTACTTTTTTATAGCTCTAAATACGGTTGTCTGAAGCCTGAGATAAGTGTCTTAGATTCTTTTCTTCATTTGCACAGGTATTTCCTGGATCACCAAGATTCAAACGCAGCTATCTCTGTTTCTGTAGAGGAACAGAAGACAAACAATGTTGGAAGGCCATCTACCACCTGTATGATATATGGTTGCCAGCCATGACTGTTCCTTGCTGCAGGGAAGGACCTAGAGCAAATAGGCAGTAAAAGCAGAACTTTACAGAGGCTGTTATTTACCAGGTCTGTATACAGCCCACATGCCTGACACATCTGTTAAATCACTGGGCTTTCTCCACAACCACAATGCAAACATGCTATTGGCACGTGTGCAGTAAACCTGGCACCCCCAGAAAGCACTGGCTTTACTCAGCATGTGAGGTGACTACAGCATGTCTACACACCACTTTTACTCTGAGGGTGTTGTACAAATGAGTGGGCTCTGTAAAAACATTCATGGGCTGGAACCACTTGCAGGTCAATTAACTGGCCCATTGATTATTCCTGCCCTGTCTCTGCAAGAGTCCAAGTTAACGTGTCCCAACAGGTTGAAGTAGCTCCACCTTGAAATGGACACAATTATACTCAACACACACTGAACAGTCCTAAGCTACATTCGCTTCAGGTTATTCCAAGCAGAACTATGAATTGCCAAAAAAAAAAAAAAAAAAGTTTCTTTGTGACACTGGCCTTTCCTTAAAGGCCTTTTACAAACATAAACATGGACTGAATCACACCACTACTGAAATGCGCTTGTATTTTGCTAAGTGTAATGCACAGGTACAAACACCGAACAACTGCTAAGCTCTACAAGTTAAAACAGAAGGGTCAGTGGCTTCCCAACTCTTTTGCTTGTGGATTACTAAGCAGTAATGTGGCTCTCACGCTAGGAAATGCCATCTAGATCAAAATATGAAGGGAAGAAGATGCCCTGGAGCTTTTGCTGCAGCCAGGGATTGAGTAACTTGAAGCCACTATGAATTATTTTCTTTGATTTCTGAACCACGGAGGCTCACAGGAGAAAGAAGTGGACTGGGATCCAGGTAATCAGATCTACTTCTGGCACCTTCTTCTGACTTGACAAGTAGCTTTTGGCAAATACCATCTTTGTTTCAGCTTCCCTACCTCTGGAAAGTGCAATAAATACCCTTGTGTAAAGTGTTTTGAAACCTACCCAACAGGACTCTGAATAAGAGCAAATGGTTTAACGATCCCAGCAGGATGCTGTCTTAAGCACCAATAGCATCAAGTATTTTCATACTGTAAGAGTAGCCCGCTACTGACAGCTACTGAATCACCAATGTGACTTCCTACAGCAGAGGCAATTATTTTATGACTACAGCTGGCTCACGTGCATCCTACCAACAATGCTAGCAGTACACGTAAAGTGATTTGACTTGAGGCTACAATCACAAAACAGACTTCATTATTAAACAAAAGCGTCATCTTGGCTTTTGCTAAGAGGGATTGCTACCATCATGCTATATGAACAGATGCATCTTTTTGTATATATATATATATATATATGTATATGTATATGTATATATATATATATTTGTTCCAAACAAGCAGCCTTAGTTAGAAGCCAATGCATCACAGAATATGCAATAAGCTTTTTACTTGAATTGCCATCTTTCAAATCAAACTTGTAAGATATTGATTTTCTGTAAGGCCAGGAGATATGTAGTCATTCTTTGTTTATGATATTGGACAATGAAGTTTGTGTTTTATATTTCCATGACCTCTGAATTCAGCTAGCAAGTTATCTAGATCCAAATCCAATTGTTCCAGAGTTTTTACACACTTTGCTTTGTCTTCTTCATCCTACTTACTGACCAACTATTTGCCTCCTTACTAAAAGTACAAGATCTATTTTGGTGAACTAGATAAGGACAGGAGGTTTTTGTTTTCAGTAATATGTAAGACCACAATTTAGGCAGTGCCAGACTCCTGTAACATTACAGTGCAATCGCTTGCTCACAAACTCAGCTGATGGACAAAGATTGACTTTTTTCCTCGTAATTAGTGTAGGGTATTTGAGACATACTTCTCCAACACTTTCAACATACTGTTATGAACCAAAAGCTTCCCATCTCTTTATTAACACTTTCGTTTTCTATTCTTATTGGTGGCTGCTAACCTTTGTAAAGCGCTTCTAAGAAACATGTAAAAGATCTTGTGTATCAAGTGAAAGACATCTGGCTCACTTTAAGCTTGGGAAAATTCTAAAGCAATGGTCGTTTTGGTAGACTTAGAACTGACACAGTGAAAAGCTGACTTTAAATCTCTCATTCTCACAATACTGGTGTGCAGCTACACACACTGTATGCGTCAAAGTAATTTTAAAGGCTGTGTGAATTTACTTGCATGTGCAAAAATATGCAAAAGGGAAGCTGCCTTTTGTCCTCACAAAAGGACAGTCTGTAAGATTGTTTGCATTTTTCTTCCCAGCTTGACTTCTTATTTTTAAGATAAGAAACTTTAACTCTCATAATCTCCTGCTTTGCTGAAGCTTCCATTGAAGAACTTGGTGATGTGAATAGACAGTACCTGTAACCATTAACTGCAGAAGTCTAATCAAACAAAAAGGACTGGTATTTTAGCAAAGACAAACAGCAACTGAATGGTTTTGACAATACCTTAAAGAATAAACACTTACTTAATCAATTATCCTGCCATTCAAACTTTCTGCAGAGTCCAACATGCAAAGCAAGGCAAAAGACAAGTGAAATATTAACGGTTCAGACTACTTGTAATACCATAAAGAGAATAAGATATTAAAAGTTTTTTTTCACTGAACGGATTATTACTGGTACTAATGAGCAGGAGAATAGAATAAGTACCTCATATTCTTCATGAAAATCAGACTTAAAAGATGTTTCTAAACCTCTATTTTCGTTATTTACCAACATGAACAGGAAGGGAACATACCCAAGGTGAAATGCCAGTTCCACAACTTCTGTGCAAAGCAGTAGTCAACCACTGGAGGAGCCAAGTTCTTATTCCATATACATAAAATGCTGTTTAGAAATGTCTACAAACATAAACCTTTTTTTCCAGCCTTAGTGACCCTGAAAATGAAGGCTTGGCTTTCTTAACCTATAGGCATGACAAAACTCCCTGACTGACATTCCTGGCCAGACTATCCTTGTTGGTACACAGACACACACAGACACACACACAGACACACACACAGACACACACACAGACACACACAGACACACACAGACACACACACACTTTCACTGTCATCAGAGTATCTCCCAGAGAGCAGCTGGATTCCTTTAAAAGGGAGCCAATAAATATGCTAACTAAGGTATGGAAGATCTATTCCAGGACCACACCTAATGTACTCTACCCACAACCAGGCATCTAGTCCCTGTGATCAGACTAGATATGGTTTGAAGCAAAACAAAACCTGAACACGGACATCAGGTTCCCAGCACCTACAGTTTTGCCCTAGAGACACACTCTTCTGTTCATGCTATGTGCTAACATAGACATAGCCTTTGTCTCCATTCCCCCACCTACGATCACAAGGATAATAATAATTAACTACTTCCTCCCTCTCTGAGGCGAGGGAGTGACTGATTAGCTAGCGGGTGCACAGCACTCTGAAAACGGGAAGTGCTATGTAACTACTCCCTCTTACTACAAATACTCTTCTATTTAGTAGAATAGCATGAAAATAAGTATTAATCTGGAATATCTTCATTTTCTCTGCCATCAAACATCGCTCCAGTTGATTGAGCAACTGATTGCAGCACGTTTACTTCATACAAGTTGATACTAATCTGATATGCTCACTCAAGGGTACATTCGTTGATTTTACTTAAGATGCTGTTCTGTAAAATAGAATTTTGCCCTTTTATATAGTCGAAGCTTTCCTAGGCCTGAGAAGACCGTCTAATATTTATCAACCAGGATCTAGAAAGACAATGAAATAATTAAATGAAGCCTTCTCAATGTCATTGCCACACAAGATATTGCCAGAAACAAGAAATGCCTACTACTGTTTTTGTCCTACTTTTTATTCTTGCTTAATTTAACTGCAAACAATGTAAGCAATTTATGGATATTTACTTTCGAGACAGCCACTTAATTAATTATTATCTTTAATATATCTATTTAGCGCTATATTTAAACTTCCAGAATTCCTCACTAATCAGATTTGGCAGTACAGCAACAGTCCACTGTGAATTTGAAAGGTCAAACTCGTGGACCCCTGAAGACAGGGCAGAAGATGCACATACTGTTAAGAAAGTTCATCCATTAGGTATGTAATGGTAACATTCTTCTGATATGGAAACCAGGGCTCTGAGATAAGACTTCAGCTTGGACTATAGACAAGCATTTCACTGCTCTTTGTGGGAATTGCAGCAATTGCCCTTTGAAAGGCCTTCATCAGTGGCTGTAAGACATGCTCAGTCTGAATTTCCCCCCACATCAACATGAAAATAAAGAATGAAATGAAGGCTTTACATCTGTATTCTGCTCTTCTATATAGCTATTGAGCAAAATCCACACTTTCTCGTTTTTTTTACATTTAAATTCTGCAGCTGCTTAGGGTTTTGCTTCTCCTTTACCCAAAGGCATCCTGCAGCTGTCAAAAACAAGGAATTTAGTCTATCATTCTTAAGTGCCACGAGAGTCTATGAACTGAATACCTCTTTACCTCTCAGAGGTTGTCAGACTCATCTGCCAAGAGTCTGCCAACCAGCGCAGCCCTGGCATGAAGTGTAAGGACATCAACTGTGCTTCAAAAAAAAAACAAAAAGCCAGAGAAAGAAATGAACCCTTCCACTTAAAACAGTGTTGTGTTTAGCAAAGTCATGTAGTATGTGGAAAAATTTAATTTCTCCTGTTTAACTGTTTCAGCTCAACCTCTCATCTTCACCTCTCAAGAAAACAAACTCACTATCAGTCTACACTGCAACTTACCTTCCACCTATGCGTGGAAAAGCAGGAAGCATTACCAGATAAACGGGAACAAAAAGTATTGCGCTGCCGCCCTCGATCATAAGGTTGAGTCCAGTTCTGCCATGGCTTCACAGTTCTGAGTAACCATGCATGTACCTACTCACTAATCCTACTCTTCCCGGGCTTATGAGTTAGGTACTGATGCTCTTCCTGGCAGAGACCCCAGTCCTCTCTGGGAATCCTGCAATCTGTTGAAATAGATTCTTCACCTAGACGATGCTGCATGAGGAGGATAAACAGATGCAGCCAGGTGTGCGAGTTTGCTGACAGCTGTGGTATGAGCAGCCAATACCTAAAGAAGCTAGAGATACGGAAATTATTGGATTTCAGTGGCTTTAAACAGACATTTAAAGAGAGGAGTGACTGGACCTTTCACATACATATGTAAAACCACTACCTAGAATTACTTCCAAATACCAGCATCACTGCATAGTTCAGACCAAATATAACAGCGCTTTTTTAAAGACATCTCATAGTACAGTTTTTCAGAACGAATGAACGACTGGTGCCTTCAAAAATATCAGTACCTCACTGTACTCAATAGAAAAGATGAAAAGGAACTTCTATAAATAGTGATTTTTTTTATAGAGTTATAACAAGAAGATGTTCCCGAGACATTTAAATCTGAAGCTTAGTTCAGACTTTAGTGCAGTCTTGGGTAAGATAAGAAAATCTTACTATGCCTAGGCAAGCATTTTTAGTGCAACAAATTACTAAGATCTGCCTCTTCGTTAGCTTTGTTACCTCAGTCTTTTCACCATCTAACCCTGTAAATTGGATGATGAGTTACAGGGGGAATAGCATCATCTATAAGAGTAACATCTCATGCTTCTATCCTCTCCAAACTTGAAAATTGAGTTTCAGTATGACATTCTTCCAAACAGAAAAGCTTTTGTACGAAGATAATGATCCACAAAGTCTTCACTTGAAGGTAAACTCCTTATCAATTTGAAATGGAATCATCCAGCAGGATTCAGCCTGTTATAACTATTTTAAGTGGATCACAGACAAATAACAAACTTGGTGAGATGCAGTCCTTCCCTGATAATTTAGAATATCAAAAGCACAACAAAGCAAATGAAAAACAAAACCAGCAAACCCTAAACCCTAGGTCAGCCTGAATCATTATTTTGTTTGAGAAATGACTGTGATTGGGGATTCATTAATTGATCCAGGAATAAAGCCTGATGTCATTTCCAGCATTTTGCTGAAATGCAACTCATAGAACTATAATTACAATGAGATTAGTGGGAAACGAGTAAGGCCCATGATACTTATTACAGATAGACTGTTAGCTTCAGAAAAAGAGGAAATACTCCTAGGTGGTATTTATGTCAAACACAGAATCGCAATAATCTGCATTACTAGAAAAAACTATCTGCCCTGGTTGCTGATGAACTTAGAGGGCTACTTGAAATCCAGAACAAGATTATTGTGATAGCATTAAGCTTCTGAATTTATATTACCAACTGGTCAAGGCAGTCTGCTGTGTCAAGAAGACTTGGGGGAAGAATCATTTCCCCCTCTGCTCCGAAGAAGAAATACTATAGGAAACAACTACCGCCTGTCTGCACTTAAGTACCCTTCCTATAGACTTAATCTTTTCAATTTAGCTGTCCAAATTGGAAGAGAGAAAGGTCCTGACATATGGTCTCTGGAAAAAGACTGAAAGTCGGAGTGGGAAATGAGAATGGGAAGAAGGGAAAATTAATTTACAGCTGCAAACCTGAAATACTCATGTCTAGAATTCCTCACTCTTCAATGAAGGAAACCTGGGATTTGTAATTCATCATAGAGAAACACATACTGGAAAACTAACAAGTTCATTATACTTGGCTGCAGGAAGAATGTGGCTCCCAGCACAAGAAGGACATGGACGTATTAAAGCAAGTCCAGAGGAGGGCCACAAGGATGGCTAGTCAAGGGGCTGGAACACTCCTCCTATGAAGACTGACTGAGGGAGCTGGGTAGGTTCAGCCTGAGCAGAATGCTCTGGGGAGACCTTAAAGTGACCTTCCAGTACCTACACAGGGCATACAGGAAAGCTGGGAGGGGACTATTTGTCAGGGGGTGTAGTGATAGGACAAGGGGGAATGGCTTTAAACTAAAAAAGTGTGGATTTAGATTAGACATTAGGAAAAAGTTGCACTGTAAGTGTGTTGAAACACTGGCACAGGTTGCCCAGGGAAGCCGTGGATGCCCCATCCCTGAAAGTGTTTAAGACCAGGTTGGTGGTGCACACCAAAAGCTCTAAGGTTTTCTCCACTTCAATAACATGAAAGAGCTTTTTGGTTGGTTGGTTTGGCTTTTGTTTTGTTTTTAAACATAAGTTATTCCGGTGGGTTGGAGGGCTGAGAGACTGAAAGACAAATCCTTATAGCAAACAGAGCATTTAATGCATTTTAAGCAGGCTACAGAGAAAGGACGTACAAAGATAGTCCAGCATTCAAATGGATTTTCCCCCTCCTTCCATTTATTGGCTTTCAAAGAGAAACTCAAGAAAATAGTAAAGGCCCAGTACAGTGATTCCACTAATAGCCATTACTGGAATCAGCCAAGGGGAGTCTGGGAAACAGCTCACCATTTGCTTTTTCAGGCCAAGATGCAAAGAAATTCTAGATACTAGGGGTTCAGAAGACCACTTTAAAACAAACCAACAAAACAAAACAAACAAATCAAAAAAGCAGGGTTATAAAAAAATAAAGCAACCCCACCTGCTGCTTTGGCAAAAAGACAACCAAGACAACTACCTGACAGCCAAAGGAGGTCTTCCATTTGCTGAGGTCTATCCCTCTTCAGGGGTTTCACTGCCTAGTTACCACAGGAATGATGAACAGCAGTTTTACACTAAAACAGAAACCTACAGATGGCCCCTAAGCCCATGTTCATCCTCTCCACCCCCACCAATCCCTAAAGACGAGCTCAGCCACCAGCCCCTCTAGCAAGTATCCTCTTGCTCCAGAGTAAAGTCCTGCCAGCTTTGCTCTCTCACAGGAGAGAAGGCAGGAGCCAGCTGCTCTGCCACTCAGCACCTGGCCTGGATGTACCAGGGCTACAGACAGGCAGTCTGTGCACTTCTTCCTCACCTCCCATCTTTTGCATGTAATCTCAGAGTAACCTCAGCTGCACAAGCTGACAGTTTCAAAAACATCTGTATGTATTTTAGAATACACTGATATTTGGCACGCTGTTCCTCTGTAGAGAGATGCTGATTCTTGCATCTTTCCCCTCGCATGTCTGCTTTGTGGGGAAAATTGACCCTAGTCTTTCAATTAATCTCCTGGCCCTGTAGCACAGTTCTGTTGGTGATAAGTGTTGAAAAGGGAGTTTCCTGTCCCTGGACAGGCACTTAGGAGCACTGGGAAAAACAACTGAGATTATGACCACAACCAACTTAATTTATCAGGATGTTTTGGTACTGGTCTGGGGAGTTTTGGTCTGGGCATACCTGCACAGCTAGCATCATGCAAGCACCTCACATATGATGTTAGGACACTGCCAAAGCATGTGTGCCTGAACTGGAGGGTTTCACTCCTGCTGTGATTGAAATGATTTATAAATTGTTATACCATAATGCCCTACCTCACATAATGATGCTGACACCACTGGGGATACTGACACTGAATTAGGCCTCAGCCTACAGCCAACTCCTCGAACCTACAGCCTGCCTCACTCCTGCAGATATTCAGGCATCGGTTGGAAGACGGCCCTGTGCTACCCAGCGCAGCCCATAACCCATGGCAAGAAGATACCCTGCTGTCTTTGCCAGAAGAAAGGCTTAAGGACTACAGGCTGCTGCTCCCCAAGGAACACACTGGTATCACATCACTGGAAGACCTCCAGACTGCAAACTAAGGTTTTCATTGATTCTCCTCCAAGTAGCCAGTCACGGTGGCTCTGAGTGTCTCCAGAATGATTCGTGGTACACCCATAAGCATACGAGCAACTGCTTTGTGAGTGGCAGCACAGAGAGATGTGAATGCTATGGGATGTCCCCCACACTACTTCTGGTAAGTCTGGGTAAACTGGTGACAGATGATACACATCTGCAGCACACCTGGTCCAATCCGCCTTCTCAAGCAGGGACATCTTGAGCAGGATGCCCAGGACTATGTCCAGGTAGCTTCTGAAGATCTCCAAGGGGAGACACCGGACAGCCTCTCCGGGCAACCTGTGCCAGGGCTCCGTCACCCACAACGTAAGGAAGTGCTTCCTGATGTTCAGAAGGAACCTCCCGTGCTCCAGCTGGTGCCTGCTGCCTCTTGATCTACCAAGAGGCACTACTGAAAAGACCCTGGCTCTGTCTTCTCTGCATCCTCCATTCAGGTATTCATAGATCATAGATGTTGATGAGATTACCCTGAGCATCCTCCTCTCCCAGCTCGCTCAGCCTCTCCTCATAGGAGAGATGCCCCAGTCCCTTCATCATCTCCATCACCTTTTGCTGAACTCTCTGCAGGATGTCTGTGCCTCTCTTGTACTGGGGAGCCCAACCTCAAACTCACTGTTCACCAGGCAGAATAAGCACAGGTCTGAGTGCTCCTGGAGATGAAAAAAACATTTTTCCAGGGGGTACAGGAGCTCAGCCTGCATCTCTGTCAGTGTCGGACAGGAAAAATCAAGTCCCAGCCATGCTTCAACTGTGTTAGTTAGTCTGTCTGAAAATTATGCAAAACCTGCTGTTCTCCTATGGGCCTGTGGAGACCTACTCCCACAAGTACTAGTCCCATGTGCCTGAAGTCCTCTTGGTGAGATTTAAGTCTGCGTCCATGAAAGTCTGAAAGCTAGACTGTGGTTAAGTGAGAGAAGGGATCCTGTAAGCATCACAGCTTTCCAACTGCAGCTAAGTCCTGGCACATACAGTTCCTCCTTGATAAAAATAATCACCCAGCTCTTAACGATATACCTGGTGCCTCTGCAGAAGATGCAGAATTCCTCAGAACAGGCCTCTAAAGTCGGTCTGTCTCAAGATGCAACCTCAAGCTGTTTTCATATTTCACAGAATCGCTAAGCAGCTGCTGCCAAGCATTCACTAAGTGCTGCCCATTACACAAAGGCACTGGCATGTAGTCATACCGTGCTCATGAAGTAGATGAGCCAAAAGCACTGTGCATGCAGCAATGCAGGAGAAGCCTGCAGGCACCCCCAGGTGCAGGTACAGCTCGGACAGCTATTGCAGTCCAGTGCACTATTTGGAAGCAAGCGAGTCCCTGCAAGTAGATCAAGGGACTTTATTTAACACCGACAATGACACCAAAGTTGAACACGTGCCTACAGTCATCAGTGAGTAGCCGCTAATGGCACTTCATTACTTGCTATTAAACAAATTAATCTGTAACTTGCAGATTATGAATACCTAAATATCCACTACTTACTACCCTGACACCATTAAGTTAATCAAAGGAGAAAAATTCTCAACTGCTCGTATAGAAAAATCTAGATGCATAAGTGAGAAACAAAGAATTGCTAATATATGGATGCAAATTTGAACAGAATGCTATAACTGAAGCCAATATTTACACGAGTGAAAGTTCAGTGATGATCTTTCTTATTCTTCTGAATTGGATTGCTGCCAGCAATCTTTAGTATTTTGGGTTTAAATTCTAATAGAGAAAAATTGATGCAAAAGCTGGCACCATGACAAGTGATTAAGTCATAGGTGATGTGACAGACATCTGTGTCCTCAAACACTTCAATGAAAAGGAAAGCAGGATCTCCCATGGCCATGTATTTATACTGAAGTTCTCAGGCAAGTTACCTTGGCATTTCTCTAAGTTTAGAAGTTACATTTTTCTAAAACAGAAAAGCACCATGAAGACATACTTCTTAAGAAAAAGAACTTGTGGCAGAACTACAGTCAAGAGTAACTTTTACAGCATGTGATTATGACTTGATTCCATTTGGTGTGTAAACAAAATAAGTCCAAAACCAGTAATATAGGTATGTGACAGGCATGTTGTTTCATGACAGAACTACAAGGGAAAACTGGATACAGACTTAACATGAGAACAGAGTAATTTCAGAACTTTTTTTGAATAGCTAGACAGCCTTGATTCCACAGAAGAAAAAAAAAAAAAATCAAAGCACTCTTGATAGGTGGGGAGATAAAAATAGAACATTGTATAGGTAAACCAAGATTTTAGGAAATTTCAAAAACTGCTAATAGAGTAAATTAAGAAACCCTCAGGCACCACATAAGACTCCACATTTTTGTATCACAAAGCACTTAGAACATCACTGTTCCCTTGCTAAGTTACTCACAGAACACTTAGTATGAACAGAGAAAAATCCATGCATCATTTGTAAATATCTGTTTTGTTTTTAGGAAAACAGATCACATTTATAATGACAGTGAAAGCTACTACAGCACCACTGCAGATAAATAAGGCAGAGGATTTACTAATGTTAGAACACTGTTACTCAACAGGTCCAGACATCCCTCAAAGAGAGTTTTAGAAGCGCCTAGGAAGCCACCTTATAATTCTTGAAATAAAGACAGAAAGGGGTGAGGAGAGAGTGAATAGCAGGAGCTATGTGGTTACAACAGCTCAAATAGTTTGGTGTACAAAGTCAGTGATTTTGAGGCACTAGGTATATGCTAAGCGAGTGATTTGGGATCATACAACAAATCAACACAGCATGCATTAATATGCATTAAGAGTTTTTAAACAGTAACTATTAAATTACATCAAAAAAGACAACTCTTACAAGCAGGATTCCAGCGGTATTAGGATTAGTGTAAGAAATGTTTTTAACCACAAGACAGAAAAAAAAGTAACAATGAATTATTACTGACAATATCTATATGTCACATAAGAGCTGTGGAATTGTAAATTACGAGGAGGACATGATGCTAAGAATTAATTAGCATAACCTGTAAAACAGAAACACAAAAAGACTATGCATGTTGAATACTGTTAAATTTAAGGTTGTTAAACAGGGAATGAACCAACACTGAAAAGCCATTATTTTGGCTTTTGAGGAGTCTTTTACTTATGGCAGATAGTCAGCTGAATATGACTAGTTTAATGCTGTGGCTAAGATGGCTGCTGCATTCCTTGAACGCACCCTAACAGTGGCATCTCAATGAGCAAAAGAGGAATTCTAGTCCTGTACTACATCTAAAAATATATATATATATATATATATATACGAATGTTCAATTCTTCTTCATTGTATTTCTGCAGTGATCTTGAAGAGCTGGAAAGGAGTCGGAAGAGCTATGCAAATGACTGAAGCAATAGAAAATCCATCCCACAGTTTAAGTTAGGACTGAGCTATGAACAATCCAGAACTATGGACATCCAGACTGAGCCATGAACACTTTTTTTCTTTGTTTAAATACTAACAACCTTAAGGACAAAAAGAAGGTAAGTGTAATGCTCAAGAATATTATGAATTTATACTATGACCTGTGTAACTGTTTTATTTCTCATATTTGATTTAATGTCAGACAGTATATTCCATAGTAAATAAACAGGTTAACAGACAGGCTGCTAGCTTTTTGTGGAGCAACACCGTGTTTTGGCTCAAAAACATCTCCCTCCCTAAAAGCAAACAAAAATCACACAAGCAACCTTGAAAGCCATGAATCCAACACCAATGTGTATACATATATATAACTAAATGCAAATTACAGTCTAGATTGGTAGGTTGCAATACTGTTTAACAGAACAAACAAAAACAGAAGTCAACAAAAAGCATCGGTCTTCCTTATAGCTCTACTTCTAACCACTCCCCAGAGTTTGGGCTCTTTGCACCCAAGAATCCTACAAAGAAGTGGGAAGGTAATAGTGAATTTCATGTCACCATGCAGAAGGAGCTTTGTATCACGAAAACAAGACAAACAAAACATGCAAGCATGAAAGGTGATGAGCTGTTTCTCCAATTATGGATTATTCCAGAAAAACGTCATCATTCCTTGGAGATACGAACAACAAAAATGTAAAACAAAGACATTACAAAACACTGTCATGGTGGGTTTTTCCCCCTCCTTTTTAGGCTGCTCTATTATAAGACTGAGACCTACCAGCTCAACAAGTCACACATACAGTACTACTGCATAAGTACCAAGGAAGAACATAACTTATTTTGCCTATTTAAACAATGTAAGAGATGTATCTCCTCCTCTTTTACTGGTTTTATACTAATGGGAAAACCCCACAGACAAAAGAATGCCATGTAAAAATTTGTATACTATGCTTTCCACACTGTTACATGAAATTGTCGATGAAGGAAGGCGCTAAATCAAAAGATTCAGCCCAGGGATTTTCCCTGAGAAAAGCAAAAGCTGCACTAACAAAACTAACATGGTAATAAACCACAAGCCTAAGAATACCTTTACCCAGGGAATGCTTGTATCAGAAGATTCTTCACAAGAAACAACTTTAAAGCATACATATTAACTTCTCTGTTAAATGCCTGAGGTTTGCATTTGTCATTGGGAGTACAGCTACAATTAAGCTATTAGCAACGCCTGTACATAGTGTTTATCTGGCTTTGGTTCAAAGGCTAAAATCTTTAGAGATTACCATAACTCTAGTTCTTAACCCTAACTAGATTTAATAATTAATAATACAATATTTCACTGTTATACAGCCCAACACAGAACAAAACCCCACTGAACCAGAACTCATTATTATCGTGTCTTACAGATAAGAAGAATGAATGGAATTAAGTAAATAAACCCCCAGAGAACAAAAATTACTCTGGACAGAGAATGTTTTTAGATTCCTGTGAGTACAGATGGTATTACCGGCCAATTGAAGACAATTACAAGCCAAGCCATCTTCTTGGAAGTAAAATATCACTGACGCTAGCATCAGAACTAAATCAAACATGCCTAACTGCAATTATACCTAAATTTCAATGAATCTTAGTCCTATTTCCAGAAAACATTCTATTTTACATTTTGATAAAAGCAAAATTTTACTCCTAAATTGTCCATTCTGCATTTCTATAGGATCAGCTGCTAACGCAGGAGAAACAGTCATTTAAGTGACATCCATCTTTTCATGGATCAGAGTAAATGTTTATTATCTCCTTCAATTTATTTGCCATTTAATTGCTGAGATAAACAGACACCATAAGGAAACTGAACACAGCACAAAAAGACTGGTGTGTCTTCTCAACATTCCAGGCTCACTACAGGGAAAGAAAGTTTAGATGCAATTTCAGAGGAAAAAAAATACTGTTCTATTCAGCAATCAAGCGCTGAAGAAATAAAATCATTATTTCTAGGACATTAATTATTACTAAAGCACTGTAAGTTATATACCTGACTGAGTTTTAGAGTCACCAGAGAAGACCCCTATATTGGGGGGAGGAAAGTCATAAAACATGTTACACATCAAAAATGTTTCTCATGAGGGATTTACATGAAATCCTTTCAACATGATGTGCAGCACCTGTAATTCTCCCCCATAAAAGCCGACTGAAAAGTGACCCAGCTGGTGGATCAGGGGAATGGTAGTGTGCTAAAGGCACTCTGACCTCTTTCAGGACTGCACCAGCTCAGCAGTGATCAAGTCAGATGGCTGCTTGGTGGCCTTCACACCAAGGTGAGCTACTCGTGTCTTCCTTGTTCAAGACAACGAGGTGCAAGCACCAGAGTTACTTCCAACAAAAAACAGCAGCACTGGGACAGGACAGATTATTATGGGAAGACAACTGTTGGTCTGCCCGAAAATATTTCGAAGTCTCAGAATCTGACAACAAATACACAAAACAGCAAGGAGCAAGAGAAAGTTTAACCACAGCTACTTAAAGACAACTGCAGGACCATTTGTTTTGCTTTTGGGGCTTTTTCAACAGCACCATAGAGTATCTCAGTTTCTAGGCTACCATTATTCCCTTTTTACACACACAACAAAAGATGCAGAAGTGGAAAGTGTTGTATGAATCTGTATTATTTCTCTCCTAAAAGATTAACTGAGTCAACTTTTTATTTTATTTTTATTTTTTTGCAAGCACCTTTGAAAGGTTCTCACTATCAACTAAATGTTGATTTCAACACCTTCCGGACAACATGTTCCACAAGGGGAAACATCAAATCAGACACATACTGGGATGGTAACCTAAGAACTTGTTAGAGATACCTGAACAATTTCTTTCATTTTCAGTATTTATTTTCCACTGCTATTACTGCTCTGGTCTTGTTAAGACACAAGGAGCACACTTCATATTTGTAACTACAGTATCAGAGAAAAATAAAATTCACATTCGATCCTCAGCTACCCAAGCCTTTCCAGTTCATAAAAAGCAAAAGGAATTACGATGTCTTTTCCAGCTTCTATGCGTTTGAGTTTTGTTGGCCTTACAGGTTAGCAGTTGCTGCCACAGAAGCCTCCTCTTTGACATTCTGGATGACTTCCATTTACCCAGAAACATGGGCTGGAATAGCCTCAGGCATTCTTTTCCGACATTCTCTAATATGAGCAAGGTAATTAACATCAACACTGAAGACCCAAGAATTAAAAAAAAAAAAACAAAAAAACCTCTCCAGTGATGGGTTTGTAGAACACGGAAAGAAAAGCAAGCCTCCTTCCTTAACTTACATAGATGTTCTCATTCTGTATGAGGATTCTTGCCAAAGATTGTCTTGCTTCTTTTGAGCCTGCAGCCGGTCGAGCAATGAATTAGCTGAGCAGCAAGAAGCAGTACACCAGCAGCCAGTGGGGACACGACACAGCTCAGGTACAGCAGCAGACATACACGCAAGACTAAGCAGTAATGTACACTCTGTGCCACAAGTGGAATGTACGAAACAGTCTAAAATGGTGAGTTTCAAAACATATCTAAGACAAATTTTATTACCTGGAACATTAGTTTTTAAATCTATAAGCAAGAAGGTGATTTTTATTTTTGGTTGGTATCATGGCTGTATCATAACTACAACAGTTATTTCTAAGCTCTCAATCCTTGTTCACTGAAAGGAACTTTTCAGTTAACTTCAAAAGAGTTAAGGATCTAACTCCTTTGATTTCTTTGTAGAAAAGAAGATTCTAGAAGAAAGGTAAAGCAAATATATTTCAAACAATGACTGCCCTTTCCACAGATTTCCTCAAGGAAAAACAAGCCCTCCTTCAACGGATATTTGATAACTGGGGGTGAATCCTGAAGCATTTCAACAGGAACCACCACTGCCTTTTCCCAGGTATAAAACAGAAGGCATGGATGATCGATGAGGATGGGACCTTTAGTAAGCATTTACCTTCTTTGTGGAGGAACCACACCAGCTCCAGCCCCAGGCACCAGACAAAACTGCCCAGCCCCATTCCTACCAGAAGCTTGTCCCATGTGCACAGTGGGTCAACCTGGCTCGTGAGTAACACGGTTCTGAGACGAAGAGCTAACACACAGCTCAGCTGTGCAAAGGCAGCAGCAATACCACCGCTCCTAACTTTTCCACTTAACTGAATCACAAGGGGTTTCCACTTTTCAGAAGGTTTCCAATGTCCTGCTGCTTTATTCAGGCTGTGCACGTATTACACATCGCCTCCCCTTTGGGGAAGGATAAGGTGAACCACCACTGTGGGACTTGCCTAAACCACATCGTCCATATCTGTAGTTTGTTGGATAAACCACTTGAACAGATTGATAAAGGCAGGATCTTGTTTGATGGGTTTCATTTTTGCCTCTGGCATAGCCAGACACCACACCACCTTCCCAAATGCAGAAAGAAGATCAACAACTGCACTCCTCTGCTGGCAACTGCATCTGTGCACGGGCTCTGTGATAAAACTCTGCAGTACTGACCCAGCTCTGAACACTGAACAGTCTGCAAATTAAATAGTTTGATTATTCCATGCAATTTGTCCTCTGAAAGCCCACAAAGGCCAAAATCTTTAGACAATCACCCTTCAGTTCAGTGTCTGTATCAACATTACTTATAGGGGGAACAATGTGCTTTCAAAACACTGAAGATTTAATCTTTAATTTAGCTTGAAAAACATTTGGACTGTTCCTGGAACTCCCCCAGGAACTTCTGGACTTTCTAAACTGTGGTATCTTTAGATTCGTGCCCTCCAGTATTAATGCATCCGATTTCCTTAACAGTACTTAAAGCCTGACACTTGCTTCCACCTGTGATGCTAAGAACACCAAATACATGGCTTCCTAGGTATTTCAGACATTCAAGATCTTTCTCAGTTTTGTACCACCTCGCTGCTCTTGGTTCTTGCCAGTTGGACATCTTATAATAGTAATTAAAGCAAATAAAAAGTGAATGCTGAAAGGCTTCCATAACTTTCATTCATAAGAGCTGTTCATACATGGCAGCATTTGAGTGTAAGAACAGATCTGTCTTGAGTGTTACGCCATTCAGCAGGGCCAGAAAAAATGCTCAGTGTTTATAGTACTCTGTTACCGCAACAAAGTTAATTAACATTAATCACATCTACTGCATAATGTTATTTCACACCTTCTTGGGATTAATTTTGCAGATTGTCTTATTATTTCAAAAGAAATACTTTCCCTTATGATACTGGCATTGCCATTATACAAAAAAAAAATAATCTAAAGTAGCTAAAAAGTAGTTTATTTAACATTGCATCACATGCCCAAATGTCTCTTTTCACGGGATTCTTTCGCTCAGCGTATACTTTTCCCTCCTGAACTGATTTCATACTGTTCTTTAATGTGAGAGACAAATCTGGGGTCCTTTGGCTCTCCGACATATTAATTTAATTATATTCATCAGAATTCTTTGATTATTGAGGCCCTAAATTAGGTTCCTATTGACGTCAGTGGGTGTAGACTGCTTCTAATGAAGTAAAGCCAAAACAGCAACAACAAAGTATATATTTTTTCTCCCAGCAAAGGTGAAATCATGGTATCATGTGCCTGGCGAGAGGACGAGGGGGAATGGGCTAAAGTTGCACCAGGGGAGGTTTAGGTTGGATATTAGGAAGAACTTCTTTACTGAAAGGGTTGTTAGGCTTTGGAATGGGCTGCCCAGGGAAGTGGTGGAGTCACCATCCCTGGAGGTCTTTAAAAGACATTTAGATGTAGAGCTTGGGGATATGGTTTAGTGGGGACTGTTAGTGTTAGGTCAGAGGTTGGACTCGGTTATCTTGGAGGTCTCTTCCAACCTAGATGATTCTATGATTCACATTGAGACCAAAGTGATGACTTATGTTTTCCTCAAAAGATTTATATATATATATATATATATATATACACACATACACAGCTACATATGATGGAATGAATTCAAAGTATTTTGCATCCAGAATGACACTGCATGTCATTATATGGCCCCTACGACAGGGTCGTATTAGGAAAGCATTCTAAATAAGAGATACTTACCAATCAATCTAGTTACAACACATATCAGGATGTACATTAAGTATTTGTTCATTTCAACTTTTCTGGTTTAACATAAAGCATAGAGAGTAGTCAATCAACACACACTACCCAGTATCAGCACTCACTTGTTTCCTGCACACAGGTGAAACGTGCGCTATCACCTGACTTCCTACTTGTACAGGCATTTCAGATTGTAACAGGGAAAGGAGGAGAAGACAAACACCAAGCGGGAATACAAATAAGACGCCAAAATTTTACAAAGGACTTGGTCACAGGTGCATGCCTGAAATTGATCTCAACTCATTGCCTAACCTGTTCTTAACAAGATTCAGCACTTCAGGTTATTAACTCCGCAAGTGTAGCGTGTTGCTGATCGATAGCAAATATGCAAGTCTTTACTATCACTCCAATTTTGCAGTTAAAGAAACCGAGACAAACAGCTGCAAAACAGCCACACAACAGCCTACCAAAAATATGCAGGACATGAATATAACTAGTTCATTTTTGCAAACACAATTAAGGGCTTCACTACAGCAAAACATATTTAAACATACTCGAGATGTACTTGAACCTCTCTGTTGAATGCTGCTCTTCTGAAGATAAAAGCACTGAAATGGACACAGCAGAAAGTCTCTGCTCAGTACAGGGTTTAAAAAAATACCTTACATTACATTACAGTGGTGTGTATGCACAGACCTCCTGCCCACCAAGAATTTCATATGAATTTGGCTTTAAAACTGCTGTCTGGCATTTATGGTCAGCAAGCCCAGTAACGCTCACAGACAGTTCACGTCAATAGCCACACACTGTATGTCTACTTAATATTCGCATTCCGTTACACGACTTGCTCTGCCTGGCTAGTCCAATTTGTACTTAGCAGAAATTTGTTTTTGTTTAGTAGCTGCAACAAACTTATAGTTTAAAAAGAAAAACAAAAACACGCCAATCTGTGGCCAGACCTCCAACATTTGGTCATATACATATAAACAGGAAATTCATTTATGTACAGCTTCACAGAATTCTCATTTTCACACATGCACATTCCAAGCCACACATCTGAGCTGCAATACACCAGCAGAGATTTACTGCAACGCCTTCTGTAAAAAACTGCCACCCTGCCCTGTCCCATTTCAAGAAAACACAGGCAGCAGCTCAGCTACAGGAAAAATAAGGAAGCTTGCTTGTTTCTCCAGCTGATGAAAAAGTTATATAAAACCAGTGTACTCCATTGTTGGCTTAATGGACTCACTTCCTCTTAAGTGATTTAAAGAAAGTCTAAGCCCTTGCTAACTCACTGAGTTGTGCATGTGAATCTTTAATTCAGCTGGCCGAGGAAAACAAATGCACACATACCCTGCACGCTTACTGGATATATTCACCCTATGTTCAAACGCTTCTTTCCACATCAGCCTGGCTGCCGTTCACACTAACTCAAAAGGCTTATCCTCCACCTGTTTCCTCTGGTAACGCACAGAGAATAAATGGACATGCATCTCAGGCACCCGTCTTGGCTGACACACCTGTCGTCTCACACGTAGGGAACACACGCCTCTTAAAAAACGTGTTTTGCACGTGATGCTACCAGCAAATAGGGTGGAAAACAGAAAATACATTGTCAGGCCCTCCAACACCTCTTTTGGCCATGGTTTTCACAGACATACAGACATACCTAGCCAACTCGCATGATACTGAGAGTTATTTTCTTACACACGCAAGGCATTTCCCACTGAGAAAACAGCGTGTAATATAAATACAGGCAGTGCACTGAGAGAACGTCCAGGACTGAAGGTTTATGGCTACAAGCTATCACCCAGGCCCAAGTGCTGCCTTCTGAGACCATGGAAAATTTCTATGGATGACAGTCAAAATGCTCTACAGAAAAATTAGAGCACATGTCTCTAAGAATCTGTTTAAGGACGTGTTTTAAGCATATATGTACAATCATGTCAAATGCTCTACATTTTGCTTGGCTTACACCAATACAAAACATTCAAACACCTCATTTCTTTCCAGCTATAAAAATAATATAAGTGTTTTTACAGCTAACAGCAAACAATGGATGGATATTAACAGCTTTAAGCTCTGGAGAACAATCATAGGGTTTTACAAAGTGTTCAGCAGTAATGAAATCCAGAAGAATTTGGAAAATACATGAGATTAAAAACAAATTCAGTGGAAGACTGAATTTGTTCCAAAGTGCCTAAATATTACAGCCAAGTTGCGCTAGCAGAACTACCAGTATGCCTTTGTAACACCCTTCAGCGTGTATTTTAAGTTCTGACTTGCTAGAATTACAATAGTAAAAAACAAAAAACCCACAACCTTTTTTCCTGTTCTAATCTGTTCCAAAAATTAAGCAATGATGCACAACAAAGTACCTAAAAGTGGTATTTTAACGTTTAATCACAGAGGTTTATTTTTAAACTAATACTTAAAAATAATCTTAACACACAGTAGAAGTTTTCCAGAAATGACTTAGCATTTTGAACTCCGATCCTTTGAAAAGTAAAAAGATATCATTATTAATACACAAAAGGGCGTACCCAGTACAGCATGTGTGTGTGTGTCACTCGGTAACGTTAACTCGCACAGTTAGGAGGGAACTACTTCACTTTGCAAGGAAGCACTGTATTTTCCACAGTGTAAAGGGGGGGGCTTCTTATCCACAAATGCCTTTTTTATTATTATTATTTCCACACAGAAACATGTGTATATGTCTGATTTTCAAACAAGAATAAGTAGAAATCTAGTGCAGATGTGCTTATTTGTGCCTTAAAACCCTTCACATTAACAAGTTTTGCGCAGATACGTTGCAAGTGCAGAAGAGCGTGCATGGTCAATTAACAAGGCTCAGCTTAGGCCGTGCTAGTTCTCCCCTCTGGATCCAAAGGACATACCTCAGTCCCATTTTCAAAAGCCTTTAACCCACTTAGGCTTTTAAGTTCCACAACTCTTTATGAAGTGGGACTGAGGAGTTGACACTTTGGGAGGAAAAATAAAAACTTTGCCTATGCTTACATGTAACACAGCTAAGCAATGCTAGTACCTCAAGTCCTTTAAGTCTTGAAGGGAAGAGGCATGCAATGGGACGGTGGGGATCTAGTCAATTTTTAAATAATAAAAGATGACTTTAAGCAGTTTCTGATATTTTTTGTGCTACCAGTCTCACTGTTTTTAATAAATACTTTTCTACTTCTGCGATGTCTTTGTCTATCTCATAACAACACAAACGACCACAAAAACAACATAACCTTAATAACCGAGCAACTGCAGATGCTGGGGAAGCGGAGAGAGTGACTAAAAAAAGTCCTGTCATACACCTAAAACAAACCACTAATAAGAAAAGTTTTCCTCAAAATTTGTTTATGAATTGAAACTCAAATCTCTACCCAATCCCACGACTTCAACAGTGGTTCACCACTGTACTGCTTTTTACAAGATGAGATCATTACGTGTTAATCCAAACAGCTGCACAGACACACAGACTTTCGGTCAAACATAACAGAGGGTGACAAAAAGAAACACCAAAATGAGTGCGCAGTAGTAATTTCTGTACTGGTTTCATTACCCAAATACAGCCACGCTGTTTAGTATAAAGCAGAACATTCACCCCCTCCTGGTTTCTAGTACCTCTTGCTCACATCTTCACCAGCACGTTGCCACTCCTGGTTTTCAGCAATACCTGTTGAAAGCTTTCACAAAGGCAACCCTAGTGAGCTTCCTCCAGCACCTCCAAAGGGACTTCTTCTTGGCTGTCTACCCGCCAGGTCATGACCTTCCACATGGCCCCGGGCAATGCCATGGGGAAGCCCTAACCTGGACACTCAACATCACCAGCGAGTGGATCTTGGAAAGCAATACCAGGTCTGCCTGCAGTACCGCCTGCAGAAGTGCACCTCTGAACTCCTTCTCTGGGTAGCCTCTGTTGGTGCCATTTGACAGAATTCATACATTTTTGGAAGCCTGGGAGAAACCTCTAGCTTCACCACCAGAAATATTAGGAAAAGACAGGAAAAAAAAAAACGGACTTGAGAAAGCAAGTCAAAAATGCCAGCTCCTCTCCTGAAGCAAACGTTTATCATTCAGTAATTATACTTCAGCATCCATAAAGCTAAACAAATGGAAACTGTCTAACTTCTCTTTTATCTCCTCTGTGAATCCTGAAACAGTCACAACATGCACCTCCATCAAGCAAAATTAGGCCAAAACGAGACCGATTGTTATTACTGCAAGCGCTGCATCTGTCTCCACCACTTCTATTCCACACTCGTTACGGATCCCAGCACCCTCCTCCACACACAGAAGAGCAGCTCTGCCTCACAAAGCGGGGAATAACACACTCGTATGAAGCATTAAAATAAACTCTGACTTTTCCCTCCAGCCCTCCCTGCCTCACAGAGAAGGCAGGTTACTGCCCCAGCATAAACCACATACGTGACCCGTGACAGGCATCCTCAGCATCGCATCCCGCGTCCTCTCGGCACGTCCCTGCTCATCCACACGCCAGACGCGGCTGCAGACATATTTCAAGGCCTGCGAGCCCTGGGCAGAGGCTGCATTGCCGCCGGCGCTACACAACAGCGTGGTGCACGCTGGATATACGTATTTCAATTCTAGAGGTTTATTTTAACACAAGACAAATTTCTGTCAGATAAACATTGCCTCTGCATACTTGCGGCTCCAAAACAACGACCTCTGTTTTAACGAGGGAGAAGCGATACCACAGATTTTATTTCCTGACCGGTGGGTGGATTCCAGAGGCATTAAAGATCCTGTCATCCTCCCGCATACTTCGGGTTACTCTTCACCTCCCTGTCTGCACGTAGGGCTTTACGGTTTCTTTTTCCTTCCGCTTTTAAAAAATCAGTTTACAATCTGAGCACAAGCCCCTTATCCCAGTTTACATC
>CM021729.1:34702052-34753804 GCA_011074415.1 Stictonetta naevosa
GGCTCCCGGCCATGCGTGCCGGGGGCGGCCCGCACCGCACCGCGCCGCGCCGCGCCGAGCCGAGCCGAGCCGGGCCGGGCCGGGCCAGGCCTGTCCGGGCGGCGGCAGCCGACACTCACCCAGCAGCAGCAGCTTCAGCTCCCGGCGGGCGTCCCGCTTGTCCCGGCGCAGCTGCCGCTCGATCTCGTCGTTGATCCGCCGGGCTTCCTTGGCTTCCTCGCTCAGGCAGCACGCCATGATGGACTCCAGAGTCATTCTTCCTAGCCGGTTCAGACACAACCCCCACCCCCCTAAAAACGCACGCACTCACACTCGCACACACTCGCTCGCACGCGCACCCCGCCGCCGCCGCCGCACCAAGCCGCGGGGGACGCGGGCGCTCGGTGCCCGGGAGCCCCCGCCGGGCAGGCGCAGGGAGCCGCCTCGGTGCCACAGGCGGAGAGAGAGGCAGGGCCGGCGGCGGCACGGCTCCCCGCTGCCTGCCTCCGACGCCCGCCGCTTCCAGCTCCTCCTCTCCGCGAAATCACGCACCGAACAACACGGACACATCCACCGCGGCGGCAGCGGCGCTCCCCGGCCGAGCCCCGCCGCTCGGCGCCGCCGCCCCTCGCCCCCCTTCCCCCGCGACCACCCCGCCCGCCGCCGGAGCGCTACCGCCCGCCGAGCCCTGCCCCCCGCCGCCGCACACGCATGTCCCCGCCGCTCCCCTCGCTCGCCAGCCGCAGCCCGGCGGGGGAAAGCCTCCCGGCGGCGGAGCCTCCTGCCGGGGAGAGCTGCCGCCGCCCGGCACGGCGCGGCGCGGCGCGGCCCTGACAGTAAGGACGGGAGAGGGGGCGGGTGGAGGGCAGCCGCCGGAGAGGAAGAGGAGGCAGGCAGGGGCTGGGCTCGCCCGGCTTTTCAATGGCTCGGCTCCGCGGGCGTGGTGAGGCAGGAATATGGCGGATCGCCGCTCCCGCGCTCCCCCCGCGACGGGGGCGAGCGGCCGGGGGGGAGCGGGGCAGAACGGGGCGGCCGCCCCCCGCCCCCGCGGCTGATGGCGGCGGAGGGGGGCGAAGAGGGAGAGGAGGGTCACGGTGTGCCGGGCCTAATGGCTGCGGGGCAGGCGGGCAGCCCGCTGCCCGTGTCCTGCGGGGACCCGCGGGCGCTTCCCGGTGCTCGGGTCGGTGACAGACCCCCCGTGTCACCTCCTGGAGGGGAGCCGGGACGGGTGTGGGGTGTGCTGTGCTGGGGGGCAAGGAGGGGTTTTCGGGACGGGAAGGGACGCGAGCAGCCCCCTGCCCCTGCCGGCCCCGGGGCGCTGCCCGCGGCCCCGTGCCCCACGGCCCTCGGGGTGAAGCCCCGGGGAGCTCGGAGGGGCCCCGAGGAGGAGGCAGGGGATGGCTGGGAGCGTGTCTCGCCGCCTGCCGGCACCTTGGCAGCACCTGCTGTCACCTGCTCTGAGCCCGGCTTCCGCAAGCTCTCCCTTAAAAACTTTTCATCCAGGCAGACGGTCCGAGGACACGGCGTAAGGCTGGCGGGGCATGAAAAAGAAGAGCGTAATAATCAGTCCGGTAATGCGGTCAACTAACTTGGAGAGCACCAAACATTTTTTTCATTACTTTAAAAAATGAATGTCGTCCACGTAGATCCATATCGCATTTTTACGTGTAATGTATAAAAACGATCAATACAACTTGGAGTATTTTTTATAATTGCGTTTCTTTATCCCTGTAAATCAGTTCATGAATCGTAGGCAAAATCCTGTCATTAATCGGAAATACTTCAGTAAAAGCATCATCTCTTTTAAAATATACATGTATGTAGGTACGTCTGTCTATGTATTTGTCTGTCTGCCTTATCTCGCGGTCCTAGGTTAATGCATTAAATTCAATAAAGATTTCTAAAGATTGAATTATAAATGGGACTTACGGAAAAATGTGAAAAAATGTGAAATGGGGAAAAAAGAAATTCTTTGTGAAATTAATTCTGAACATACCACAATTTATTTCTAAAAGCCAAGGCCCCAAAAAGGATGAAGATGCATGCAGTACAGGTCGCAAGAGATACTCAGTGTATATGCAGAAGCCTTGTGCCAAGAACACTGGTACATGGAGTTCGAGTCCACAGCAAGCGTGATCTGCCATCAGGTTTAAAGGAAGGATAAGAATGGGTCAATGAATTCGCGACCTGTGGGTGAGCAGATCAACCTCCTGTGCCATCCCCCAGACAAAGGGCAAAGTGGTCTTTAATAAAAACCACATGCCTCAGACATTATTGCAACTTTCCCCAATAGATGAAGTCCAACGCAACTTTCTTAACCAACTCTCTTACATGCTCAGTGTAGAAGGCATGAACACCGTGTGTACCTCAAACACAAAACTAACATTTAATTTTGCATTTTTGACAAGACACCCCAGGGGCCATAAATGTAATCTGTATGTACTGCTCCCTGGATTTAAAATCTCCACTGAATAAATATCTTCGGATTTATAATGGCCATACCATCTAGTTCTGAATCTGTCATCAGCAGATAGCCATTACATACAGTTTTACCCATTTGCTTTGTGACTTTGTGAGAGTCAGAAGAACCCCCATTATGGACAATTACATGATAATAAACCTATGAGGAAATTTCTTTCCAGTCTTCATCTCTATAATGGTTGGCTTCTGTTTTGAAACATGAAACATCCTTTATAAATATTTTATCCTAATAGGAATCATCAGTAAATGACAGATACCATTATTACCCATACAGATAATTATTATCCATAGATACTATCCATACTATCACCTAATCCTGCACAGAGACTTCCTGATAAACTCCCCTGTAACATTAATAATTTCATATTCCTCTGTCCAAGTAGGCTCATAGCAACCCGTTGCCTGTGAGACGTTTTAATGCTGCTTGCTGCCACAGGAAATTAAAAGTTAGAAGTGAGCCTGACAGAGGGAGCAGAGTATGATATTAAACATGATGCATCTTCAGTTTTCTTGCTCAGAAGCCAACAGAGATTGGGAAACCACCACTCCATTTTATCATCTATCATTCTTTGCACTCATCTATCCCAGTTTTGAATTGCTTCCTTCCAGATGCTTAAGGATATTTGTTGTCACTCTTCAGTGTCTCCTCTGCTTGAGATATGTTTTCTGTGATGCTCTGACAGATTCCAAGCAGTGTCTGAACTGGGTGCTCCCATGACGGTAAGCCAGCAGATCATGTAGAGCGACATCACAGGATTTTCAGTTAGTCAGCATCCCCTCTTAAACAACGGAGTATCTTGCAAGTGCTTTTTGATTGCCATTGTACATTAAGGAGATGTTTTCGCAGTGCTGTGCACAAGTACATCTCAGTCTTGTTTTTGACTACTTAGAGTTAATGTAGAGGCCATCAGCGTATCTGAGTAGAGCAAATGACCCCTCCAGTATGCCCTCCTGATCACTGCTTTTTTGTTTGTTTTTTAGAAGAACAAATAAATTGTATCGGCTGGTTCTCAGTTAAATGAGTAACATCCACTATTTGCAATTTCCTTCGGCTGAAAGAATCGGTTTGTTCCGGTATGTGTTGTTTTGACAAATCACCTCAGTGTTTCCCAGCGTTCATTTATTTCAAGGTAATAGGTGCCGTCATAAGGCTAAGTGACCGGAGCAGGGTTAAAAAACCCGCTATGGGCTGATTTAATTTATGTGAGGTGTTTTACGGGGCTTTCTCCCTTTTACTTTGGATACCGAGAGCTCCTTCCCGACGCCTCCCTTCTGCCGAAGCGCAGGAGCTGCCTGCCCGCTGGCTCCTCTCGAGGCGCTCCCCGTGCCGGCCGGAGGCGCCCCCTGCCGCCGCGCCGCCCAGGCTCCGGGCCGGGCCGGGCGCTGTCGCCCGCCCGCTTCCTGCCGCCGCTCGCTGCGAGGCGGAAGCGGCCGCCCGGCCTTTCCCTCCCGTCCCTCCATCGAGGTCCCCAGCCGCCGTTGCCCGATGTCGGCGTCTCACGGCCTCCCGCAAACCGCCCCCGGGGCCGAGGGACGCTCCCTGTGAAGTGGCACCGGGTGTCCCCGCTCCGATGCCCGCGCCGAGGGGCGCTCCGCTGAGCGAGGGGCTGCACCACGCCGGCCCCGCCGCGGCTGCCCGCCGGCAGAGGCAGAGGAGGAGGGGAGGTGCCATGGCAACCGCGGGGACAGGGACTTGGCTCCGGGAACGAGGTGGGCCCTGGCCGCTGCACGCTGCGGGGGTGACATGGCCGCCGTGGGCAGGTAGCCCAGGTGCTCCTCTTCTGCCAGGTGGGGCAGAAGAAGAAACAGAGGGAGACTTCTGCCTTCCACCACCCTGCAGCTCCCTGCCCTGCTCCGCACCATCCCACCCTCGTCCTCCACGCTGCCAGCTCTGGCCCTCACCGGCTGGTGTAGCTCCTTAACCCAGCATGAAACTGTTCCCCACATTCCTCACCCCTCCATGTTACTCTGCTCCTGGAGGCTTTTGGCGTTCGTTTCCCAGAGGTTCAGATGAAGCTTTGATCCAATGCAAAGGGAAATGGCTGTTAAGGCATTTGGTGGTCAGACCACCCTTGTGGTAGTAAGCTGCTGGACCAGCTGCCATATGCCAGTGGTTCCCACATTTACACAGTTACACAGGTCTGGTGGAACAGGGCCATGAATTACAGTGCTGAAAAAATAACAATATATGACACGACATCGTAAGAAGGGTAGCATATGAGCTGATAAACAGCTCCGTAAAGAGAGATGGTTCAGTATTAGCATCTGGCACACATCTTCTACTGTTTATCAACTGGCTCCATCAAGAAACAGATGCCAGTTATGTATCATGGCTGTTGTATTTGTATTTTGGGGATTTGAGATTTGTTACCTGCATAGATTCTCCTCAAAAATGTTTCAGCAAAATCTTTGGTGAAGTATTAGCTCAAGATGTAGTCAGTGAGTGCGACACCATTCCTCCACTGCTGCCACTTAAACTAAAAATCTTTTAGTCTTCCATTGGGAAGTTTTATTCACATTTCCTTCCATTATTCATTTGCCACAGATGACCTGCATAGGTCCCTTCCAACAGAAACCATTTTATGATTCTGTGGAAGAATGTATCAACTCAAGGTGTTTTTTTTGTTTGTTTGTTGTTCTTGTTGTTTTCCATCCAAAATATGTCACTAGAAGAAGTACGGATACCTATGAGATTGTCTACAATTCTATAATGGAAGACTAGTCCAAAATCAGAGCATGCTACAGTACTTTTCACAATCTTATACCAAAACTTAATACGTAAATTGAAAAATGATCATTTGCTGTGTATTATTTCTTAAGTTAATTCTAACTAATGCCTTATCAAAAGACAGGTATACAGTAAGTACGGGAGATTTGGGTTCTTCAAAAATTACTTTTGTATTTCAGTGCAAGCACAGTGCTCCAGCTGGAAACAAGTACTTATTGCATATAATGAATTTTATGTTACTGTAAATGCAAAGTGATCACCACTACAACAACAGTGGAAGTCAAAATCTTTCTATATTGTTCTGCCTGAATAATTCCATGGCAGAATAAATAGTAATTGGATACTTTTGCTGCAGTTCCACCATACACCACACACTGCCATTACAGATTCCAGTACCATTCAACACCACAAATAAAGGAGGGTCTGCCATCAGTGAAAGAGATCAGGGGACAGTGCATTTCAGTTCTCTCACATTTATATATGTATTTTCACCTAGTTCTTTTAAAGAGAAACAAACATAGTTAATAAAAACAAACACAAATGGAGACAATTCAGTGTAAAAATTAAATTGTATGTGAATGTAAACAGACTATTAACATCCATGAAATTATGCAAATACTCCTTTCCACATAATTTCCATATATAGTGCTAGAGTATGTAAAATCATGAGTCATTGTGGTATTTTCCCAGTGAATGTGAACAGGAAATATTCTTTTTCATGTAATAGTACTTACTAAAACTGAGTTTTCAACATTATGCAGTCCAATCACAAATTCACTGCAAGACCTTGGTGGCCTGAGTAAAGAATCCCATACTTTGTATATCCTTTATAGCTTGTATTACTAGAAGCACCAATATCTTTTGCACATTGCTATCAGATCTCTTAATGAAAAACAAAAGGAAATACCTGAGCGATAGTGACATGAGGAAAAAAATATGCCCTGATCAACTGTGCTTTTGGATGGACAAATACATGTTTTTTATTGCTATATATACTTTTATAAGATGATAATGGAAGTCCATAAGGAGGCTGTTTCCAGTCTTTATTGTTTTAAAGTGGGTGCAGAGAAGGATCTTGACACAACAACTAACCAATGTCGTCTTCTAAGTGGAAATACAGTAACAGTGAAGGTTATCTTATTATCTTCATGCAAGAATCTGTTAGAAAAGCTTGTAGTACTAAGAAAAAACATCCCTTATTCGGTCTTATGTAAAACAGTAACAAGTACTTGGAAAAAGTATGTTTCCTGCAAATGCACTTAAAATGGTGGAGAAGACTGAGTTAGAAGATAGCAGATAATTGGCTTCCCGTTGGTACTTCTGGAGGAACTGAGGCACTCAGATACTGAAGTAGAAACACAGGCCTTGTTGTGAACTTCGGTTTACCACAATGACTGCCGGTTAGTGTCTTGCCTAAGCCCGTATGGGATGATGAATTGTGAACCTGAACATAGCCAGAAATTGAAAAATTCTCATGCCTGAGATGCACTGCTAATGGTACTTGTGCAGTAGTACAGATTGCTATATATTAGTCAAATTCCCCTGGCACTTAACATTGAATTTAGATAGTGCTCTTTTAAGGAAGAGAAAAGAATGAAGAGCAGTGAATCTGTAATAGTATCTGAGGGAAATACTGAAATTCATTACTGGGGAAAAGGGTAACATGGCTGGTTTCATCTGTCTGATGAGACAGACTTTTGAACAAGTACAAAATGCTACTTCAGACATATACACGGAGTTCTGTAGAGTAGTAAAATATTTTAAATACATATTTGGACAAAACTTATTCATTACCCTCGTGTGGGTACAGTAAGAAAGCAGACTCTTGAGGTGCTCTATTTCTATTAGTCCACCTAATCTAATCCTGTTTTATTATTATTATTATTTTATTTTGTTATTTTTTTCTTTGATTTTGTTTTTTGTTGTTGTTTTGTTTTTAATTCTGGCATTGCATTACATTACATTGGAAATAATAAAAGTAATGTGAGATAATGTTTTTGTTTTGATGCTGATATATTTAATGTGATTGCAAAAAGTTAATTTTTTTACTCCAGATTAAATAATGTTTAATGCAAAAAAAAAAAAAAAAAAAAAGAAATTTTCAGAATAATCGGTGCTTAAATTTTAGGTTGGATATACTAAGAATATTCTAACTGTGTTTTGGATTGCACTGTATATTCAAACCTTTTGTATCTATGGTGGAAATTTATGGTGCTTATGCTAAGAAACTAGTCATGATTCTGTAAGATTTACAGGGAAAAAAGCATTGTGCTCCCCCTACTGTTTCACCGCATACGAATAACCAGAAACTGAATTGATTTTGTCCTGATGAGTCCCCCATGACAATGATCTCCAAGACAGTTACAAATTATATATATATATATTTTTGTACTTTCGTTATAATATCTTCTAGGTAAACAAAAAAAAATTTAACCCTAAAAAAATGCTATTTTTCAGTTTCTGGTAACATCCTACTAACAGTGGGGATAACTAGAGTATTTTTTTTTTTTCTAAGTACTTGGTGTTCTCAAGTTCTTTAGCATTTATAGCATAATGTGCATGAGTATATATACTGTAACATTTAACAGTTTTCGAAGTTCTCTGCACAAAGATAGCATTTTATGTTTGTGCATGCATACAATTAAGCTTGTTCCATTTACATGTTTATGATGAGACTCCTGGATGCTAAAGGGAAAAGTTACATCTCCATATGACTTCTTTTTGCTATACAAAATTACTCTAAAAATCAACGACATTGCTAACTGTATATTCTGAAATTTATTATCTCTGGTTTGCGATAGTATTCTGACAGCGTGGATATGAACGTGGATGTACAAACTGCCTGCTTTATAAGCCAGTAATTATCTTCTTAAATATGATCTGGATAAAAATCAAGCCTATTAGACTGAGACATTGGGTCTGACTCAGAACAAGGTAATATTTATTCCTCTAAAAGGAAGTTTTAGCTATGTCACACAGCTGAACAGTCAACAAGAAATCAACATGCATGTATTTTTGGTATAGAAAGATGGAAAATCAGAGAAGGAAAAGATAAACTTAATAAATAACCATGGAAATATACTTTCTTTGCCTGCAGGCAAACCTGTATTTCTCTCTATGTATGCAGCACCGGTATCTTCTTTCATTGATACACAGAAGAGCCCAAAAGGCAGACAAATAAATGAAAAGCTGCTACTGAATTGGGTATCTGACAGTGTACATGTTGCACTGCTAACTGGGGACTCTCTCTCACCTTCTCCCTTCATTCCCCCATGTATTTTTATCTAGATGCACACTTGCATGAAATCAGAGAGACTCAGAAGGCTTGTCACACCAGTATATCCACGGGGATATCATGAGTTCCTCTGAAGAAGGAACTCCTAACAATGTAAGTTGAATTTCCCTAGAAATGCTCATCTACATAAATATCTTCAGAAATAGCTTCTGCTTTGGCATAAGCAGGCATTGGCATAAACGTGTTTTTTTTTTTTTATGTCAATCCTTATTAGCCACTAGCGTGAGACAGGGTTCTAAGTGGGACATTTTCTGGGGACTTGTTAATTTTCTGGCGTAATTTAGATTTTTGTTTTAGCAGTTACATTTCCTTCGTATAACAAAAGCTTTCCGGTTTCCTTCGCTCTCTTCCTCCTTTCCCCCCTCCATTTTTTTGGTCAATTTATTCTGAAAGAAAGAGACCCAGTCTCAACACTCAATTGAGACTTTATGGATGAAGACAGAAGTCTATCGTGTTTCATAATAGTTGAAAACTCAGTCTTTTAAAAAGTCAGGTATAATGTTGAAATAGAGAAAAGTTACCCAGCGATTTACTACTGGAGAGCCAAATGCATTTTATCTGGTTGTAATGCAACTGCACTCTATAAAAGGTACACTAGGATACGTAGTGACATGCCACTGTTTGTCTGACGAGCTCGTAAAAAATCAGGACCCATAGTTCCTGAATAGCAATAAATATATGTGCACAGGTATCAGAAGGAAGCTGACCACTCTACGCCAGCGATGCTGCTGTTCCTACATCTATTGTGAGTGAAAAGACTATTGGTTAGAATAAGCGTTTGCATTCAGTTCTGGGTACAATAGTTTACTCCTCCAAAAGCTGTAGGAGGGAAATGAGACAGATGCCCTGTCTGAACATCTGTTTATTTAGCAAATTCACAAAATTTTACATGTTACATCTGCATCTTTTCCTACATATAAAGTCTTACTTTCTTTTCTGATCTGTTTGGTGATGGGATAAACCTTGCAAGTATTTACTTAGGTCTCATTTTTAACCTAGCATACATGTAAGCTGCTAAAACTGGTGAAAGAAAAGCTGTGTGGATATATATTGAACAGCAGAATTTGGCTCCTCATGTAGTTTCTTGCATGATGTACGAGCAAAATTTCCTTGCAAAATATCACTTAGGAGCCTGGAAATCTGACTGTATCAGACAATGGCCTTTAATGTTTCCCTTTTAAAGCTTGGTTCACAGGTGCATTGCACACCATTTGTTTTGTATTTTGCAGCTTGCTTTGGAAAAGCACAAGTCATAAGAATGATTTAGAGTCATCCTATAAGAATGAATTAATTCAGTGCTGATAAGAAACACTGTACCTCATTATCTGCTCAGAAGTGGCAATGTCACTATTTTCCTATTTCAGGTGATTATAAATGGCTACCCTCCCCCTTCACTTCCTGATGTTCTTGAGTCAAATTTGTATTCTATTTTTTAATGACCTCAAATGAGCTGGCACATGGAAAAAGGGCCTAAGCATGAATAAAAATTATTCTAAATGTGTTCTGGCAAGCATACCAATGATATTTAATTCAAGATTTCATGCATCATGACTAGCTTTTGGGGTAGGTTTTTTTGTTGTTGTTATTAGAAGTAAGCCAAACAATAGAGAAACATGAAAACAGGAACACAGTATCTTACCAAAATAACATACAAACTGAATTTAAATTTGGAATCTTTAAAGGCAGAAAAGAGATACAGCACTGCATGGCATTCTTCCGTTAAGACACTGACATTTTATATTCAATTTTGTTTTACTGAGCACTTAACTGGTTTATCTTTTCATTATTTGAATGCTTTAGTGTGTAAATTATGAGTAAGACAGGAAATAATGCACGCATTTTTTTTTGTTTTAGGTTTTTTTTTAATTAAAAAAAAAAAAAAAAAAAAACACCTTTAAACTCTTATAAAAGTCTTTGCTTTTCTGGAAAAAAAAATACTGACAATTTTGACATATGCTAAGCCCTATGATAATTCTTTGAAATTCTTTGAATCTGCAGCGTGCCCGGACTTAGAATACAAAAGTCCAAAACTTACCATTTTTCAATTACATGTGTATGCATTGTTCTAGTATAAGATACTATCTCTTCAGATAGACTTTGCCTATCCACAGCTGCAAAAGAATATAACATCTATGTCATGTGATCTTTCCTTCTCTTCCAGCAACACCAGATTCTGAGAAAACTCTCAGTTCTAAAGTGCAATGAAACAGCAAGGCTAATAACAGCTTTTCAAATCTGAAACACTACTGTTGCCATCAGAAATTATTTCTGAAATATTAAAAAAAAAAAAAAGACAAAATGAAAATAAGTATTTTCTAGTACTGTATTAGTGGTATTTAGTCTCTTTTTCATTTCGTAAATAAAAAGTGCCATGCAATTTGTTAAGCAAGCAGTACAAAGCTTAGTAGATGAACAGCAGTCAGAAAACTGCTTGGTGTATATTTCAGAGAAACTGCTAAAGCCAAAACTTGTCTCCATTATTTATTATAACCAGGCACTTTGTCAGATCCAACTGAATCTTTCTGTAAAATGTCACACTTTGATTCCCTTGTGTAAAAAATTCTAATTAAGTAAATGATTTAATGGTCAGACCTTAAATGTACTTAATTCAAAACAATACAAGTATTTAAAGAGAAGAATGACATACATGATGCTACACATATGGTGGATGATATTAAAAAAAGCTGTAGAGACAAGCAGAGGATCTTATCTGTCCTCATACTGAATGAACATAGGTACTGTCTTTTGTAGCAATCTGCTGAAATAAAGATTCAGTAGTCATTGAATAAAAGAGGAACATTTAGTATTTCAATATAAATATTTTAGCAACGTATTTGAAATTAATTGCCGTGACCTAAACTGAATTTTGTGGCTTTTTTGTTTGTTTGTTTGTTTGTTGTTTTTTGTTTTTCTGAAGGGCTTGTTTTTTCATTAACACCTTTTAGGAGTATGTTGTGATCTTAGGATAAAATTTAGTTTAAAATTCCGCTGGAATTACCTGTCTCCATTGAAAATTCTTCCAGAAGCTGAGCTCTAAACAGATAAATTTGTTGCAGATCAACATAAAAAGGAATGAAAATCCTTGTTGAGACAATTCAAGTACTACTGGTGACTCTTGAAGAAATAATTTAGTTATCCATTTAGATAGGTAACATAATTATTGTCTGGTACGACAGGTATGTGCAAAGATAAAGACCTGGAGACTAGAAATGAGTTTTGGACCTCCCTTTATAATATGTGATGCGATAATATGTTTTGCTTTTGTGATGTGCGGTAAAGGTGGAGAGATCTACAGACTAGCCAGTTCTTTACATCTAACAATGAAGAAGCATTTAAGGCATTGAATCAAACAGAGTCAGAGGTATAAAACATTTTATGCAAGTAGGGATTTTTTTTTTTAAAGGCTGCAAGATTTTCCCAATGTGAGGCAACAGATGCTATTTTTTTTAATTTTGAATGTTTTCCGTAGCACTTGTTTCAGTCATTTTTCAGTTATATCAGAATAAATTTCCATCAGTCCCTGAAGTCAGTTCTCTGCAAAAAATCTGAATGTTTGTCTGAAATGTGTGCATCATATAAATCAGTAAATATTGGTCTATTCACACAAGTAATGAATTTAATTTACTTTCCCAGATAGCTTTGAAGAAAACATAATTTATTTTTTTTAGACAAGTGTTAGGGGAATTCCCACATACTGTAATTTCTAATAAATCAACTATTCTCAAATCTACTGTTGTAGGTCATTTACTTCACCGTACCCAGGAATTAACAAAGAATACTATAAGAATTAAAAGGCTGATCCATATGCTCATTTACATTACAAATACATTGAAGGGAATCTGTGTTTTTATTCTCATAATTGCCAGCTTTGTTTATAACATAATTACTGAGTTCAAGATCATCAGCAGCACTCATGATCAAAGCACTTTCATTTGTTTATTAGCTTGTTCGTCGTTGAATAAGACTTATTTTTTTTCAAGAAAATAATGTTAGACTATCTGCACATATGCTGACCTATATTTGAGGGTCTGTGCTTCCATTATTTTAACAGCTGCAAAATCCTAATGTGGTGGATATCTCAAGCATTGTTATTATGGCCATCCTTATAATGCTTCTACTAGACTCATCAGAGGCAACTTGAAGGTGGTGGAAGTTTTGTGAACACACAAAAAATCAGGTAAATTTCTCATATATATATGGGTACTTACAATTAAGTGTCTCTGCTCGGTTCAAAACTCTTCCAATGAAATCATCAGCCTTTTTTAACATGCTGAAATACTAAAAATAGTTCATTGAACCTCCATTTATTTGGCCTGATAACACCAAATACCATCTGTTTTGCACCATGGTAGGGTGGGGAGTAGGGTGAGAGCGAGCTGGTGCAGGGCTCTCTTTGGATTTCAGTGAGAGAGGCCCAACAAAAATGGCTTGATGAGATAACTGTTTTAAAAAGACATCATCATCATCATCATATAGACAGTGAGTGAGTCTTTTGTCCCATCAGATGCTGGGCACTCCATTTTTGTGCAGCATCGGACAGAGCCTCAATGGATGTTTCTACGACACAGGGCAGATTGTGTCTGTGGAGAGCTCTCGCTTTTTGGTCACTTGAGGTAGTATGTAACTTCCTCACAAGAAAACAACCCTATTCCCAAAGGATGTTCTCATGAGAACTCCCTCATGCCTCACCGTTAGGTAAAGGCAAGGTCTCACAGGTGGTGTAATTGCCTTTACCTCCTCCGACTGGGAGTCAGCTGCGGGCTCCTCTGGTACAGTGAGCTGCTGAAGTTTGGCCTGGGGGCACAGCACCCGTGCAGCATGGGTCGTCCTGAAGGCCGCTCTGCGTCCCTTGGCTGTGCCATGGATTGTCAGGCTGACTGCGATGTGAGTCACTGACACCCAAACACGGAGACCATTTTTCCTGGTCGGGATCAACACGTTCCACCCCTTGATGCACCACGCACTTTGCCTTTCCCCAAGACTGAAGTTGCAGCGTATGTTAATAACACACAGGCTTCTCAAGCCCTAAGTACAAGTCCCAGTGTAACAGACATGGTCTGTTCAAGATCACCAGCTTCTCAAATACAGCGTCTTCGGCAAGGCTCCCAATACACAGTCTTCTTGTACTCCTACCCTAGCAATAATGTTGATGGCTTAGTCATTTGTGCTACCTAATGAAAAAAGAAGGCCAGCTAAACCCCTATTATCACACGAAGTAAAATTTTATTGCAGTTTTAATTCCACTTTCCTGCTTCAGAAGTACTGGGTTAATATTTTTCTTTATATGCCTTTATGATTGCAATCCTCCTCTCTCTTCCTTTTATGAATGGAAAAAAACCAGCTCCGCCGTCTCCACAAAAGGTTTATCAAGTTGTTCTGGGAGGCTTATATCTGATACAATTCTTACACAGCTGACCATGCTGAGAACAGCCAGTTCTAGCTGTGAGCTGAGAGTACTGTTTGTCATTCGAGTTCCATGTTGTAAATTGTAGATACTGGTTACTGCCATTTGTTTAATCTCTCTTACATTCTGTTTTTGTCTTCATTGCCCCATTTGGCTGCTTTGTTCATCTGTTGCATCTTTTAAAGTTAGTACCAGACCTGCTTTGTAACACATGCGGATAGACAGCAAGCAACAGTTTAAGAGTGGATTTCTTTTTTTTCCTGTAATTCTATTCAGTGTCTAAGATGGCATTGGCATTGCAGTCCTAATTGGAAACAGTTGTAATAGAAATACATAGGAGAAGCTCTATGGGCTATTATAGGTATTTCAAGAAAATTGCTTCTCTCAGTGGATGCTTTTCCTCCTTTCTGCCACCCGCAAGGCCCTCTTTATGTACCACCCAGACAAGAGTACAAACTGAATTCAGAGAAAACTTCAGCCATGCTGCAAAAAAGCAGAGTAAAACATTTAGCAGTTATAAATGCATCACTATTAGCAAAATGTCGCCATCAGTTACCAACTCCGTTATTACTAAGAAAATACGACTTGTTTGATGGTCTGATTTAGGACACTCTGCCCTTGGTCAGCATTTAGGATCTGTTTTCTTTCTGGCTGGCTGTCCAGTTTTGGATTTCTTTTAAGCACCTACCACCCTCAGAACTTCCAGCAATCTCTCTCCTTAGAAGGAGTGCATTTAGTGGACAAATTTTGTGTAATATCCTCTGTGATGACCATTAAAAACAACAACAACGACACGTTTCTAGATGCTTAATTTGAGTTTGTTATTCAAGAACTACAATAAAGATCAGAGAGGTGAATTTACTGTTACACACAGATTTTTTGGCCATACGCTACAAGATGAATTTTTTACTAGTCGGTGTGATACTCAGTTGTAAAATTCAGCAAAGTTACAAAAGCATTCAAGCATGCTGAATTACCTGCTGTCTAAAGCCTCACAGAGACTTGTAGAGATTATGTTTCATGAAACAACATCTGAAATCAAGGTTTACATTTGCAATAAGAAATTATTTTGAAGGTTTGGAAAACAAGTTGCTCAACCAATAGTGAGAACTGTTGTTTCCTGTATTAACATTAATAGTTTAATGTTTCAGAAATGTTCAAAACATGTTATCTACAAAAACAAACAAAAACCAAACACCTACAACAAAATACAACAAAGCAACAACAAAAAAAGAAAAAAAGAAAAAAGAAAAAAAAAAAAAACACTTTAATTGATCATCCACATTAACGCAGTCCATAAAGAGGATGTTTTTTTTTTCTCCCACTAAGAGCAAAGTCCAATCAATATGTCTGTTTAGAAATCCTGGCTATCTACTCCTTAAGGAGCAATAAATAATGAATAACACTACACATTTGTTTTTAAATATTAATATGTAAATATGAGATCACTATCAAAAAATGTGGTTTACTGCATATGATAGAGCAAGAAGCTGCTTTCTTAATCTTCTGCTATTTTTTATGTTTCTTCCTTATATAAATAAGAAGTATCAGATATGATAAGAAAATTGCAATGCACTTAGATGTAGATTCCTGTTGGCTCCAATAGAGCATACATGACTGAAATTGAAATCAGTTTTCAAGTGTTTTGCTACATAAGACTGCAAGGCCAAAAGCTGAAGAAAAAGAGCTTGTCCTGTCTTCCTTGTCCTGTCTTCCTGGTATTGCTCATCTCATGTCAGGATATCGGAGGATTCAAACACCTGAATACTGGTTACTTAAGGGTATACCTTAAAGATGGCTGTGACAACATGAGTCTCCATACAGAAAATGCCAGATGGGTAGTTTAAAAAGCAGACAGCCAAGCTTCATCTGAAAATACCTTCGTTTTATTAGTGTAATTCTGAATATAAAAGATTTGGTTTATTTCCCTCACTAGATCACAGTTTGGTCCTTTTGTTTCCTTTCAGTACTTAAAGACGGCTTATAAAAAAGATGGAGAGTGACTTTTCACTCAGGCAGATAATGACAGGACAAGAGGGAATGGTTTTAAATGATGAGGAGAGATGTATTAGATGTTAGGAGGAAATTCTTCACTCACAGGGTGGTGGTGCACTGGAATAGGCTGCCTAGGGATGCCCCATCCCTGGAAATGTTCAAGGCCAGGTTGAGTGGGGTTTGAGCAACCTGGTCTGGTGGGAGGTGTCCCTGCCCATGGCAGGGGGTTGGAACTGGGTGATCTCTAAGGTCCCTTCCAACACAAAACATTCTGTCATTCTATGGTTAATCTTGTGTTACTGTTGAGGATTCATGGTGTAAATTCATAATTACTTGAAGATCCAATCTAGAAGAAATTGTTTTTGTCACCACTGCTGGAATCAGGTTCCACTGTCTGGCTGTGTGAATGTCCTTTGAGGTTCCAGCCCAAACAGGCTGCTTACTGGCCTCATGGGGAATACTGGGATTCTTTGACTGTCTGCTCTGGGACCCCATCCAGAACCTTGATTTTGGACTGCTACTTGTCATATCCCTTTCTAATTTATTTTCTCTTTACTTTTATTTGTTTTCTTCTAATGTATTTTTTAAAATGAAGGACAGTTGTTTGGATCAATAGAATTATCTGTGAAATTCTGCAGCTTTTCACTGTTCGGTAAAATGTGTGAACACAGTGAACACACTAATTTCAGTAGTACTTTCACTGTTATTTGGTAATAGAGAGAGTTCTTTTTTTACAGTAAGTCACAATAGCAGTATCAAGATGATTAATAACTTCAATCAGTTTGAGACAGAAAATAGGAATATCTTTCATTACCACAGCTCAGGAAAAAAAAAAAAAAAAAAAAAAAAAAAAAAAAAAAGTTAAAATAACCTGCCCGTGTAAGAAAACATTGTCTTATGTTACAGTCAGTGATTTTCCACAGAATTAAATGTTAGTTTCTTAACTAACTTGGTCAGTAAAATGTAACATGAGAAAGAAAACCTAAAGGTAAAAGACTGAAACATGGCTGAACACTATTATTAAATTCAGCAAGTATGGCTCCAAATAGGCATGCCCTTTCTTGGGTTTCCTCAGCAGTTTTGGAAACGTTAGGTTTGAGCACCTGATCTTGTGACATCAGTGAACATCACATTCCTCTTAATGAGGAATTCTTGCTGTGACAGTGGAAGAGGCCAAGCCTCTCTTCACTACTTAGCTACGTGTTCGGGAAGAGAGCTCTCACTGCAACAGCTTCTTAGGTGCCTTGATTCATTTCTGCATCACTACTCCTCTCCACTCTTCTTAGGACGGCATGTTGTCACTGCATGTAGTTTCCTAGCTTTACTTTTTTTCTTTTTTTTTTTCTTTTTTTTTTTAATTAAGCCATTGCTTGAAAAACATCAAGTTTCTATTTAATACTTGGTTCAAGATATTCTCATCTTGTACTCTTCTGAGTACCGTACTCCCTGAGTCATCAGCAGTGCAATCTCTCACAACTGTGGTGCCAACTGTACCTACCTTGTTGTCAAGAATATTTTATATATAAAATCAGACTGTTACTTCTATTTACTTTATATATTGTTTATTCATGTATTTCTAAGTTTGCTTTGCTATTCTCACCTGGTTAGAAATACAATAGGCTGTAGCAGCTTTCTCAATTAGCCTGTTCTTTTCAGAGAAAATTACACTATATTGCTGTATATTATCTTTGAGAACACTGTTCCTGCAGGTTTGCCTTTTGTTATTGAGACAATAACAATTATCTTTAAAAATTAAGAATGACTAGCTTGATATTTGGCTAGTAAAAGTTTATTTATTTATTTTTATTTTTCTTAATTTGTTTTCTGAAACTCCAAAAGCCTTTCAAAATTTAGAAGGATGTATGCCTGACACTATCCAGACAGTTTTATGTATAAATTTTACATGCCATGTGCCACTTACTCCTTGATGTAGGGACAACCTTATAGTGTAGTGGGTGTCCACGTCAACGCTTTGGCAGCAGAGACAGGCTGCACAGCTGGCCTCTGCTCCTCGCGTTGGCTGCAGTGACTCCACAACAGACCTACACAGCTAAGCACATCAGTAACACTGATAAGCCTATCAGTAACACTGGCGGTGTCTCTATGAAAATGTATTTAAGAAAGGGTAAAAAATGCTGCATGGCAGCTTTGAGAGAGGAGCGAAAAAAAAAAATGTGAGAGAAACAACCCTGCAGATACCAAGGTCAGAGAAGCAGGAGGGGCAGGGAAGTGGTGCTCTCAGCACCAGCACAGAAGTTCTTCTGCAGCCCGTGGAGAAGACAATGATGAAGCATGTTGTTGCCCTGCAGCCCCTGGAGGACACCACACCACAGCAGGTGGCCATGTCCTGAAGGAAGCAGCAGGAACTGCGGCCTGTGCAGGACCCATGCTGTAGCGGTTTTTTCCTGATACACAAACCCGTGGAGAGGAGTCACACCATTGCTGCTCTTGAAGAACTGCAGCTGGTGGGAAGGGCTGCATCCCATGCAAGGGACCCCATGCTGAGAAGAGGAAGGTGTGGCAGAGGCAAAGCATTGTGACCTGACTACAGCCCCTGTTCCCCATCACCTCTAGGCAGCTTGGGGTGGACAAGGTAGAACCGCAGTCTCTGGAAAAGATTATCTTAGGGGATACTGAAAAGTTACAGAACAAATCTAATATCAGGCCTAGTCACCATGGGTTCAGCAAGGCTAAGTCCTTCCTTAGTAATCTTATCTCTTGCTATGATAAGGTCACCTACTTGGTGGGTGAATGGAAGGCTGCAGATGTAATCTTTCTGGATTTCAGTAAGGCCTTTGACACTGTCCCTCACGGCATTCTACTGGACAAAGTCTCCAGCTGTGAGATGAATGGGTTCACGCTATGCTGGGTGATGAACTGGCTCAGTGGTTGAGCTCAAAAGAGTTGTAGTGAATGGAGCTACGTCTGGCTGGCAACTGGTCACTAGTGGTATTCCCCACGGCTCAATTCCAGGGCCAGTCCTGTTCAACATTTTTATCAATGATCTGGATGGAGGAGTGGAGTACCTCCTCAGCCAATTTGCTGATGATTTTGATCTGTGAGGTGCTGTTGACTCCCTGAAGGAGCAAGGAGCCTTCAAGAGAGATCTGAGTAGATTTGAGCACTGGGCAATGAGCAACAACATGAAGTTCAACAATGTGCTGGGAGCTGCACCTTGGATGGAGTGATGCCTGTCACAAGTACAGACCAGGAGACCAAGTGGCTGGAGAACAGCTCAGCAGAAAGGGATCCGGGGTGCTGGTGACAGCGGGCTCAATATGAGCCAGCATTTGGATAATGCCCTCAACAATATGCCTGAAATTCTGTTTAGCCCTGAAATTTTCAGGTAGTTGGACTAGATGATCTCTGAAGGTCCCTTCCAACTGAACTCTTCTATTACATTGCTGATAGCCCTCTGAAATCATCATCCCAGTGTGCATTACCAGCTGAAAATACAACAGCATGTTGGTGATCTCCAAAAGGGTACTGAAAAAAGGTCAGAGGCTACTCCTGGTAGTCTTAACCCTGATAAGTCTGTGGGTAGTGGGTACCATGTCCAGTTCTATTTTCTGCATCTCAAGAGGCAAATAGTGGTGTTAGGTAAAGTTCAGAGGACAACTATCATGAGGTAGAACAGGCAATCATGAGGTGGTCATGAGGTGGGACAACTTGTCTGCAAGAACAAATTACAAGGATCAGGAGTCCAGTTCAGAGAAGATAAGCCTGACTGAGGGTGTGACTGAGATTTAGAAAATCATGAAGGTGGTTGCCTGAGCGTATGCAGAACTGTTATGGACTAAATATCACATGTGCGGAACTAAGGAGCATGTGATGAAACAACCTGGAGATTTTGTTGGGAAAATAAAATATCTGAAACTGAAGGTATTGGACTTGTAGAACTTGTTGCCCTGCAGAAGCCTGCAGACCCAGATAACATGAACAGCTTCAACAGTGGGTTAGACAACTTACTGGGCAACAGGTCAATAATGGACAGGAAAAGGAAAGGTGTGAATGTTCTCTCCACACATGTTGGGGGAGTACAATGGAAGTGGACCACAGAAAAGAGTCAGGCTTTTTGCCTATACAATTTTCCTTTAGATGGAAACTAAATATTGAGGCTTAGATGGACCACTGGTCTGCACCAATGAATATTTCTCATATTCTCAGTTTGAGGGGTGAGTATTTGAATTGACTCTTATCAATTTCCGGAAAAAGAAATAAAAAATAAAAAATAAAATAAAATATTTGATCACTGACTGTTCTGAAAACTCTGATTAAGATTTTAGAAGTTCAGTTAGCCTGTCTGAAATGCAGTTAGGTTTTGCTTTATACATGTTTCATTGCTCTTTTTTTTTTTTACTTCCATTTTTATCCATCCTTATCTAGTTCTGAAAACGCAGCTTCATTTAGAGAAAAAGTGAATCTAGTTCTAAACTATGTAGCCTTGCTGTGATTTGTTGGACAAAACAAACAAACAAACAAACAAAGGTATTTACAGCATTAATGTTGCTGACTTTTAAATTTGTCTCAGGTATATTGAAATGTAGGGGTATCACAGTTCTTACTTTTGTGTGACTGAGATTCCAGTCTTTGTTGCAAAGCCTAAACCTTTACATCAGCAACAATTTTTGCCTTGTTCTGTAAGCACTTTTAAAGAGAAGCATACTGCACATTCTGCTATAAAAATGTATTTCTATGAGCTTCTTACATTATGATTAATTAAAATTCCTCATATTTTAAGAACTCCGTATTTTTAGTAAAGGCAACCAAAGAATTCAGATAGCAAAGTCTTCAACTGAATTTATAGAAATGCTAAATGTCATTAAGAAAAGAATATTTGATATCTCTCAGTTATTGTTATCATCTTTAAATTCATCACTTGCTTTCCTCAAAAAACTTCGTTACACAGCACAATCATTCTTAAAGTCTACTTTTTCTCAAAGACAGGTGCTAAAAGTCATTCTTCCCATGGCATGCTTCTCCAATAAAATGAAAATGGGCTTACAGTTTGCAGACTTGATAAACATTATCTGAGCAATGTATCTAGAAGTGATACTATCCTTGTTATTACAGCATAGCCTTTAATTTCTTAAGTTTAGGTTAAGAGAATACAAGTTAATTCTCTTATAGTTTAAACATCTTAGATGTGAAACTGTTTTTATACTGAGAAATAAAATTGGCTTTGTAAAACAAGGTTATATGTTGTGTTTGGGGGTTTTTGGCATTACTAATTTTTCATGGTTTCTTTCCTTTTGTATTTTTGTAACTTTTTCCTCCTTTTGTATTTTTGTAACTTTTCGGAAGCTAACAGCTTTTATTTGCATTTTAGAAAACTCAGTGTCTGATTCAATGCCTTGGGCAGATGTTTACAAAGTTGAGTGAAAACCTATTCACAAAGAAAATGTTAAAAATTAAAACAACAACAACAAAGAACACCACCCACCACCACCAAGCAAACAAACAAACAAAAACATAAATAGCCTAGCAAAACAAAGTAACTTTTAGTAATTGAAATATGTGATGAAATACTTTTGACAAAATCAACTATAACCCAGATTTGAAAGTGGGTTGTGTCCCCAGAAGATACTTATCTATATAGTTGCAGATATACAACTCTCTCAACTTGAAAATTTACATTCAAATATTGATGGTTATTTTGAATGTGCCTAGAAAACTCCAAAAAAATACTAAAATGAAACATTAGTTATTTCTTGGGAAATTATGAATTATCTACATAAATATGTGAGTATTACCTCAATACAAAATAATAAAGAATATGTTTCTAACTGTTTTCATGAAGTTTCAGAATACTAGGTAATGTTTTCTAAAGAAGTTATAAATGTCTATGTTTTTCAGTATGAACTTTTAATAAAAAGACTCTATTTTTGAGAAAATGTTGCAAAAATAAACGTATCAGCCTTCTATATTTTCATGAATTTTACCTCAGGTTAGAAAAGAAATGTATTTATCCAGTTCCCCATACAATAACTGATCTCTCTTTTGGAAAGGAACTTGTATGTAGAAATATAAATGTCTAGAAATGTAAAATGATCTGTGGGTTACCCTGATAGAAAATCTCTCAGAATCCAAAGAGATTAGAAGAACTATGTAAGTATGCAAAAATTTAGAGTCTGATCAAGTTTCATTTAATGTCACAGGGGCACTTGCTATTAACAGAAAATAAGAAGTCATTATATATTGAGTAAAATGTAAGAAGTGATTAAACTAGTAATGATGGAAAGCTGAACAGAAGAAATACATTTATTATTGTAATTATGTGCTAAATATTTGATGAATTAATCCAATTTCAATGACTTAATCCAGTGGAATTTAGCTCTTGCTCCATGTACAGTGTAATACAGCTCTGGTAATGAAAGCCGTGTAAGAATGATAACCTGCTTCATCCGGTGCTGCCAGCTGCCTCTGCCTGATTTTCTTCAGGCTGCAATCCATAGCTGTCCAGCAGGAGTGCCAGGTATGGTAGCACTGGTTTGTATGGTATCTGGGCATCTTGGTTCTTGTCTATGCCCCTTGTGAGATGTACTGTATGGAAAATTCGGTGTTCCTCAAGCATTGGGATTCCCCTGCCTCACCATATGCATTAATACTACGAAGCTGGAACAAGGATAGACGAATAGTCCTTTCAATTTTTAACTCTATCCGATGTAGTCCACACATTTCACTAGCAGACAGAAACCTACATATCTGAAACCTACACTAAGGGAAAAAATAATAAAAATCAAAACTATTTCTCACCTTCCTTCAGCATTTATATACTCAAAATTACTATATATTTCAAAATTAGAGTAGTAATAATACTGTTACTGTAAGTCACTCTGGCAGTTCAGGCTGTGCAGGTCTGTTCAGTGAACCAAATCACCATGACTAACTCTATATGATGAAGCATAGAAAATGGTCCCCAAGCTAGGAGAAAATTTAGGGACTAGAGCTGTTAGCTAAAAGTGTGTAATTTTGTTAAACGTTCATTATATCGTGAATTTGACCTACTTAACTATGCATGTCGACAGAAAAAAAAAATATTTTTCATTTCTGTATTCTTATATATATATAAAAGATATACCTGTATATACATAGTATATAATATATATATACACAAAAAGAGTAAATGATGTGGTTGTTTTTCTTTGTATTTTCTTTCTATATCCTCTGCTGTCATTATTTAGTCATCTCCTGTCTCTGAAGCATTTAATTTTCTGGGTGATTTTCCATTGGGGCTTCATGTATATATGACTTTCAGAATTAATCTTGGGGAGTAATTATTTACTTTCTAAGAGTTTTACCCCCAGATGGTTGATTTTGTTCAACAGCAATTCTGAGAAACATTAAGTCCAACGGGAAAAAAAAAATGATGGGAGACTGTGAAAGAGGAACAAGGTTTTCTGTATGCATCTCACAGGGAGACAGAAAGAAACAACAAAATTGTACTGCACGCTATTGAAACCTAGCTTTTTTTTTTGTAACAAAAAGGAAGCCAGTGGTAGATAAAAGGAAAAATACCCTATTCCTATCAAACAACTTCTGCTTTGCATTCAGTCTTCTCTACTTGGACTCAGACCTCCCAGTCTACTACAATGAAAGCAAATCCATGGAATATAAGACAGGCTGTTATTGCAGGGAGAAAAGAACTGAATTTACTTGACCTACATCCATTTCAAGATTTCTAAAAAAAAGAATATTCACCCTTGAGATCTCCTTTTTTTTCTCCTCAGTCCGTATTTCATACTTCCCTCTTGCCCAGCTCTTCCCTTCTCCTTTCCTTTCAGGCTGTCCTAAGCATTATCTCCTCACCACTGCTTCAGCCTCCAGTGTCAACTCCATGTTTCAAGACCTTTTGTGCACTTACTCATTATTAGGTGAGCTTGATTTATACCAAGTTTCAAACCTCTTTGGATCTCTCAGTGTGCCTTATTGTGAAGACTCCCAAATGGTGACACAATTTTCACAACTTGACATGCTTTTGGATTGTCCCAGGAAAGATGTTGAGGTTTTGTGGCTTTAAATATTTTGTGTGTGTTGAAGTGCCATGCCTTGTTATGGTATAATGCAAATAACAAATAATACAGTGCACTTGTCATTACGCAATCACAAAGTTCCAAGAAAAACATGATAAAGCTTTCTAATGATAGCACAATGAAATCATTAGTTCCTCCTTGCTTTAAGCAAAAGATTTACAGGCTCTACCAAAACATCTTTACTTGAGGAACATTGCCACCTAGCAACAGAGTTCCTCTTGTGCTCCTGGACAACAGCTATGAAGAACTGCCCTAGCAGAAGCTCTTCAAACTTTTTCAAGTAGTTTGGGAAATTCTGTCATTTTGCCAGTTAGAATTCAATGCCAGCTGGTCTTCTGCAGAATATGGGAAAACTGCTAGCTGTTTAGTTTTCAAAGCAGACTTAAGAAGGCAAGATACAGAAGTTGAAAAAAAATGTTAAATTGTTCCTTTGAGGCATACTTCATAAGAAGGGATAATGTAGATGATCATCAGTTAGGTTGTACACCTTCCAGACATCTTCATAAAGCCAGGAGAAAATAGCTGCTGTTCACCCATTGATAGGGTTAACCGTACAACTATTTTTTTTTCCTCCCTGTCACTCACTCCCTTCAAAAAATAACACTGGATTTGGTGTGAAGCTGACAAATGCTTATAGTGTAAAATCAGATTGAAAAATAGAATTGGTATACATTAAAAACAAAACAAAGCGGAACAAAGAGCATATGGCTTAGAAAGACACAGAAAGAAAACAGAAAACTAAGAATTAACAAATTCAGCAAAATTATGGCTGATGAAGAATTCATCATTTGCCACAGTGACAGAATTAGGTCTGTTTTGGAACTGTTATCTAGAGCTCAGACATCTGGTATCTCACCGAATCAATTCATATTTCTGGAGACCTAAAACAGTAATAGGAAATGTCTCTGACTAAAAAACCAAGCAAGGGTTATAATCATAATTACAAATTGCAGGACTTTTCACACAAAAATGGGAAATATATCCAAGGAAAAAACACAAAACGCTACGGTAAAAAATCCAATTCTCATTTTTTAATGCTTTCATGAGACAAAATTAACTAAATAGCTCTCACAATGTTGTCAGAATACTGTCGGAAGTGCTCTTCTGGCAATGAATAAAGGAAATACAGCCAAATGGCTTACTTCAAGGCCTAAGTACAATAAAATACATGTTTTTACAAACATGGCATATGTATTACACTCTGAAAATAAAATGTTACTTCAACTGCATAGGTAGTTACAAAAAGGCAGGAAAAAGAAAGGATTTGTCATTTCTGACTGAGTTGGGCTCCTATTTGTAGCAATTAATAAATTCAAGAAATACAGTAAAACTATTTTAAAATATCTTTATGTTAGTATCTCATCAATCACTGCAAAAATTCAGCCCCTTTTCAAGTATCCTGAAGAGGTATTCTCAACCATGTCAAACTTAGATGCTCTAAGACATTTATTTTCTGTCTTCTATTTGTTTTTTCTAGATTGAATACATGAGACTAGCAACTAACCAGAAGTCTGTGAACACAAAAGACTGTGGAATACTTTTGAATACTTTATTTTTGAATACTTTGAATACTTTTCACTGGAAGATAACATGTCTTTGTTTCCATTTGCAAAACCAGAAAGAATGTAGTGCATGCCCAGGTCGCATAATAGTGTGGTTCAGGCTGAAGCGGTCAAAGCTTGACAATGTGTTTGTTTTTTTTTTCCGGGACATCTAGAACCATTCTTGAATGACAATATATAATTAAATATATTATTAACTTACCAAAAAATTCAAACCTTCATGCTATTTTCAAAGCATATAGTGGCAGCAGACAAGCATCACTTCACATTGGAGGCTATGAAAACCCAGAATCACAGAATCATCTAGGTTGGAAGAGACCTCCAAGATCACCGAGTCCAACCTCTGACCTAACACTAACAAGTCCTCCACTAAACCATATCCCTAAGCTCTACATCTAAATGTCTTTTAAAGACCTCCAGGGATGGTGACTCAACCACTTCCCTGGGCAGCCCATTCCAGTGACTAACAACCCTTTCAGTAAAGAAGTTCTTCCTAATATCCAACCCAAACCTCCCCTGGTGCAATTTTAGCCCATTCCCCCTCATCCTGTCACCAGGCACGTGGGAGAATAGACCAACCCCCACCTCACCACAGCCTCCTTTAAGGTACCTGTGGAGTGCAATAAGGTCAACCCTGAGCCTTCTCTTCTCCAGACTGAACAAGCCCAGCTCCCTCAGCCGCTCCTCATAAGACTTGTTCTCCAGACCCCTCACCAGCTTCGTTGCCCTTCTCTGGACTCGTTTGAGCACCTTGAAGTCCTTCTTATAGCAAGGGCCCAAAACTGAACACAGTACTCAAGGTGCGACCTCACCAGAGCTGAGCACAGGGGGACAATCACTTCCCTAGCCCTGCTGGCCCCACTGTTTCTTATACAAGCCAAGATGCTGTTGGCCTTCTTGGCCACCTGAGCACACTGCTGGCTCATATTCAGCCAACTATCAACCAATACTCCCAGGTCCTTCTCTGCCAGGCAGCTTTCTAACCACTCATCTCCCAGTCTGCAGCGCTGCTTGGGGTTGTTGTGCCCCAGGTGCAGGACCCGGCACTTGGCCTTGTTGAACTTCATACAGTTGGCCTCAGCCCATCGGTCCAGCCTATCCAGATCCTCCTGCAGAGCCTTCCTACCCTCGAGCAGATCGACACACGCACCTAACTTGGTGTCATCTGCAAACTTACTGGGAGTGCACTCGATCCCCTCATCCAGATCATTGATAAAGATATTAAAGAGAACTGGCCCTAATATTGAGCCCTGGGGGACTCCACTAGTGACCAGCCTCCAGCTGGATTTGACTCCATTCACCACGACTCTTTGGGCCCAGCTACCCAGCCAGTTTCTAACCCAATGAAGCGTGCGCCAGTCCAGGCCCAGAGCAGGCCCAGAGTTTCTTGAGGAGAATGCTGTGGGGAATGGTGTCAAAAGCCTTACTGAAGTCAAGGTAGACCACATCCACAGCCTTTCCCTCATCCACCCAGCGCGTCACTTTGTCATAAAAGGAGATTAGGTTCGTCAAGCAGGACCTGCCCTTCATAAACCCATGCTGACTGGGCCTGATCGCCTGCTTGCCCTGCAAGTGCCGCGTGATGACTCTCAAGATAATCTGCTCCATGAGCTTCCCTGGCACTGAGGCCAAACTAACAGGACTATAGTTTCCTGGGTCTACCTTCTGGCCCGTCTTGTAGATGGGCGTCACATTTGCTGACCCCCTGAAATGGGATGAAAGATCGGAATCTGGAATTGAGACAGCCAACTGTAGATTCATCATTACAGATGTTACAGCTGTCCAGTGCGTAAAGCCCTCTGACATAAGGTAAGATGATTTGTAGCTCTCACCCTGCACAAAAGCAAACCCCAAACGGAGTGAAGACTGCCCAGAAAAGTAAGATGAATGAATTTGAAAAAAATACAAACGTGATTAACAACATATTAATCAAAGTAAAAAATTCAAATCTGTGTGGCCTAGCAGTGAAGATGTATTATACCTCCCTACCTGATTAAAAAAAAATAAAAATAAAAATGATTAAACAAAATAGCATAAACAGAAAATCATTTAAAGTAAAATTTCTTGGCAAGTTTTACGTTTAATTTTCCTTGAGTTTTGTCCATGACACCAAGAGGTATTACAAGCACCAGGAATATTTTGTGTTACAGTCAAGAATGGAAATCTGCTGTTACCATTTGTATGATTATGGCTCTGCATACTGCTTGCCTTTTATGCTCAATTCACAAAACGACATGCTGAAACAACTTGTGCAGACGGTGACCTAAGACTTTCTGAAATAATTCTTGTTCTGGCACACTTGATTGCAGTACTTGGGCTGCTCTGGTTATCTAAAGACTGAGTTTAGTGTTATTATTGTTTAGTATTAGGGTGGTCTGACACCCATTTACAGTAATAATTTTCTTAAGCAATTGGTGTCACTTTCCACGAATGACCTGCAAATTCTAGGACCTGCGATTTCATGGATTACATTTGAGCCACTTTGGATTAAATGGTGCACTTCCGAACGCCCTCGACTGAACGTTAGTAAGAATCCTCCAGTCTCAATTGAAGTCAGATCTTCCTAAATTAAGCTAGGAAGCTAATGAGAAATGTAGCTGGGAAGAGGAATTCATCTGCTCTCTCTCAGACTGCTCAGACCCGCTCACTGCAGCTACTGTTGTTAATTAAAATGTTCAGTTTATTCAGTTTATTATGTACCTAACGTGATTTGCTGGTAGTACAGCTAGACAGTGTTTATGAAGACACACTGAAAGACAACTCTTGTTTTCTTTTAACCCTCCATCTAAAGTCTCTTTAGAAAAGGGAAATTGGTTTCCATCGAGCTGTAAAGTTTTTGTCCAAAACGCCGCGCTTCCGCCCTGGTCTCTATCCCCCCTCTTTCCCGTGACAGAAGCACGCCGCCCGCTCCCTCCTCACAGCAGGGACGACGCCACCTGAGCGCCCCCCTCCGCCCCCTTAGCGGCACGGCCGTTGGGGCGGGGCGGGGCGGCCGCTGGGCGCGGCCATTTTGAATGCGTGAGGGAGGGAAGGGGGGGGTGGGCGAGGGGTCGCTTCCCGCGGGAGGGGGCAGCAGCCAATGGGGTGCGGGCTTGCTGCGCCGCGTGGCGGCGGGCGGACGGCCGGCGGGCGACGTTTGGGCTGCCGGGGCAACCGTCCCGCGCGCATGAGCGGCGGCTGTAACGGCTGTAACGGCTGTAGCGGCTGGCGGCGGGCTCGGCGGGAGGTGCGAGGTTAGCACCGAGGCCGGCGGCGGACTTCGGCCGCGGCTGACGGGCCCCCGGGTTGTGTCGCGGCGGCGGCAGGGGGAGAAGCGGGGCTGTCTGCCGAGCGGCGGGGAGGGGGGTGGGGGATCGACGAGGCCCGGCTCGGTCTGAGCGGGTGGCAGCGAGACGGGGCGGGGCGGGGCGGGGCGACAGTAACGGGGACCAGGGAGCTGCCGTCGCCCTTCCTCCGTCACCCGGCCCGTTGTCCCCCAGCCCTGCGGCTGATGGCGAGTACCGCAGTCCCCAGCCCCTGCGTGCTTTGTTAGGGAAGCGGAACGCTTCTCTACTTCGCTTGGTTGGCGGCGATACGGTGTGGGTGAAAAATGAAGTGCTGTGTGATCCCAACCGTGACCGGAGCTGTTCATTTGTGTGCGTTTGGTGGCCAGCAGGCCAAATGTGTTGCAACTGCAGAACAGCAGATGCTTGAGAAAGTGTGTAAGGAGACAGTAAACGTGTGTATATGCTGCAGTTCAGGCTGCCAGGCTCAGTCTTTTCAGTGGTCCTGTGCGGAATTTTTTTCCCCTGCTTTTTACCACTGCTTTTTTGAATTCCTAGAAACTTGTGGATTTAAAACAAACAAACAAACAAACAAACAAAAAAAAAAACCTGTATGGAAGGGGACTTCTTAGTTTTGCTATGTGCTGTTTCTTTTTTTCTCTCTGTTAAAAAAAAAACACCAACGACAAAAACACACAACACTTGCATCTGCCATCAGCTAGTATTATTCAATGTCTTCTTGTTTTGTATTGAAAGAGCATGTTAGTTTTTCCCTGTGTACTTACTCAAGGAAAGTTAGGGCATTCTGAAGTGTTGTCAGATCTGCAAAGTTCTGTGCAGATGAGTCCTGGTTTACATAGTTGTGTCTCAGTTGCAAGTTCATGTGGGTCTGATAAGCTTTCCCCTTTTCCTTTCTATGTTCATTGCATGCTAGGGCCAGGATCTCCTTTCTTTACTTCAGGTACAGGTCTGATGTTTGTGTTGGAATGAAATGAACCGTAAGAAAGAATATGGGTTAAGCTCTGGAAATGAAAGGCTAGTATGTTGTGTATCACTTGAAGTCAGGGGGTTTATTACTGATTGTCACTTTCTGAAGCTGAAGTACTGGGTTATAATTTACTTATTTCAGTTTCTGTGACCACAGTGTGCTTATACAATGCTAGTTAATCAGATAGCTAAAATAAACTAGCAAGTCACAAGTAGCTCTGCTTGGAATATAGTCTTCTGTATCTGTTGATTTTTGAGTTGGGCTTTCCAAGGCCTTCTGGAATCTGCAGGCCCTTACACTACAAAACTGTTAAAAGGAAAATGAGAACTTTACAGCAGTTAGTAATTGAACCTTTTATGTTTTGCAGATATCCATTTATTTGGAAGAGTAAAATGTAGGTTTTTTTTCCTGTATTCAGCAGTGTTTACACAGCTAGTTAGCCTTGCAAGACATTGTTTCAGCTGCCACATTGAAGACATGTATAGGCAATGTGGGTGAATGTATTCTTGTTTTGGCATGCATGTTGAATTGAGACTGTGTTGCTAAATCAATTTTACATTGAAAAAAATTGAAATATTTTTTTCTTCTTTTACAGAAACGTTTATCAGATAGAAGAAATGATTGACTCAGTGAAAATAAGAAGACAATGCATGCTGGATTTCTACGCACATTATGAACATCTTTGTGCTCTTCAAAGCTCCGTGCCTCTGAAAGCTGTGAAAGCTAACCTGACGCAGGGTACTCTTGATCTAATTGTAGATCACATTAAAGCTGCAGACTGGGCACCACTCCTGAGTGCTATTAGGCGTGATAAGACTCTGACTTCTATTGGAATAAGAAGTTTTCATCAACAAGGTCTTGGAGAATCAGGTTTGTGCTGATGGCTGTCGAGGATAAATATGTTGATGTACATGTGTTAGAATACATTGCACAAAACTTGTGTGATAGAATGCATGGGGGAAGACTCGTGCTCTCTAAGGAATTACTTCTGTTCAAGAACAGCAGCAAGGAAGTGTAGTGTGATTATGATTCCTTTTAAGTCTATAGGAACTGGATGCTACTGCTGTGTAATTTTCATTGTTTACTAGGTGGTGAAAGATATAAAACTTACTTCAGAAGGAGAATTCCAGCAATTCGATCAAAAGACTTGACTAGCCAACTATGCAAAGCTGTCAAAGGCTGTCTCGGTATCTCTGATGTACTCAAAAATCTGGAACTCCACGGTTTGCTCCTGAGGGAGAGAGATCTAATACTTTTAACAAAGGTGAGAATATGTTAGTATACAAATAAATGAAAATATGCTTAGAACCTAGAGAAGTAGCAACTACTTTTATACATAGCTGTCACACATAAGGATGTGCATATTTCAACACATCTTTGTGTTATCCACAGTATGAGACAATTAGTATAACCTAGTCTTGCTGAGCCTTTCAAAACTCGCGTAACTTTCCTCTGCCTTGATTCATCAAGGCTTGTGAGAAAGTTCTTAACATCACTGCAGTGTATGTGGGGGCATATAACTTATGTATGTGACTCAAACTACAGTGAATGTTCATGACAAAAGAAAAGCTGTGGGACACCAAGAAGGTAAAAGCAGGTCTCTAAGGTGTGTTACTAGTAAACTTCCTCTAGTTTGCTTGTGAGTGGCTTCTAGGAAAGGAGGTGCTGCTTGTTGCCAGTAGGCTAGGCTCCTCCTGTGTTGTTTTTTTATGTATTAAAACAAACAAACAAAAAGCTTAAAGTGAGCTTTACAGTGAGCTTTGACCTTCCTCCCAGCTTCCAAAAGTTTCTTGTATGGAACGCAATGTGTTCTGAGCAAGTCTGACATGGACTTTTCTCTTTTTATAATTTTGCTTTTGAGCCAGTTAAAAACATTGCTTTTATTCTGAAGGGCTTGGCCACTTCATCATCTCTGGAGAGCATTTCTTTAGCCCACTGTCCAATTGGAGATGGAGGATTAGAAAGTAAGTTCAGAATCAAAAATGTTTCAATACTTCTCTCTCTTGTAGTGCTTTAAATAGGTAAGTTTCTTCACTATTTTCATTCCTGTTTTAAATCTGTTTATAGTTATTAAAATAATATTTATTTTATGTGATTTTACATTATTTAGACTTGAATTTGTTTACATGATTCTAGTAAATAAATATGCTATTTAATAGTGATGCTTATAGTTTAAAACAGTCACAATATTTAAGTTGGAGGCTAACTTTCTTGATTTTTTTCATGTTAACACAAGTAAACTGAAATGAAATGTTCTGGCTTGTTCAAAGAATCTTTGCTAAACACTTGCACTAAAATGTATAATTTTACAACAAATTAAATGCATTTAAAATCTCCTTCAATACCAGTGTTTTGTCATGGTGTGTGTCATGCTATTGATTCAGCTTCTTAAAATGGTAGTGAACAAATGCACTTGTTTTGATAACCTAGTTGTGGTGTGTGTAGATAACACGCATAGTCTTGTTTTCTTCAGCAATCTGTCAGAGTTTGAAAAATTCAGCTACTATCAGATACATAAACTTCACAGGATGTAGCCTCACCTGGCGAGGAGCAGAGCATATGGCAAATGTATTAAAGGTAATTTCATCATATTTCTTGAACTAAATGTTCACAATAACTTTAACTAAGAATAATAAATAACTACGTTCAGCTAGTAACAAATCTAATAGGATCTAATTTTCTAGTTTTTCAGCACTATAAGCAGTGCTATTCCATATATTGTCCTGAGCTCAAAGTACTGTTTGTGACTTCAAATCTTTGCAGAAGGATAATCTCTAGCATAGCTACTGTAATGCCTTAAAAAAAAAAAAAGTCCTTAAAATTGTATTTAATTGTGGGAAAGCTGTTGTCACATGAATGTTTAATGGTAAGTTCGTTTTATTGTAATCAGTTTCATAAGCCCTGAAGTGAACATCTGTTAAGACCAAGTTATTTGATACTGAGTAGATGTAAATATCTTAGTATACTTGCATATACAATAATAAAGGAAAACACTCTGATTACCAGTGAGAAAAGTACAGGCTATTCTGTGTAACCCATGTTATGCAGCTCAAAGTCAGCAGTATTTATATTCTGGAAATAAGTTGTATTGTATCCCTTTTCAATTGTTGTCCCATAAATTAAAATGTAATGGGATTGGATAATGAATAATTGAGATGTGATTTAAATAGCAATGAATGTTCAGATCTGCTTTTTGTTGTTGTTACATTGTTTCCTGACTCACTGAATATAAAATTAATTAATGTGTAATCGAATATTTAATTTTTTTTATTTAACTTTCAAGCTCTAACACATCAAAGCACTTTGTGAGCAGCATATGTGAAGTTAAGTATGTGAACAGTCTTTCCAAAGCTTGTGAAATGATATGCAAAAAAACAGTTTACAGTATGAGACACCAATATGTTTTTTCTTAATAAGTGTCATTCAAAGAAATAACAGTTCAGGATGTCTTCAAATGAAGATTAGGGTTGTAATTGACATCTGTTTTAAGGATTGCTTCTTTAATCATTTTCACAAATGTTGCAGAATATCTAAAGCATTCTTAAGCACTGGGTAGAAATAATGAAATTGAGTTTACAGTTTAGAAGCTTCTAAGTAACTGATTCGTAAGCTTGCAACTAGTACCATATTCTAATTAATGTTAACATTGGTTTGCATGAAAGCATGCAATTTCCTACTGTGTATCTTGCTCAAGGTGCATTGTAAGTGGTGTAAAAAAGGTGTTAAGATGTTTAGCGTTCTTTAACCATATTTATTAACATGCATTGAAAACTGGATGATGAGAACAAACATAACTGTAATGTTTACTAATGACTTGTATTTCTTGAACTGAAAACTGGTATAAATGTGTCTCTTGCATTAGCACACAAGCCATTAAACATTAGTTTTATGATCTTGTCAATGATTGTGGCTTTGTCTTTGCACTTGGTAACACCTTCTTTGTTTGCAAAGCACCAGGCAATGAAGAGACATGGTGAAGCTTGGGCTGAAAGCCTACGTTATAGGAGACCTGACCTCGACTATATGACAGGCTTGAGGCGCATTACTTTGAACTGCAACATGCTTGTTGGAGATAGAGGAGCAACTGCCTTTGCAGACTGTCTAGGAGAGGACCTGTGGCTAAAAGGTATTGTGAAATATCGGCTCTTTAGATAGAGTAGAGGCAGACAGAAGACTGAAAGTTGACAGTTAATAGCAATGTAGCCAGTAATGTAATTTCCTATTTACCTAGGAAAGAATTTATTTTGAAAGAGATTCTTCTTTTCCTATTTTTGGATAGTTAATGCCCAAATACTTTGGGGTCACCTGGAAGTGTCCTCTAGTATATTGAAGAAGTAATTTTTTTACAGTACATATGTATGAAATTACTAATAATGATGACAGAATCATTAGGATTGTAAAGGACCTTCCAGATCATCTGGTCTAACCATCCCCTTACAACCAATATCACCCATGAAACCATGTCCCTAAGTGCCAGGTCCAACCTTTCCTTAAACACCCCCAGGGATGGTGACACTGCCACCTCCCTGGGCAACCTGTTCCAATGCCTAACCACCCTGTCTGAGAAAAAATGTCTCCTGACATTTCAACCTGACCCACCCCGGCTCAACTTTAGGTCATTCCCTCTAGTCCTGTCACTGTTTATCTGCAAGAAGAGGCCGACCCTCAGCTCCCCACACCTTCCTTTCAGGTGGTTGTAGAGAGTAATAAGATCTCCCCTGAGCCTCTTCTCCAGACTAAACAACCCCAGTTCTCTCAGCCGCTCCTCATAGGACTTGTGTTCCAGGCCCTTCACCAGCTTCGTAGCCCTTCTTGTAAATATACTTAAGCATGGAAATAGTTTGTGAGCTAACGGTGAGCTAGGTGTACAAATAACATTAATGTGGGTCTAGGAGGGTTGGGTTAGAGAATACTTAAGCAAACTGAACATACAGAATTCTGTTGGGACTCATGGGATGCACCCTCAAGTGCTGAGTAAGCTGTCTTGATACCAGTGTGAGTCCATACACCCGTATTATGAGTGTTGCAAGCAGTTTGAGGAAAGTGATCCATCCCCACTTCTCAGCACTGCTGAGGCTGCCAGACCTGGGTAGCTGGGCTTTCCTGTGCAGGAGAGAGATGAAGCTGCTGGAGGGAGGGAGTCCCACAAAGGTCCACTAAGATGGTAAAGGGACAAGGATAAGGAAAGGCTGAGAGAACTGGGACTGTTGAGCTTGGAGACTAAGGGCAGGTCTCATCAAGGCATATGGGTATCAGAGCGGGGGCGGTGAAGAAGACAGAGACGGGTTCTTTGCAGTAGTGTCCAGTGACAGTACAGGATGCAATAGACACAAATTGAAGCACAGGAGATACCATCAGAAACACAAGGAGAAACATTTTATTGTGAGGGTGGCAGAAGACTGGTACAAGTTACCCAGAAAGGCTGTGGAGTCTTCCTTCTTGGAGATCTTCAAAAACCATCTGGATGAAATGGTCCTGGGCAGCCTGCTCAAGGTGGTCCTGATTGAGCATGGGGGTTGGGCAAGGTGACCTCCAGACATCTGTCCGATCTCAACTGTTCTAAATAAATTTCAAAGCCTTGATAGTATTATTTATAGTGACCAAATAACTTACTGATCTTGCAGAAGCAGTGATCTGACTCAGACTAGACGTAAGTTGATTGCTTTTACCTATTATGGTACCTTGAACAGCTGAATTAAACAGTATGTAGATGTATTACCTCTTCTAGGAATTCTAAATCACAGTGACTTAACTGTGATTTTGTATTCCTTCCATTGCAATTGTTTAGCAGTTATGTGTTAATGTTAACGTGTACTACAGACTTAAACTTCTAGTTTTCAACTCTGAAATTAATCTTGTCTGAACATTTGGCTGTTAGAGTAACATTCTTTATTAATATTCTATGAAATGAAGCTTCTCAGCAGGTTTGGATTAAATTGTATTAGATATTTCTACAAGTTATGCCATTGAATAATTTATTTATTTTACTTCCTCAAATATTTTAGCACTTGATTTGCAGCAGTGTGGAATATCCAATGAAGGAGCAAGGTCATTACTAGATGCTCTTCAAACTAATACAACATTAGTGGTACTTGACATAAGAAAAAATCCCTTAATTGGTATGTATCTGTGTGTTTGTCGTTTTTTTTTTCTTTTGAGTAGTTCTGGTGGGAGAAAGTACGCTGCTTTCAAGGAAAAAGCCTGTAACAGTATTTTGCTAAGCATTGAAAAATGGGTGAAGGGAGGAGGGTAGGCACTGCTTATTCAATAATTTGTTTGCATAAATACTGGTCTCATCTAGGAAATTCTTAATGAGACATCTTAATTCATTCTAGATCACGTTCTGATGAAAAAGATTATTGAAAGAGTTCTTATGAATGGAAATAATGCTAATTCAGAGGTATGTGCTAGGCATTCTGGAGTGACTTGTGCTTTGTTTTTTTTTGAATCTGGAATTGCATTTATTTTTACAAAGATACCTTAGTTCAGAATAAATCTGATGCAGCTATTCCAATTATAAACAGAAAGGTGACTATAAGTACTTAAAAAAGAAGGAAAAAACTGAAAAAGAAAAGCTTAAAACACTAATAGCAACAGTAATTATATTATGTTGGACTTTTTATGATTTCCTTAATGTAATTTAAGATATAATAAAAACAGGATATCCATTTTATTGGAAGAATAATGGCAATTTGTGTATACTTAGGCATTACTGTAGAACAAGTATGTAAGAATTCTGAACTGCTAAGTTTTGTAGACTGTTTTAACACATGAAAATTAATTTTTAATTAAATAAAGGTACTCACAATATAAAATTTAAAACTTTATTTTGAAACTTCTGACAATATTTTACATGGTCAATTTTTAAGCTACTCAAGACTTTTTTTCAATATTAATCATCTAAGAAACTATAGTTTAAAGTACAGTGTCATTTGCCATGTTTAATAACTGTACAGTGTTTACAGTAACTTACATAAATATCTGCACCATTTATGATTAGATATACTGTTTAAGTACTGAGTCTTTTATTTATAACACGGAAATCTGATTCAGTTCCCAAAAGAGCTATCAAGCAAATGAGTGTACATTTATTCTTGTTTTCCCAGTTCTTGTTCTGGAATTTGTTGCTCTTTTGGCTTTGAAAATACTTGGAAGTCAGAGCTGTGGTTTTGCAGGGAGAATCTAATAAGTTGAGAAGTCTGTGTCACATTCCTTGGATTAATACAGTTCTCCATTTCAATATCTTAAAGACTCTTTTGGAGAAACCAAGGTTAGCTGTGAAAAAGTACTCTTTATCATTGGCTGGTGCAATCAACGCTTGCCAGATGTTGCAGGTATTACATGAAAATAGCATCTGTCTATACAGAATAGAGCTCAAGATAAATGGAAAACTGAACTGTGAGAAGAAGCAACTCTATGGGGATTCTCCCATATACTATGAGACCACTCAACTCAAGACATTTGTTCTGTATGTACCAAGGTAGTGCAGTATCTTAAGTCTTACTAGCAATGCTAACAGTCTTGTATACCAGATTAATAACATAAATGAAAAATGACTGATCACCAGCTTGCTAAGTAACAGCCTCTTCCACAAATCAGGAAACAACTGCCTAGATCTGTTATTTCGTAAACTGTGTGGGTAGTCTGTTGGAAACAGCATTTGCTGTATATATCATGTGAACAGTGCAGGCACTCAGAGTGGAATACTCCACCTGTTTAGCCAGATAAATGCAAACATTTGATGTTAAGGTTAATAATCTTTTGAAACTGAAAGATTTACTACCCTAACCTCAGGACTACCCTAACCCCAGGATTTACAGTTGATTTTAAGCTCAGTTACATAAGCCTGAGTATTATGAGTAGAAAAACAGTTGAGTTTCTTGACTGTAGTGTCTTGATGCGCTCTATATTGAAAGTCAGCAGTGTGTGGGTGCTTTGTAATGTTTTGTGTAGGTTTCAGTGTTTAGTTTTTTTTTCATTTTTTAGGGATCAAAACCAGTAAATTTATAAATTGTCAGGAGTATCAAAGATGACTAAGTTGGTCATAAAGCTGTGCTGAAGAAAACTACAAGGACTATTTCTTTATTCTGCCAAAGTCAGCTGTACAATTAAAAGAAACTTTCAAGTAAAAATGATCTAAGAATGTATTTGAGTCCTAGTGACCTCTTCTAAATTCTGGATGTAACTAATACTTCAGTTCTTTCTGTTTTTAACAAGTATTAGCATAACTCAAACTTCAGTTCCTTTTCTGCTTTTTCCCTTGTATTTTAATGAAAGATCCACCACAGATTAAGTTTACAAATTTAAAGAAGCAATGTTTTTTTTTGTTTGTTTCTTGTAGCTTAAGCTTGGCAAGCAAAACAGTTAGTGTCTACATTGCTTTCTTTTGCTATGTGTGTACTACATCCAACCTGAGAGGTTTTAAAAGAATATGCTGGTCCTTTTTCCGAAGAGGGGAAGACATGCATATCCGTCTTTGAAATATTTAACATAGTGGGATTCTTTTTCTTTATTTTTATCCATGATAGTTGCTAAAGATCTGTATTTCATATTGATAGGAAAAAAAAGACTCAGTTGTACTAAGTTTAGCCTCTGGGTAGGGACTTCTGAGACAAGGTGTAAGATACAGTTTTCTGTCTGAAACGAATCCATTGGTTATTCTTGCAGCAAGTTACCTAACTCATACAGTATCTCTTCCACTGAGCCAGCTAAAGACTTGGATGGATGACCATCCCTAGTACTTCTTCCAGTTTCATCTACCTCTAATTTCAGCTTTTTAACCTGACGGGCTGACTGTTACAAGTCTCATGACTAAAACTCAGTAAAATGTGGAATTTGTATATATCGGAGGAGTGGCAGAGCTACATTTTGTGCCATCTTATCATGGCACTTACTGTGTGAACTCCATATTTTCTGTCTGAACTACTTGTTGAGCCAGGGAAAAAAATAGTGTGTTGCTTCATAAAGAGGAGTTAGGTGGGCTTTTGATTAACGTTATAATAGTAAGCTCTAATAACAAAAGATCATGTCTTGGCTGCCAATAATAGCCTGTAATGTACCATTACGCTTGCTTACTGGATACCGGTCTCAGCAGCCCTTCCATCCTGTTCTGCATAAGGCATTTCTCTGTTTTTTAATAGCACTTATGTGTTTGTCCTTTGGACTGGGTTTTCATATTTGCCAGAAGGATTGGTCACTGCTAACCGGTGCCTCTAAACATAATAAATTTTCCAGTAAGTTTAATGGACACTTTAAATAGAGGAAGGTTATATTATTTTAGCAGCACTATGTTGGTGGGTTGTAATTGCAGATATGATTGGGTGTACTAGGTGGTGAAAGTTTGTGTAGTTTCTGGGAGAGACTGAGTAATTTAGAAGAAAAATCCACTGGAGATTTCTACAAGACAAGTTGCCTTCATAGTCCCAGGTTACGGACTTAGTCATTTTTCAACTGCCTTAATACCTTTGCTGTCTTCATACTTAGTTATTGTACAACAGCAGCAGGTATCTAACCTGATAGCATGTCTCTTTAGTAGCTAAACTTCACGTTTGACCTAGTAATAGCTAGTTTATGTGTAGTAAAACAAAGCTAAGCTATTCTTGCTGTTAAAAGATTAAAATCAGTTTGTAAATTAGTTTGTAATTTTGTAGTTGAAAATGAGCAGTTCGCTTTGCTAGAATTTGTTAGTTGCAGTACAGTAATTGCAGAATAATCTTCCCTGTGCACTAGGTGGGAAAAAATTTGGTTTCCTGTTCCTAGTACTATGATGGTAGGGCTTACGGCTGTCTGAAATAAGCATTAATATTAACCACATTTCCTTCGATGGCTGCTTCAGCAGTGGACTTTGTGCTAACTATAACTTGATGCACAATGAAAATTATGTGACCGTGTAACTTGGGAATAATAATAAGACTTTAACTGGCAGAAGTAAAACCTTTTACGAGTAGAGCTGTTGGTGTAAAGAAGTCTGAATTATAGCAATTGCATTTGATTATCAGCATCTTAATTTTAGTTGGGATGCTCTTACTTTGTATGGATGTCTTTTCATTAGAGGCAGTGAAAATTGAACTTCATTTTTAAAAAGAATACTAACTCTGTTGGTAATATAAAATCATGTTAGTTAAGCTTTTATTACTCTGGAGAAGTTTGGCGGGAACCAGTAATTCCTAGCAAGCCAGCTTTCTGTAGAGAATGAAAGCAAGAACCAGAGTTTCCTTTTTATAGGGTTGATGCCATTTTTTTACTATAAAAGGAGAAGTGTTTTGTGCAGGAGAAAAGAAAATATTGGATGGGATATTACAGTGGTATTCTGGGAACACTTACTGATAATGCAGCATTCAGACTTGCATTGAATCTGTGTTTAAGTTGGGGACTTCTGGGATGTTTGTTTTTCTCTAGTTTTACAGTTCACTATTAAGTTGTAACTGGCAGTGGCAGTCTTATATCTGACAAAAACAAAAACGAAACCTTGATAAACACCTATTTAAATATTAGCTACTAAACTAACTTTTTTTTGTATTAAAAAATAAATCCAGTATAAATGGCTGACTTCACCATCTTCCAAGGATGCTTTGAAAGCTAGACCAAAGAAAAGAACTATTGTCTTAGGAAGTGGTCGAAAAGGAAAAGCTACTATTCGCATTGGTAATATTGTCTTTATTTTTTCCTGCTATAGTGAATTTTGTTTACAAAATGGCATGTTAATGTTTAAGAATGTTAATTATGAAATGTTTAGTGTGTCTAAACATCAGTGTTTGCAGAATACCTTTCTTCGCAGAAAATACTAATTATGTCTCTTCTACCGTCAGTGGTTTCTATAGGTAACTTTCTGTTGCTTTTAGGGCTGCCATATATGTAGTTGGGAAAAGTTAACTGTTTTGAAGTGTTGCATGTATTCTGAGTGCATCCTCTCCACAATTGTTCACTTCTAGGACACTTACTGGTAGGGAGTTGCCTAGTTTTTCTGATGCTGTAGCCTTTCTGTAGCAGACAGTGCCAAAACTATTATTTGTTTAACTGATGTACAAAATGATGTTCTTTAAAACTTTATGCAAAACTATTATAAATAGTATGCTTAAAATAACATAGGTATTTTGAATATTTATAATTAAGTATTGATAGCTGTATGTTGTGGTTTAAGCTGGGAGGCAGCTGAACACCACACAACCAATCACTCACTACCACCCACAGCAGGATGAGGGAGAGAATCTGAAAAAGTATAACTTGTGGGTAGAGGCGAAGACAATTTAACAGGATAAAACAGGAATGGGAAATAATAATAATCATGATTAAAAAAACAAGTGATGCACAATTAAGTTTTTTTACCATCTACTGTCTGATGCCTAGCCAGACCTCAGGTAGCACCCCTTCGTGTCTCCCAGCCAACTCCCACCGGTGTTACTGTTCAGCACAACACCATATTATGGCATGGGACATCGCTTTGGCCAGTCTGGGTTAGCTGTGCTGTCTGTGTCTCCTCTCAGCTTCTTACTCACCCCCCAGCCTCCTTGCTGGCAGGGCAGCATGAGGAGCTGAAAAGTCCTTAACTTAGTGTAATTAACACTGCTCAGCAACACCTAAAACATTGGTGTGTTATCAACATTATTTTCACCTAAATCCAAAATACAGCACCATACCAGCCACTTGGAAGACAATTAACTCAATCCCAGTTGAAACCAGGACACTGCAATACACTCTTTCTCAACAAAATTACTGAAAATTTCACCGTAATACATTTGGTTTGTCGTTCACATTTGCTGTTGTTATCTGGAAGCACAGAGGTAAGCATAAATCAAATTCAAATCTGTTTGTATATATAAATTCTGGTGCTCAGGGTAATGGAAGAAAATGCCTTATTTAAATACATTTTAAAAAAAAATATAATCTATCCCATTTATGTTTTGAGAATAAAGTGACATTTGGAATTCTCTTACCCCAGTTCTACATTTCGGTGCCTTTACAAAATCAGTTGTTCTATTGATTGTGCTGAAGAAGTAACTTGAGTTCCCTCTTGTTTAACTATATAAAATACATGGTGAACAGTTTTCTGGGTCTTAATTCTGAGGTAGAATCTAGACATTTATTCTCAATGTACTTCGAGTTATAGCATATGATTTAAACAACAACAAAAAAAGGCTGGATTAGTGAATACGACTTTTGTTAATTATTCCTCTTAAGCGACGATGCTGGTGGTCTGTGGAAGTGATCAATAGGAATACCAGCTTTAAATGCAAGCATCTTTCAAACTACAAAAACAATGTTTTTCACACTAAATCCACTAGAGGGCATTTTGAGGTGCATATGTAGCCTTATTTATTACATGAACTGTCTAAGCTCCAACTTCCAACAACTGAATTGGATATCTGAAATTACCAGTATTAATAAATTTTAGCTATGAAACTTTGCTTCAATTTTTTAGTAATTGTGTGTTACTTTGGTCAACCTGACATAATTGTTAAACATGCCTGCAGGTTAGCTGGCCACCCTTCTTTTTGAGAAGTAAAGCAGAGATTAGTTTTAGAAAAGATCATCAAAATAAGATTGAAATGTAGATATCCTGCAGTTACATTAGAAATTTTACTTATAAACTGTCGACTGTAACTGTATGTATAAATATCTAGGTACAATGAATTCTCTTTTCTCTTATTCTTGCTGTTCAATGCAGGATTAACATCTAAAAAGTCTGTAAGTCCTGGGAAAAAGACTACATCTGTGAAAGATAATTATTCACCAAAACCACTACCACCAGGCACAAAAGGCTTCCTTCCTTGGCGCACTGCAGAACGTGCAAAGAGATGCAGGTGAGGTTTTCACAGTAAAAGGGAAAAATATTAAAGCATAAAAACTGCGTAATAAAGGAAGGAGAGAGCAGTGCTAGTTTTGCTAAATACATGTGTGAAGTTGGACACAAAACTTCATATTTATATCCATTCTTTTTCTCCTTATATAATTCTTACAGAGTGTTACAAATTCTGTTCCACTACATTTTTAAAATACACACAAAGACATAATTTGATGGCTATAGGAATAACCAGGTGTACAAAAACAAAACAAATCTTGCTTGTTTACTCTCTTGTTACTGATGATTTATTGTACTTCTTCATAGCAGAAGATGTACTTTAGTTCTCCAAGCTTCTAGTATAGTTGACCCGGCTTCCAACTCAAGATGACTAGAAATACTCCCCATCATTTCTTTCTGTTTTGTCTCCTCTAATTCTGACATAATTGTTGTCGCCTTAGCCATATGAAATATAAAAAGAATTTCGTAACACTTGAAAGTTGTAATATTGTTATAATGCTTCCTTTCCAACACCTTGAAAAAATAAAAAACGATACAAAGACAGCCAAAAAAATGATGTATTTCATAACCTCCATTTTGAGCAGTTAAGGTCTATTTAAACAAATTTCCTAATGTATTATAACTAATTATATGAAACTTGGTTTTTAGAAATGCCAAACACCAATTTATCTTGCTGACTTCAGTTCATAATAAACCATACAAGATATCTATTGAAGACATTGTTAGCATCCAGTAATGCTGCCCTAAGTCATAATTAAGTAGGAGTACTAGTAAAACAAAATGAGAATGTAGTGAGTGTTAAAGGGGTACAGCAAAGTGTCTGATGTTTTAACTTAACCGCTTCACCTGTCTTAAAGCTGGTGTTTAGAAATGGAAGTAGCAATAATGACCTTACAGGCTTACATTCCTCAAAAGTGTTTTTCTCTCCCTTTTTAGGGGAGGGGCAGTGGATGGTAATGAAGAGTTACCAGTGAAGATTCAGGTACTTTCTTGCTCTATGTCAAGGCTTATTTAGTACGAGTGCTTAAAAAAAGCTCAACAGAATCTTACTGTCTAAAAGTTGAGACTGGGACATCTTAATTTAAAGTTTCTTTATCACATAGAAGTGTGAAGTAATAGTTTACTTCAGCATTTGGTTGAATCTTTGATGCTCAGCTTATTCCCATTTTTGTATCACTATTTTTGTTTTATTAACCCTATGAGCAGGCTGGGGTTGAGTATAGACACAATCCACCCTGAGGCAATAAGCAGAATTAACATTTTTCTCTGAGGTTCTGCTCTCCCCCTTCCTCTATCTCTTCCTTCTGCTTTTGGACTACGTTCTTGTGTTTGAACCCATCTGTGTTTGTAGGGGGAACCTCTTTCCTCCTTCACCTTCCCATTCCCATCAATCCCCCACTATCAGAGAAAAGGTGGAGATTAGCATATACTAAATTTAAATTTGTGCACAAAAAGGTCAGATTGTTGCTGCAGCCAGCACACTTATCCCCTACTTCGACATGGGCTTCCCCCAAGTTGCAGTCCATTGGGAACACCAGCTGTGGTATGGACTCTTCCTATGGGTTTGTACTGTGTCTCTCTGGGATGGAGTTCCCTGTTGGGAAAGGGGAAGGGGGGGGTGTCTTTTTATGAAGACATCTGTTCTCTGAAACAACCACTTTGCATATTAAGGCCCTGCTTCCCAGGTTGTGTTTGAACATTGCTCATTGATGGGAAGTTGAGATTTTTTTCCTCCCCATGCTCTCGCACAGCATTTGCTTGTCTTTTTTTTCTTCCTTTTTAATTAAATTATCCTTATCTCAACCCGTGAGACTTTTTTCCTTTCCAGAATACTTTCTTCTCCCCCTCTTCTGAGGAGGCAGGGGGGTGAGTGGTTGTGGTGGAGTTCAGCTACCCAGCAGGGTGAAACTACCACAGGGTTGCAATTCTTTTTTGCCCATCTGTCTGCTTTGGCAGGGGGTCCTCCACCGGCTGCCCTGTCATGGACAACTACCTCCTTCTCTGACCTTAGTGTGCCCTCTGTTTCTCACTGTTTTCTCCTAATCTCTGCCTGTGGTGTTTTTTATGTCTTTTAGTAAGCATGGTTTCACAGAAGTACTGCAGATGTGGTTTGACTGTGTCCTGTGGTGGGGGCCACTGGAGCTGGCTAGAACTGGCCACGTGTGGCATGGAGCAGCACCAGGCCTTCTCCACAGAGGCTATCCCCACAAGCCCCCACTGCTAAAACCTTGTCACGTATACCCCATATATACACACAGATCTTTTTATATGGTATTACGCAAATTTATCCGAGCATTGCATAACTGGGTGGGCTGTGTATTCATTTTAATGGACTTCGGGAAAAAAATTGCATTTAAATAAGGCTTTTGATACCATTTAATCTTCCTTTTTTTTTACACAGTTTAATGCTGTGGGTGGGTGTGTTTTTCTTTTCTGATGCAATTAGACAGGTATTCCTGTGAAAGTGACAGTAGAAAGTGCTTCAACATCTGAAACTGAAGAGACAGAAGATTTAGAAGATGTTATCCGTAATCCTGATTTGACAAAATCACTAGATAAGATTAATGTAACAAAGCATCAACAATTCCAGGTAAAAAGCATGTTCTGTGCCTTAAATTTCAGGAAGATCAATGATACCAAATAAAATGTTTTATTCAGGAAATTCTGATTAAGCTAATAACCAGTCACAGAGTGCTTTCTGAATAGATTTTAATTGTCACACAGACTTCCATTTCAAAAGATGTCGGTTGATTGTGCACTGAATTTCCAACCTCTGAATAGTGCAAATGAACATGTGTATGCTATGCTCATCTTGCCAAATCAGGGTCATAATAAGGAAGAATTACACTTAATGCACACGACTGTATTATGCAGAATTTCCGTTTTCTGGACTTGAATCATGGTTCCCAAATCTTTTGATTGGTGTTACTGCTTTACTAATTTCCTTACAAGTACTTCCATTAAAAATGTATTTTAATGTTGTTTTGAAGAGCTAAAATACTCTAATGATTGTTGCATGAAAATAATTCAAAATTCAAAGTGTGTAAAAGCTCCATTTTATAATTGAGCTCAGCAACTATTTTTTTAATTTGCTCTTTATGTTTCCCTCTATTACTTCGGTAGTTCTAAAAAAAATGAAGATAAGTAGCTGCAAGTGTCTTCACAGAGTGTTCTAAGAAAAGGAAGGGAAAACAAAGGTATTTCAGTGGCCCAGTAACACTGCTGTGGCAATCTAGCACTACTATAAAATACATTCTCAGTCAGAGTAACAGGATTGTATCTCACTTGTTAGGATTTGGATTTTGAATGGAGATGCTGCATTGCTTCCATATAAGTATTGCATAAAATAAGACTCACAGTCAGTCTTTCCATGGTGGTTGTTGTAAAGGACCATGCTGTGTGAACAAACTGTTCGTTTGGGACCACAGAGCTGTTTTTATATAAGCCAAAATTAAATCAAAACTTGATATTGTTGCACATCTATATGTAATGGCGAAGTTGGGGTAGCTTAGAGCTGATGTGGAAGGCAAAATGACTCTACAGATATGGGTAAATAGGTCACCGTTTTTTCAGCTGATGTATACTTACCTTTTTTTCTCCAGAAACTTTGGGAACATTTTAAAGGTACTCCCACTGGCCTGGGACTTAGTTGTGTAGGTGGTTTCATATTACTGTTCATGTGCAGTTTGTTAATACCGGGCCCTGTGCAGTGGCTTCAACTCTCATCTAGAGCATTGTGTCTGGAATCATGGAAATCCATGTGCCAAAAGCTTCAGTGTGACAAGGACAGGAGTGTTTTTAGGAAATACTTGATGTTTGTGTTCTTGTTTGGAGAGAACAGGATATTATTTCTGGGACTTGAGAATGCAACCAAGTTGAATGAGAAGAGTAAAATTATGCACCTGGGAAGGAACAGCTTCAGGCACCAGTACATGCTGGGGGCCTCCCAGCTAGAAATCTGCTCTGCAGAAGAGGTTCTGGGGGTCGTGGTGGACAAAAAGTTTAACATTAGCCAACAACATGCTCTTGCTACAAAGAAGGCCAATGGTATCCTGGGCTGCATAAGGAAGAGTGTTGCCAGCAGGTTAAGGGAGGCAATCCTTCCCCTCTAGTCCATACTGGTGAGGCTACACTGGGAGTAGGATGTCTAGTTCTGGGCTCCCCAGTACAGGAGGGACACACTGGGGAGGAGTCCAAGGAAGGGCCATGAAAAAGATGAAGGGACAGGAACATCTCTCCTATGAGGAAAGGCTGTTCATGGGACTGTTCAGTCTCATGAAGAGCAAGCTCGGGGGGGTGTCTTACCAATGTGTATAAATTTGTGAAGGGAGGATGTGAAGAGAACAGAGCCAGGGTTGTTTCCAGTGGTGTGGGATGCCAGGACAAGAGCCAATGGGCACAAACTGGAACACAGGAGGTTTCATCAGATACATAAGGAGAAACTTTTTACTGTGAGGTTGACTGAGCACTGGCATAAGTTGCCCAAAGTGTTTGTGGAGTCTCCTTCCTTGGGGATGTTTAAAAGTGTGGTTTTCAGAAACATAGTCCTGGACAGCTGACTCAAGATGTCTCTGCTAAGCAGGGAGATTGGACAAGATGACCTCCAGAGATACGTCGACTTCAACCATTCTGTCATTTTGTGATGCACTGCAGAGACAGAAAGAAAGTGCATTTTTTGCTTTGGGGAAGGGTTGTCATATTGACCTTTGTCCAAGCAGATGAATGCTACGTTGAGCATAAAAATTGTTTTTTCCAACTTAGTGAAATAAATCTGATACTTCCAGATACTTTCTAAATTTGGTATCAGAATACTTCTCTAGGCCATAGTGACATAATCTGATAGCATTATTAAAGCAGTATTGATCAGCTTCTGTTCATTACCCATTCTTTTTGTTATACTGGTGCAAAACAAGAATTTTGCATCATGGCAGAACCACACTAACCACTTGTCACAATTTAATTGTGTCCTCTCCATCCTTCAGTACTTTTCTGTTTCTTAATTAAGTCTTTTCCCATCTTGTATCTTTATCTGATAGATCTGATCATAAGGCAAGTTAATTCAACTTGCTGTTGTGATAAAAAGTGAGATTTTTCCACATTAGTACTCAGCCATCCTAATAATTCACACTGGCTGATGTGATTTGGGTGAGTTCCAGAACTGGAGCAAAGTGAATAGAAGTATGTGGCTAGTAATATGAAAGGAAGTGGGGGGGCCCTTCTTAGGTGTGTTAATTGTACTTAGGTACTGTTGTTAAACAGCACTTATTGCACAGCTGCTTGGATAGAGAGCTGTCATGAGGGTTGATCAGCTGAACACCTTGATTATTGTTCAGCTAGTAGCAGACCTTAGCAGAGCCTTTCAGAGAAGAGGGACAATCAGCTGTGGAAAAACAATGATGGAATTACAGAGTGAGAATAAACAGTAACAGGTGGAAGCTCCTTAAACTGCCAGTGTGCCAGAAGATCTCTCCGAACATCCCTTGATGTGACTGAATGATAGAAATTTGACTTTAGTATGCAAGTTTTTGAGAACTTCAAATCCTTCTGCTCAAGGAAGGGATTTAATCATACTACTCTGAGACAATAACAGTTGTTTTCACTTAAAATAAACAAATTCCTTTTGATAAACAAAAATGTAATTCCTGCTTAAATGAAAAACAAAAACTGATTAATATTCTTCCTCTAGAGGGAATCTTAACTGTCAGTTCCCTCTCATTAAGAGTGTAGTTGAGGAAATTCCCAGAACTTAAAATTGTCACTTGTACGTGTTGAATTTATGTGTAATATTGCATACTGATGTGACATTTGGAAATAAATTTTCTGTTTTATGATAGTTGGAGCTGGAAGAATGCATAGAAAAATTAAAGGAAGAACGAAGAGCCAGAATAAAGGCCGAAGAACGGATAACAGAGGTAATGATCCTTAAATGATGATCATCTTTACTTTAAAGGAGGCACCAATCAAACTATCCACTTGCTTAATTGTAGTAATTATCAGTAACCTCTAACCTGGTAGCTTCCAGAATTTCAGTTCAAAGTCACATGGATCATTTACTAGCCTAAGGACAGTGATGAAATCTACATTTAGTAATGTGTGTTTGTTCTCCTGATCCTATTCCAGAGCCTTGAACTCCTGGTCAAGCTACCCTTTCAATGTGCTTCATCCATTTCGTGTTTTAGATATGACCTAGAGCATTTTAATGTTTGCTTTCATTGAGAAAGTAGTTAATTCTGCTTGCAGTTTGTAGCAGATGTATAGTTTTTTGATTTCTCCCACCTTCTCTATCATGACTTGCCCTGAGAAGCTGTTTGTTGCAAATGTTAAAAATCAAAGGGACAGTATAAGCCAAATATAATAACTTCTGTTCTTGTGGGCAATAATAATGTTGGATGGGTTCACCGGTAGCATGTTGGCCACAGTTATGAGTTGGTGTTGCTGACCTAGAAATATTCTTTCGAATTGAGTGTAATCAAAAAGGAGAATTTCTTGCAATAGAGTTCAGTGTAAGATACATAATTTAATGGGCTTAGTGTTTATACGTGATCTGTGGTGGGATGACGTTTACGGTATTATTTTGAACTTGAACAACAAATGGTGCCCAGTACAGGAAGCAGGTTTACAAAAATGACTCTATACTCCACAAGGTTCGTTGTTGTCCTCCATTGTGGATATCCCCATCCTCCTGTAATGTAAAGTGCACCGGTAGTCTGTGGTGGTTACTCTTCAGGCTAAATACCCACTGCGGGATGTCTTATTTCTCATGCCAGACTGTTTGAACATAGTACCTTTCCTGAGGAGAAGGGATAAGCTAAGTAGCAATAACCTCTAAAATCAATCACTTTGCTAGTTAAACATCTAGAGTTCATTAGGCAGATGTGTATTTTTTCTGACCTTCTGTTATAAAAGACAAAAGAAAGTAAGCGTGTGGCAGCAGAGATTGCATGTCTGTGAACTCAAATGAGTGACTTAATGCTTCACCCAAACACAAAACCCTGTGTATTCTACAGTTACTCAGCTTTCAGACTGTAATTGATTTAATGTTCAGTGTGAAGGAAAAATGGGATTACCTTAAACTTTGAATTTTGAGATGCACAGAGCAGAGGAGAGGTAGTGGTATGCATTCGCTCTGATACAGAGGGATGAAGAGTGTTGGCCTTCATTAAGGTCTTTTTTTTTTTTTTACTAGTAAAAATAAGTTATTTGGTGCTAATGTGTCATATATGCAAAGTAACATTAGTGCTAATGTGTTGTATTATGTATGCAAAGTAAGATGTCTTAAAATCTAATGTCTTTGCTTGCACTTGCTCCACACCATTCTGTACATACTAAAGACAGTGCTGAATCAGCATTTTTGAGTGCTTTCATCAAGTTCACTTATGGTAGCTTAGCATTATAGCTGTGGATAAACAAACCTGCATGGAGCTCTATTTAACAGTGCCCTGAATGTTTCTGGTACATGAAGCTCTATATCAACGATTTTTGGTGTTTTCTCTTTGTGATATTGCTCTATAGACTTGCAGAGGTGGTATTTGTGTGAACTCAGAATGATAGAAATTGATTTACATTTTTTTTTTTTGCCTTTCTTTTATAGCTGGAAATTGAAAATGCAAGGCTTAGGAGTCTAAATAGCTCCCTGTCTGAGGTTCTTCATGCGCAGTCAGCAGCCAACATGATTTTGGAAGATGAAGGTGTTCTTGGCAGCATTGAGAACTCTTTTCAAAAGTTTCATGCTTTTTTAGACCTCCTTAAAGATGCTGGGTAGGTTGTTGCTTTACTTTAGTCTTACACTTTCTGGTGACACTTTTTGCAAAATTATCCTCTCAGTTAATTATGCTGCCTTTTCCCCTCAGATCTCTAGGAGTGTACTGGCAAACAGCAAAGGAAAAAAAAAAAAGCTATGTCCTTGCTGTTCAGTCTTTTATCACTGTAAGAAACATCGAAGCACTATCCTGCTGAATTCAAGTACCTGTCCTTTCAAGAAGCCCTTTCCAAAAAAGAAGAAAGCTTCTATTGAATTGTATTTGCTAAGTGTTCGGTGGATCATCTGTGGTTTTTAGGGTTCCTGTAGTTCAAAAGGCTGAAAATGCAGTTGAAATGGCTTCAGAAAGTGTTTTGTTGTCTTGGGGCCCCCTTTTACTGATGGAGTACAAAAGGCTAGATGAACGAAACTGTCATCTGTACTTAAAATTTGGATTGCTTATTATCTCTTGAAATATTCTAGAGAACATTGATTAAAGTTTGTGTTAAGACTCTGCCAAAGGAAAGGTGTTCTCTTGCTACATAAAAATATTTTTTTTCAAATGGGTCTTATATCTGTTTATGACAAGTTCTGGAGCTGCTCTGAAAGTTACAAAATCCCAGTCACAAATACTGGTTTTCTCCATAAGCTTCTGTAAAGAGCCATGATATCAAGTGATGGCTGCAACTTCTGACCTCTTATTGTGGCTTAAGCTAAAAAAATGGCAGGTTTGGCTGACTTCTGAACTAGCAGTTGAAACAACATGACTGTATTCCTGAAGCATGTAATTGGATTTGGCTGTTATTGGCTGTTAGAGGTGATAACTAGTTTGGGAGATGTGCGCCAAGCTTCTGCCTGAATGATAAAGTTTTCATCTTTCATCTGCCTGACACGGAGTCTGTTTGCTGGCATCCTGCTTTGAGATCAGTGCTAACTGGAAGATTACTCACCCTGGTAACACTGAGTAAAAAGACTGGTGATTTTGTACCTGCAGCCTAATTAGTGCAAAGATAGGAAAATAGCTGTCACCACTCGTTTTGATCCGTGGTAGGCTGTTTTGGGCCTCTTAAAAATGGAAAAACAATCTTCAAATATTGATATAGGTTCTGTTTCTTCTGGTTTTGAGTGTTTAGATCTTTTCAGATTTTTTTTGTGCGTCATTTTCTACCGAGCTTTGTTTTACAGACTTGGACAACTTGCTGTATTAGCTGGGATAGACCAGTCAGATTTTGGTCTTTTGGGGCATCCACAAATGAATTCTACTCTCAGTAAGCCTGCTAATGTACTGAAGGAGAAGTCTTTTGAAGAAGAAAGACAAGAGCATACACAAAATAGCAGAGTAAGTCAATAGAGGGAAAGGTAGTGCAATGTACTTGGCAATATCTAATGTACTGTTCAGCAGTTCTTCTACTCTGACTGAAAGTAATGATAACCAAATGATCAGTGAAAAGAAAATTAAAATCAATCACTATAACCGGAATTATACA
>CM021729.1:34774349-34804712 GCA_011074415.1 Stictonetta naevosa
TTTTTTCTTTTTTCTCTGTTAATTGTTGCTACTGCAATAATTTCTTACGCTATTTCTAGAAGTGGTATCATGAATAGTCTTCCATGGCGGTGCCTGTAGCTGATATTGAGGTGTTTTTCCCAGCAATCACATTCAGTCACAAGAGTTGCATCATCTCTTACTGCAGATTGCACCACTGATGTTTGGAGCAAGATGCACTTATCTGTATTTATTATTATTTAAATATAAAATATGTGCTCATAGTGTTTTGCAGGGCTTCCTACCATTTTAGAACTCATAGCAGGCAGACATGATAGAGATTGATTTTTAAAACTGTTTTCTTCCAAAACTTCTTGGCATATAGAAACGATCAGCCCATGACTGCACCATCTTTACAGTCTTTTGTAGTTTTCAGTGAAAGCAGAGCTGAGACAACCTGCCGGCTGGTTGATAACTGAGAGACTGACTGCCTCTTTCTCTTCAGCAGAGTTACAACAATGTTCTTGGCCTTGCCAATGTGAGCCAATCATAGCTCCGAAGAAGCCACTCCAGAATTCATTTTTTCTTGTGCTCTTGGGGTCTGTCTGCTGAGATTGAAAATCTGCTCATTATTCTCATTGCTGATGTGGTTTTCTGCTTGCAGGGAGGTGAACTGAGTCCACTTACACTGACCGTCTTAAAGCTAAGGGAAGGCTTTCACAGTGCAGTCATATGGTAATTAAAAAAAGGCCATCTAAAAGTGTGTGCTGTCTAACTTATAGGTGATGGACAAGAGTTGGAGATGATAAAGCAAACAAGTGATAGTGTGGAAGAACTTCTGAGCAGTGGGAGAGTTTATCCATGTGGGTCCTACCAAGCTGGCCACCCCTGACATTGTTACACAGCTTTTGTGTTTTGTAGTTGCTAAAAACATTTTAAAATGAAAAAAAAATAACAAAAAAGGAAAAAAAAAAGGGCATGAGCTGAGTAATTTTGCCAGTACTAATCTGTGATTCTGGGATGATATTTAGAAGTGGATGGTGTCAAATCCTTCCCTCAGACCCTAAATCACCCACTCTTCTTCATGTTATTAATTTTAGGTGGGTAAACCACACTCCTAAACTGCGTCAAAGAGCTCTCTTACGGTTCCACATGCAATTCATAGTAACAAATAATATACTGAAACACAATAAAGAAATACCAATACCATCTGAACTTTTAAAAACATTGTGAAACATGGCTAAGTTCCGTGATATTACAAATAATATGCAAACCAGATGTTTGTTGGAAGTATGTGTTTAGACTGCACATACGCGACATCTGTCTGACTTTGGATCAGCAAAACAACCCATAGTTCAGTTACTTCTTCTAGTGCAGTGAAATTCAGTGTATTCAGGAGCATACATCAGGAGTTGTTCCTTGAACATTAACAATTTTGATTGTAAATTGATTTACACGAACAAGGTGGGTCTGTTGAACTGCTTAGTGACTATAGTTCCTGGAACAGTGCATAAGTAGAGCTTTGAAACAGGTACCAAAAGAGGCCTTCAGGCAGCCTGGGGAGAGACATTGGTGCTGTGTGGCAGAGGCTGTGCTCTGCTCTCTATGTTCCCTCTTCTAAAATGATGTGACTGCCTTCCTTGCATTACTGTAGATCTTTACCGGCAATGGTGACTGGTGCAGCACAAGCTGCCAGGAACTGTGGGAGATTTAATCAGTTTGGTAGTTCTGAGCAGCTCAGAAAGTCTGGTGATTGAAAAGCAGGCAGAGCTACACAAAAACCACTGCACCAATGGGAACTCTTAAACAAAAGTAATCCAAATCACAGCTAGTGGCTGTTGGTAGGCTCTTCTCTGCAACTCTCCTAAGACAGTGTGACCTTCCTACCTAGCTCTATGTTTCTGTGGCTACTAATCCCATAACACTGAGGCAGAAGAAAAGTCTTTACTAAAGTGGTCTAAATTTGTTTCAGGAACATGGCCTTCTCAAAGAACAGAAGAGGAGTGCACTGAGGTTCACTTTTAGGTTCCATGTTCTGAGTGCACGGTGTGCCTTAGAGGTCTCCACGGTGGAAGCTGATCCTTGTTCTGGTAGGAAAAAATTTGCCTGTAAACTCCTTTTAATTCATTCTAAAACTCAGTTAAGTACATGCGTTTGTCGTTTATTTTCTGAACAGGGAGGCTGGGAATGGAGTGCAGCAGCTTATTCACTGGCAGTAACTTTGAAACATAGCTTAAAAACTTGGCATTGAAATGATATTTGCGCTCTCAGGCTGAGACAGTCTTCTTCAGCCACGAGGCTACCAACCTGATTTATAATAACTACTTGTGCAGAAACTGTGCGTATGGCATAGTTCATCATATTTGGAAGTTGGCAAGGACGGCCTCAGACTGCTTCTGTTTATTCCTTAAGCAGTTGTCACGACAGCTGTGGGGATTCCAGCTGCATAATTCTCTTAAGAACTTCATCCTATTTCCACACCCAAGGAAATGAATAGTATTCAAAGGCTGAGGCAGAAGTGAAAGTATTAAAGTAAGGTTGGTGCTGTTGGAGGGGATGGTGGGGCTAGATGGCTCAGATGGTTGATAAGAGGAGGTATAACCCTCCACCTATTAGTCAGGTGCCTGATGCTCCTCTCCTGGTTAGCATACGCTGCCTTCCATGGGTCTTCCTGGGCAGGAGGGCTGCTTCATGGGGATCTGGCTCACAGCCCTTTCCAAAAGACAACCTTTCTGGTCTCAAAGGGTCTGGCTGAGAGGAGGGATTTTCTTTCATGAGGTGCGAATGCTCTGAGCTATAGCTGAGACATGGCACCTGAGAAATATTAAGAAAATTCACTACAGATAGCACTAGCACTTCACTAGTTCACAGTGCTGCCTCCTTTTACTGATGCTGAATTCTCCGATTCTCATCCCGACTGGTGTCCCCCAGTGCCTCGTGGAGGCACACTCACTCTGTGCTGCTGGGGTACCCAGGCTGCCTGCAGGTCGTCGGTGGGTGACGGATGATTCAAATGCGTGCTGGAGGTATCCACCTGGACCAGATTATTGCCTCATAAAAATGGGAATGAAAGGGAGAGTCTGTGAATGGATTTCACACTGAGGATGAGTGTTAATGATCGTCAAGATCACTGTCACTATTCAGAGTGAATTAAGATTTTGTTTTAGGGCAGCACAACTAATCTTGTAGAGTGAAGAGGGGATCAAGAATGCTGTTTCCTGCATTGCAGCAGACATACTTCATAATAATAAGCAGAGAGACATCAAGGCTGTCACATCAATATCAATGATTCCATCATGCAAACCCTGTCAGCAATATCGCATTATTTAAAAAATATAATACTCCACATAGAGACTGCAACACTAAATACGCTCGAGAAAATAATAAAAACAAATGTGCAGTAAGATAAAGAAGAAGAGCAGGTCACGTGTGTTAGCATTAATTCATTATTTTTTAGTTTTCTGTTCCCTAGGAAATGAACAAAAATTTACTGGTGTGAAACTTCAGACAGATACAGACTTAAAGAAAAAAGACATGTAAGGACCAGATGTTACAAGAAGAAATGAAAATGTGGACAGCTCTGGGAAAATGACAGGAAAAGCTGAGGCTCATTTACAGTCTTTAGCATGTAAACTTGATTGGCTGCTTGTTCATTTGGGCTCGATCTCACTCCCAGTTATGATAAATTCTGTGGACTAAAAGTGAGCTACTCACATTCCTCAATTCTGGAATATTTGGTTGGCAAAACAACACAGATGAGGACAGAAAGGTCATGTTTCTCAGAAGGGAAGGAATATCAGAACCAGTTCATTTTCTCCCTGTAAATTAAGTGCTGAGGGAGAAATGTTATTTACTTACCTTATTTCATTATCACATTGCTCATGTTTTCTTTGTATGACATTCTGCATATTTTTTCCTATTCATTGTCAACCGAAAAAGGGAAGCAAAAATTTAAATGAAGACAAGAAATGTATGCAGCTACTTTTTAAAAAGGAGCTTTGTAGTTTTGTGCATTGAGGAAGAAATATGTTATATTCCTTGGAAGTACTCATTTTCCTGTGTAGACAGGACGTGGTAGAGTTGCACAGAGTTGCATTCTAACAGACTGAGACATCTTTTACACTGTGGAGAGGAAATTTATTTAAAACTACATGTTATTTATCACTGATGTGTTAGAATTATGTATATAACACAGAAGCCTCTACACCATTGTGTAAGCCGATGACCTTTATTACATTTCTACAGATATAGTTTTTGCAATATTTATAATTAAAATATTTCAAAATACTCATTGTTTCTATATGAACAGTAATGATTATTTCATAAACTTGCTAGTCTCTTTTTATTTCAACTCTTTAGATCATTTTTCTTTAGATTAAAAATGACTGAAATAAAGAGATAGAATACAAAGAAAAGGAAAGTGGAAATGGTCTGAAAAAGATGAAAAGGGTAAATGGAGCTCTGCAATTACAATTGACAAGTTGGTTTAATATCCAGTGAAAGAAGAATGCAATTCTAGAATAGCTGGATTAATTAAGTAATATAGCAAAACAAACCACGGTTTATTATCATTTGCAGCATTCCTCAGGAGTTAGGGAGGCCTGAGGGCTTACAGTTCAACTTGTCTCCACATGAAAAGTGCAGATATCTATAATTATCTTGGCTGGTAAGATATAAAATGTACCTTATATATAAGTGTATATATATGATGTCTTATTCAAAATATCAATAGTTAAAATTTATATAAAAGTATATTATTATATGAATATGTTACATATAACCTCTATACATAATATGTTTATAAATATTCCACTGATTAAAGAATGAAGACTAAAAAAAAACAAGGGAGAAAATCCCAACTTCTAATATGACAAGAACTAAAACAATCTGAGGAAGGAAATCAGAAGTGGTATTGAGGAAGTGAATAAAATAAAATATGTGACACAGTTTACTTTTACTGGAAATCTGATGTTGCTTGGGGCATTATAAAAATCAATCAGACAGGTGGAAATAGAAAGTGAATGGCCACTGGATAGTTTAACAAATTTGTAAAAGATTCACAGAAAACCTGGAGACCTTGAAAATGATTCTGACTAAGTTCACATGCCCAATGCAGAAAGACACAAAGATCACATCCTAGGAAATGACAGTTGCATATTTTGATATACAGATACCATACAGATTTAAAATTTTTTAAAATTTTAAAAATTCCAAGAATTTTCCCTGAATTTGAAAAGGAAGTTTTCTCACTCTACCACAGCATGAGGAGTGCCACAAAAGATGCAATACTGTGGGAAACAGGAAATATGTAGGAGTTGTGATGAACACTCTTATTGTTGTACGGAAATTGTGTATGGCAAATGTTTCTTAACTACATGGCTGATTTTTTTTATTATTTATTTATTTTTTTTTCTGTTTAGAGATAGAAAAAGGTGGAGGGTCTTGCTTCTTCTGTCAGGTTTGTCCTGGATAGCTGAGGAAGGAGAGCCAATAGGTGTAAAATCAGTGGATTAGCATTACTTTCTGTTGACAGATGACCAGCGACAGCAGAGGGGTAATGAAGACAGGCTGCAGGAGTTATGAAAACAGGCTGGGGGAGCTGGGGTTGTTCAGGCTGGAAAAGAGAAAGCTCCAGGGAGACCTTATTGTGGTCTTCCAGTGCCTAAAGGGGGCCTACAGAAAAGATGGGGAGGGACTTTTGTCAGGGAGTGTAATGATAGGACAAGTGGGAATGGCTTTAAAATAAAAAAGGGTAGGTTTAGATTAGATATAAGAAGAAATTATTTACTCAGAGGGTGGTGAGGCACTGGAACAGTTTGCCCAGAGAATCCGTGGATGCCCCATCCCTGGAGGTGTTTCAGATCAGGTTGGATGGGGCTTTGGGCGATCTTCTCTGGTGGGAGGTGTCCCTGCCCATGGCAGGGGGCTGGAATGAGGTGGTCTCTAAGGTCCTTTCCAACCCAAACTGTTCTCTGATTCTAAGACGTAACATGATGCCAGTTTGAGAAGGATGTGGCTATTGACATGATGGTAATTCTGCTGGTGAGCACTGTGGAAGTCCTCACACTGTGAATGTCTTGAGACAAACCTCCTGCAGGCAATGTTTGCCTCTGTACACAGGCCAAGTGTCATAGTTTTCTCTGGCTTAGGGTTAATTTTCTTTGTAAAGGCTCACACAATGCTGTGTTTAGGATTTTTGATGAAAATGGTATGGCTAACACACCGATGTTTTTAGCTGATGCAGAGCATTGCTTGCACAGAAATGAGGACTCCTCTGCTTTTTGTGCTGCCCTGCCAGCGAGGAAGCTGGGGTGCACCAGGAGCTGGGAGGGGACACAGCCAGCACCGCTGGCCCAGGCTGACCAAAGGGACATCCTGTAGCATATGGCACCACGCTCAGCAGTAACAGCTGGGTTATGGGAGGAGGAAGGGGGGGACATTTGGAGTGATGGTGTTTGTCTTCCCAAGAAAACATTCTGTGTGCTGAGCCCTGCTTGCCTGGAAGTGGCTGAACACCTGCATGCTGCGGGAAGCAGCAATTGGATTCCTACTCTGGCTCTGCTTGTGTGTGCTGCTTTTGCTTTGCCTAGTGAACTGTCTTCCTCTCAAACCGTGAGATTTCACACCTTCACCTTTCTGATTCTCTCCCCCATCCCACCTGGGGAGAGTGGGCGAGCAGCTGGGTGGTGCTGAGCTGCCTGCCGGGGCCAAACCACAACACCTGGGCACAAATAACATTTTTGTACTTCCTGTTCAAGCTGGTTAGCATCCAATATTGTCTTGTGTTGGATAACAACCTGAGGGCTTGCTTGGGATTTGGATGCTTTTGGGAGCAGCTGAAAGATTCCCTGTTGGTCACTGGTAGTGAGGTCTGAGTCCCAAAGCAAAGCGAACAGAGGAAGAAGGCCAATCCCTTACTGCCTTGGAAATGAGCTCCTTGACAGAAGGTGTAAAGGTGAGGACAAGATTGACATGTGACAACCTAAATACAGGTTAACTGATAAGCAATAGTGAGAAAAACTTTCATCAAAGTGTGGAAAAAATTGTTCAGGGACCAGAATTTCAACTGCTGGCTTTTTGTAAGAGCAAGGCAAAAAGAGACCCCCCAAGAAAATACAGTATCCAGGCAGCATGGAACAAAGTCTAATAGCAGCCATAGACAGATGATGTGAGCAAAAATGGAAAAAACATGTATTTCCTTTCAGAACAATAAAAACAAATACACCAGTGATTACTAATAGATATGGGATCCTGCATGAAATGTTGACATTTATCAAATATTCTGCAAGAGAAAATGAGGTTAACTTGACATGTATCATGTTCCAGGCCTGAAAGCATATGAAATGAGTAGAGACACAGAGACACTTTCATTTTGAGAAAAAAGTTGTACTGAACAGTGAGGAAGGTAATCAGTCAAAGTGATCTGGGAAAGCATTAGAGAAAGCAGTACCAGGCTGTGCTTTGGAGTCTGTGAGTGAAAAACAGCTAGAATCAGAAATAAAGTTATCATGGAAGACTAAAATAGTAATTCTGTTGATATATGTGGCATAAATTACAAAGCAAACCTTAATTGCCCCACATTTGTGATTATTTCTTACCATATGGTAGTGAATAAAGTTGTTTATTGTCTTGGTAGGCTAAAACAATATAATTCTGCTGTAAATTACTACACTGGGTCCAGTCCTGGTATCATGAAAATTAGTGACAAATCTGTGAGAAAAAGTTATTTAGAGATAAGTTTGAATTTCTGAAAGAAAGCACGAAATCTCAGAAAACCACCACAACCTGAACTCTGCCATAGTCCATAAATAAGCAAAAAACTGTTTGAAAGAGAGGCAAATATAAACAACATTCTGGTCATTTTACTGCAATAGAGAAGCACAGATAGTATATCTGTACTGCATAGTAGGAATTGTGTTCTCTATAATGAAGTTACATTCAAAAAGTAATCTACATATTCAGTCCTAGCTTGATATATACATCATCACTCAGCATATGTGATAAAATACTTACAGATTCAAGGGAAACATCATACTGCAAATTCTGATTTCAAATTTAGAAACTCTTTTAAGAACTGCATACACTTGCACGTTTTAAGCATTATACATTGTTGCTAATTCTTCTCAAAATAAATGTGTGTACATATGCAAAGTAAAACACATGAAGATATGAAGAAGGGAGTACATGTTTCTTTTGGATATTAAATATTAAAAATTCCAGATGTTCACCGTTGTTGGCAGAAGACTGTATTATATGAATGCTTATCAATACAAAACAATTTTAAAATCTTTGAGGGCATGCTTTCATAAACAAGAGTGGGATAGCTGCTCCACAAATCCCATCAACAATTTCAGTGCTTCTCTCTTCACTGTCCACTCTCACTTAGGAAGTCTTGCTGAATACAAGCTTTTCCCTAAGACAACTGTGAAGATGGCATTATCACAGCCCTTTCTAAAACAGTCTGAGATCACTGCATAGCTACAGTGCTGTCAGGGATGCATGAATGCCAAGGTTATTACTTGAATGTCTGTGTAGCTGCTGCAACCTTAACACTGTTAAACATTTTGTATTTTGTGACATTGCTTATTGACATTATTAACAGCAACAATAATAATGCACGTGTAATTTCTCATTTAAAACACAGATCTAGCTTCTATATGAGGCCTGTTTGTATGAAAAGATATTTGCCCCATGACTTATTTTATCTGTTGATCTGCTTAGTACCTTGCTATTGGAATCCAGTATATCCAGTGTATTTGTGCAGTCTATGTTCTACATGAAGACCATCCAGGAAATTATTCCTGCATATTTTAGTTAAAATATTAAGCGACATGAGAACAGTGACCAGGAAAGGAATAAATCTTTTCATAACTTTGTGATTTAAATAAGTCAGACTGTAAGCAGTACCATAGGTCAAGACTAGACAAATTTCTGAATGGTTGTAATTGCTTTCTACATATTCCTTATCCAGCCATTTCTACAGAGGCATTTAACTACGCTGTGAAGTTTATCCCGTTGTAAACCCCAGAACAAGTGCTCAAACTTGTGGTGGTGGTCAGATTCTTCTATTTATGTATTTCTGAAAAACACAAATGAAAAATTGATGCAGGACTGCAACACCCTACACTGGCATAGAAGAGCTTACATGACAAATAAATGCATTTGCTGTTAATGGATGACTGCTTCAAAGTCAGGACAAATTCAGAACTGGCTCTAGAAAGCAGTCAAATGTCTCAAAGCATACACTAGGGAAGCAATAGTGGTTTTGATCATCTACATCTGTCCTGTCCTCTCCAGTACAAGTTTCAGGAATGTATGTAATTTATACATAGAACATACTGTTGATTTGTCAAAATATTTCTAGACTTGCAGGAAAGCTATGATATTAGTTAGATATAAATTGTTTTATAAATAAAACATGCTAGTGAAAATTTGTCACCCCACATCCAACACGTCAACAGTGAAGAAAGCATTATGTAGCTTGCACACAATCTTAGGTGTCAGGAAATTTTTGAAGAAGTTCGTTATCTCGAGCTCCATGAGCCCTGTGTCAACATGGTCATCGGGAACATGCACATCCAAAAATTTGTGAAGTTGAAGTCATGTCTGAAACATCATGTTTGTCCAAATTAAAATGAAATAAAGATGATTTGAAGATACGTTATATATGACTGCCATTTTCCCACCTCAAGCACAGTTGGAGCAAAAGAAAAAGTTGTCCTCTCTCTGAAAGGTGTTTGGACAGGATTGATGTTGGACAGGTTGATTTGGCCCTTGGGCTAAGTTCCCAGTACATCCCAGATGATATGAACACAGAAAGGCAAAATGAACTGGAAGTCATAAGAAAACCTACAACTTTAATGCTATGTGTGATCTGCAGTTTTAAGGTCTTGGATCTCTAGCTGGCTGTCAAAGGCTTAGTCACAGATATAATAGAAGCAGCTTGTATTTCCTATCATTCCTGATACCTCTAAATGTGGAAATCTGGCAGCTGTGAGCATCTAAGATGATCATCCTCATACTTCTATTTTTAGAATGAGAATAGCTGAGGAAGACCAAATATTTTAAGGTTCTGGGATTTGTGCTCCTCCCCCAGGGTGCGTTCTAATTTGGGTGATCTAGAGGTAACAGCTAAACTCATCAGGTTTTCAGTGGTGAAAGAGGTAATGACTATTCTGTGGGGGAAGTAGAGATCAATTTCAAAGGCTCAGCCAATCTATTTGGATATAAGTTTGGATTGTGAAACCTTTGGCAGGAGTTCTCACCATGGCAGCTGTGTCAAAAAAAATTCTGTACTACTGACTGTGTTTAGCACATATTGGGTAATTTAAGTAGCAGTATACAAACTGATGTATGCTCACTAATCTGCTCCACTACTTCACAAACACTGTCATCTTAATGTAAGACCCAGGAAAAAAAAGTCACCACTTTCCAAAAATCAAATTTTGTATCAGACAAGACTGATTTTTTTAAATTTTATTTTTTCTTTTATTAAACGAGTTAACGCATCATCTGAATTAAAAGCCCAGCCTCTCCACAGGAAAATGTCTATACTAAAGATTTTGTCTAAGGGATTTAATGAAGTTGTTTTAGTAAGTAGTTCTTTCAGGGGGATGGGGAATATTGTGTGAAAGAAGAACTTTATGATAAGAAAATTATGTCAGATACTTTATTAATTAATGAAGGCTTTCAGAAATTTCCGTGTAGTATATGAGATCAGTCCATACAGGAGAAATGTGCCTCCCCAACAGAGTGCCTCATGCTTGTTTACTTAGCCCAGTTTAGTAATTTCTTCCATCTTCCACCACTACCCAAATTTTGAACAGCAAGGCTTTTTAGTCATTCTTGCACTACATTGTATTAAATTATTCAGATTGTTTTCTGAACCTCTTAAAGAAATTCGTAGGGCACCCCACAATTTCTGTGGTCCCCTCCCCGAAGCCATTAGAGGGGAGAAATGTGCTAAAAGTGTCAGAGGAGAAGATTCTGCATGCAAACACTTGTCTTCAATAATTAGCCGCTAATGGGAAAGAAATCATCACATATGTACAAGTGGCAAACCAGCTCGTGCCTCAGCAATATGCTTCTTCGCTATGACTGAGCGTGTAAGTTCTTTTTTAAAGCAGTAATTCAAATGGTGTAAAGGGAGATCTGTTTGTTTGCCTGCCTCCCTCCCTCTCTCCCGCCCCCCTTCAAAGACAGAGCATTAGTTAAAAAAACAAATGAAGGAAAATTCCCCAAAGAACCTTAGCAGGGAACAAGAAAAACATCCATTGTAAACAGCGGGTGGGTCTTCTGACAGGCTTTGTTTGCAAATGATAACAATTACAGGTAATTTTTCATTTCAATTGGAAGAACAGGTATAAAAAAAAAAAAAAAAAAGGAGAGAGAGAGAAACAGAGAGCGAGCGAGATTTCCCAAGTGTCTTATTCCCTCCCAGGTCTACAACCTAACAGGAGTGTAGAGAGCTCGGTAGTTTCTTCTCATTCCATTAAGTGAGATCTAATTGTGTCTCTTCTGTCTGTTGGCAGATGCGGTTTCTACATAACAACAGCCCAGAGACAGAGCTGCCTGATTAATGCCTCCAGCTGTCATATGCCCCATTATCTGTGCATTTGCATAACTTAATGGTTTAGGACAGGGGAGAGAGGATGCTTAATTTAATGTTTAGCAGGCCCTTGATAGCTGAATAATTTAAGAACTGTCAAGGGAGGTCAGTCCTACAGCGATTCAGCAAGACAGCTATGATTTCTGCATATCATTAAAATCCTTACTTAGGATAATTTGAAAAAAAGAAGGAGGGGTGAGGGGTGGGGAGAACAACAATGCCTGAAAGGAGGCCCTGCTCTTCTATTAACCCCTCCTTCCCTGAGGACTAGGAGAAAGGCTTTGGGAAAACGTGTATATTTATCACACGAACAAGAGAGAAAGGGTTAACCTTATTATTTCTCTCCCCCATCCCCCCATTCTTCTTCTCATAGCTAACGGGTGGAAATACAGAATTTACTTAAATTCAACTAACAGCCCAACATGCTTTGAACAGGAAACACTCTCGGTTTCATTAGATACTAATGAATATTATTAAGCTAATCTGCCATTTGTTTTCTAATTATGTGTCAGAAAGCACTACAGTGGCAGCTGAGGCAACTGCCAGGGTGCATTTATTTACCTTCCAATCCTGTCTTTGCTGACCAGTTACAGAGCAGAGAGTGATTAGGATCAAATGAAGAGGGATAAGAAAATAATATATATATTTTTTTCAGGTTGATTACTGCTGTTCTTTTCCAAGTTCATCAACTTCTAAGTGACACGTGACTGTGTTTCAAGCATTGATAAAAAGGCATTATTCAGGCCTCCCTGTAAGGCATAATATGAAACTGGATGAAAGAAGTATTTTATGGCTGGATTAGCCCTACCTGTTTGGTAGCCAACCCAAGGACTTGCTCAACGAGTCATGGAACTGTGCTCTGCTATTTCTGTCGAATTCATCGTATTCATCTGGCCCTGTCCTTTGCTCTCCTAAAGCAGAGCTCTGCGCTTCCTGAGCTCTGGCATTTTGAAGACCATATGGTCTTTAAACAACTTCAGAACACAGCTGATTAATGTTTCTGCTAAGAGCAAGAGTTGATAAGTTCAGTGTTGCTTGGTGGAATGACATTTATTTACACTAACGCATGCAAAATTATTTCACTGGGTGAGACGAGCCTGCTTCTTTTCTTGTGGTAAGTAGTCTGACTCTTCAGCTTGGTGCTTTGCCACCAAGAGCCTCTTTCTGCATGCTTTCCTGGACCACCCATTCTTTTCTGGCTTTATCCTCCAACCGTGACTCCTGTCTGTTCTGGTTTGTCCAGCTTCAATTCATTTGATTCTGACAGAAACTCCCACAATTTTCCATGGGCTCATCGCATGGCCCCTCCTGGCAGCTAGCTTTTTAGGCAAGGACTTCTGCTGCATTAGCAATCTGCTTCTTTGAAAGACCTGATCAGCTTATTTAATTTCTGATTTTATTTACTTCATATTTGGGCAATCACAAAATGTGCTTATGTTAAAGAGGTAACTTTTAAAAATAGCAATACATCATGTGTGTATGTGTGCATACAGTCCATTAGACTTGTGTACAGAAATATATGTACATGCAACTGGGTGAGTAGCCTTAGATTTTATTTTTTAATTATTAGTTTATGTTCTATATTAGGAGCTTAGAACATTTTCTGCCATTGGACCACCTAGTTTTCCTCTTAGATTTGGAAAAAAATGTGTGGGGAAAATCAAGTTGGAGGTTTACACTGAAAGCTGAAGGACAGCAATTGCTATGGTTGGTTGGCAGGTGCCCAAGATTTTGAATGGGATTGAGTGCTCCTATCTTTGTGCTATTGAAATCTAAGTTTTTTTTTTTTTTTTCTTTATATTTTAGAAACATAAGAACTCAACAATTGTCAACAGAATTAATTATTCAACTACATTAGTTTGTAAGTAATGACCTGCATCATCATCTTGTAGTTCTTACACTTGACTAAGACGTTTGGTGGGCTGGAGTAGGAGGGCATTGATACAATTTTTAATGTTTGTTTGATTTTCTTTCAATTTTCTTTTTTTTTACAAGTAAAAATTGAGAAACAAGCGTGCATTGTGAAGCTCAGTTTTTGAGAGGTACATTTCCGTCAGGTTCATTTTTGGCCATTGCCTTTTTGTTGCTTCCTAGCAGGGAATTGATTAGAAACAGTGTGAAGCCAAAGCAGCAACAGAGATCTTTTATTTGGTGGAAACATATAGTTCCAGGTTAGAGACCTCACTGTCAAGCACTGTTGGCCTTAGAATCGTTTTTCTCAGTTCTTATCAGAGACAAATTTAATACTTGTGCTGGAAACCCGTAAGGACAAGGTTGTCCATTCTCAGGCTTCTGCTAACAGAAAAAGAATAGCAAACAAAATGGGAAGGGAAAAAAATCCTTACGCATGCTAACATAAATCAACACAGTTGTTCCAATCAGCACATATGGTACGGTAACATTGCCCACTGCTCTGAGACCCTCTAATGGAAGACCATATGTGCTGCTGCTGCATCAAAACACAATAGGCCTGTATTTAGGACTCCTCAGTGACCTGGATTCAGAACTTCCTTGCTTTTATTTGTTTGTGTGCCTGCATCAACATTTTTTCATTTTTTCTTCCAACATAGGGATTCATTCTTTTTTATTTTTTATTTATTTTTTTTCCAAATTCCTTTGTTCTGTGACAGATTCCTATGGATAGAGCAAGAGAAATGTGTTCCTTCTGTTTTTGGTATTTCATGTCACTGTCCTTGTACATTTTGATACATTTCCAGATTTCAAAAATAGTAAGAAAACATTACAACTGGATCACTTTGTCAGCATAAATTCACAGAGAGAAGTATTCCTTTTTGGTGCACATATTGTGTGATTTACAAAATGATTCTTTTGGAATCATGGAAATTAGGGAGCCATTCTGGGAGTTCCCAGTTGTACAGTTGGTGCCACTGAAGGAGTTGCAAAGCAAGATGTTGTTAAGACTGTGGTACTACAGTGTTGAAATTTTACTTAACTGAAGACTTATAAACTGTAATTAAAGTAGTCACAAAGAATACCCCTGGATCTAAGCATTCCTGCATGGTAATACTTGGTACTAAGTATCTTTGCTGTATGCAGAACATACTTCCCTACTTTCTCCACCCCCATAAAAAACAGTTACAACTTTTTTTTTTTTTTTTTTTTTTTTTTTTTCAGGAGAAAACATGCAAATCCTCCATGAATTCCACACTGTTCACACTGTTTTCATTCAACAGATCTTCTTGTCTTTGATCATAAGCTTTGGCTAGCTCTTCCTACTGCTTTACTGTACCTGTTATCTGACTTCAGGGCCCCTGAAATCCACTGGATTTCTAGCTCTCCAGCAAGTTATGGCTTTTTAGCCCAGATCCCAGATGAAAGAAGATAGGTGAGGTTCTCCATTTCCTGGTCACTCCTCAAGACAGAATGGCAGCAGATAGGTGGTGGCATCTCCTGGACTGCACTGCAGGCAGGCTGCACCTGTGGCTTTGTATGGTGATACTGCTCTTTCTTCTCCTACTGCTACTGCTAAGTGATATTTTATTTTCATTTTTCATTATAACAAAAGCATAGTCAGCAAAGACTATACATTCACCAAGCATTCAGCACAGACCTTCCATTCTCAGTGTAAGACAGAAGACAGCAGATGGATACGGAGGACAGATGGGGATGTGGTTATTAACACAATGATCGAGAGTGGTTGGCTGGAGGATGGCTTCCCTTTCTGTTCCCAAAGTGGACAGGTTTTCTCTAGCAGCTGGGACTAGCTGGTGGGAATGAGTACAGGCAGAGGAGGGCAGATGTCTTCACATTGGTGAGCAAGGAAATACGGCATAAACTCCCCTCAAGTGATAGCTCTTTTGCATCCGGGATGGGTTTAGATTGATTTTCCCTTGCAGACAGTGGTTTTCAGAAGTACCAGCTTCAAATGGCATTGGATGTATATGGAAGCATAAGGGGCTTAAACGGATTGTAAATGGGCCCAGGCCATTGGCAGAAGGGAAGAAGGGTGCACTGAGACAGAAAAGGCAATACCTACTAATACTTACTACCAATATGACTGTATTTCTGTAATTTTTTATAACTGGAATCCCTGAGCAAGGGTATAAGTATAGCAATCTGACTATCATCCTAGAATCAGGTAACTGTTTATTTCATAACTGCTTCTTCTGTCAGTACTGTTGCTTTGGTGTTCATGCAGTATGAATGCAAAATGAATTGTATTATTGGATACTACTTTACAGTACAATAAATAGCAGGTTAAGAGGCCAACATGGCCCTGAGCTCTTGGTTATTCTCTAGGTAGAGAAAAGGTAGGAGTAAGTATTTTTGGTAAATATCATTAATTGCTCCAGGTCTCTCCCCTGCTTAACAAAATTTCTTTTCTATTTTGTTTTCTTTCCAACTTTCCTCTTAAGAGGACATCAGTCAAATTTTCCTACTTATATCTGTTTTGTCATCTTAGAATCATTTCAGATAGGCCCTTTAATTCTGTGAAATACTTGATTCTGAAACATGGGCCTGAAAATTCTGTGAACGCTGGCAAAACAGAAATTAATTCCTAACATAGAGCAATTCAGGAGCAGAAAGGGACTGGGAAGCTTCTTGTTTCTTCTATTTCCTTCTGAAGTAGACTGAATTCTTCCAAATCTGAAAATTTTGTTTGGTTTTATGGAAAGGCTCCAGTCAGCGCTTATTCTTCAAACCAATTTAAAAGCGTAAGTCCTACAATAAAAGCCTGATCTCATGCATACAGATTCAAAATCACTTTTCTGATTCTGTCTTTTTCTGTCACACCGAAAACACAGAGAAGTCTCACATTCATATTCTCCCACTCACACATTTAGTGGAAAACAATGCAAATATTCTTCTGCTGCACTGGATGTCACCTAGATGAAAATTTAAAAATAAAATACCCTCTTCTCTCTGTTTCCAGAGGCGATTAGGATGACAAGTTAATCAAGACTTCATCTGAGCCTTGCATTTTCTATTCATCATATCACAGCTCTTCTAATGTAGCTGTCCAGTCCACTCAAAGCAGGCTTTTTAAAAGTACTGGATATGTTGCAGATTTACTTTACTGAAAAATCCCCTAGCCTTCTCCTTAACTAGCCTTACGTGAAGCAGAGCCCAGAAAGCCTGCAGGTGTCCCACAGAGGTAGCTATTAGGAGGATAGCTGCAATGACCTCTATGCCCTTAACTGAAACCCAAGGAGACCCAGACAGAGCCTTTGGCAGAGCATCATGCTTCCCTGTGACCTGGGGAGTCACTTTTGCTCCCTTCTGCTCAAGGGTCCTCATTTGCAAAAGAAGAGCAATTTCTCTCTGCTTTCAGGGTGCTGGGAAGAACTGCACCAGTAATGACAGAGAGTGCTCAGCTTCCGAGTTGATAAATGCGGTAGGATGTATGCTGGTGGTCTTTAACCTGCTTTGTGCCTTTTGGGGCCCAATGTGCAAAGAGTACAATTTTCCTACACCACCTACCAAGCTACATATAATTCAGAAGATTTAAATAAGTATCTGGAGAGGCATATTGTGTCATGAGGCTGACAGTCACAAAGAACAGAGGTGGTTCACGATAGTCTTTCAAGAGATACAATGATTGGGGTCAAAGCCTTGGTTATTTGAAAGCAGACTATAAGTTCAGAAGAGAGGCCAGATATAATCTCCTGGTGACTTGGCTGTATCCTGGGATGCCCTGCAGTTTGAATGTAGGAAGGGAATTGTATTCAGCGGTTGTTTTTCTTTTGTTACCATCATCTGTAGCTGGTAGGTAATGAAAGGACATCTATTTAAAAGTGTTATGTTTCCCTTCTGCAGGTTTTCATGAAAAATGCACAGATTATAGCAAATTTTCTACTCTCTGTAATATGACATTTTACTTTTAAATGGACTCTAATGTTAATAAAGCCTTTGTAAACCCTAAGAGTTGTAGTCTGTCTTTTTGCTCAGACATCAAAATAAAGAAAACGGGTCCCAAACCATTTTTTTTTTTTTTTCTAAGAAGCTCTAGCAGAAATCTTTTAGAAATGTAAATTGAAAGGGATGCTGCCAAAACTGGACTAAAATAAATGCTGCTCAGCTCAGCTGGAGGTGGAGGCATCTCTGGTCAAGGCACAGTTTCTGTGCCTTGGGCTTTGTGGGTTAAAGCACATCAGGAATAAAATTATGCCTTAAATCTTTTGATCTGTGTCATGAGTAATAGAATTTCAGTTAGGAAGAGATCAGAATAATTGAATATATTCAGATTTAACTCAACATTTGCTACCTATTTTTATTATTGCTCTCATAGTTACTTTTGAGTGACATACGTGGGAATCTAAGCATGAGAATGGAAACCAAGACAATCTGTGTGTGGATTAAAGACTGAACCTACAAAGTGACCAGATTTCTAGGTGGTGGTTAACAGCCTAACAGAATAGTTGTTCAATCAAAACAAATTTGAGTTTCAGTCTATAAGCAAATACGTATCATAATGCAACTCTGAGTTGTGAATAGTCTAACTACTTGCTTTTACTGACCATGTACGCAGCTAGAAGTGAACACTATTTTATTTGATTTCCATGTGAAATGAGCTAACAGACACAAAGCTATTATGCTCTTCATGAAAACAACACTGTTAGAAAACAGACTAGTTTGCAACATGATCATTGGAACAGCAGAACAGGTAAAATGTGAATAAACATGGAGACTGGAATTTAATTTGTCCCTAGAGCTGGTCCCACTTTGCCAAACTGATGCTGTATTTTTGTTTTGCTTTGTTTCTTGTCTGCTCAGTGCTTAAGAAAATGCTATGGACTCTTGGCCTATGCCAAGCCAGAAACTTTCATAAGCACTACTAGAAACTAAAGACAAACTAGTGCTGCACATCACCTGTAATATTTCAATTGTCTCCTGAAAAGAATGTGCTAATTGTCCTGGAAACCTAGTGATCTATTTTTCACTCTGAATGTTTGTTTATCATTTGTGCCTTTACTGAATTTTTGAGACAGAGTTCAATAAAAAATGAAATTATTGCCCTGTCACCTCTGTCAACAGAGCACTCTGTCAACTATTGAAGTTCAGCCTAGGATCTCTCTTTGAAGACATTAAAAAGTATTACTGCAGGCAGTGCTCTTTTTGTTCAGTCAAACAAAGTATCCCTCCATTTACCTGCCATCAAAATTGGGACTGTGAACACACATCTGATAGTGGGTGGAAGAATTCTTGGCTTATCCTAACAACTGTAAATGAAAAGCTCTGGGGTTAAGGAATCCATCACAGTGCAGAAACGAAGGACTTGCAAATAATTGTACATGACTAAATCAAGGCCAGAGTGAACCCAAATTCTTTCATTGCTTTTATGCAACCTCCTAATGTGTAGCTTTCCAAAGCATGTGAGATTAAAAAAAAGCATTGCAATTTTTCTCGCTCTGCTTTGTTTGCAGAGTGAGGGGGTCAAAAACGATCTGCATGTAGTCCTGACTGCAAGAAAAGGGTCCAGCTGAAAATGCTCCCGGCATAATGCTTTCTGCTTTCATACTGCTTTCTGCTTTCCTATATAGTTTTGCCCCTTTGCATTTGCCCAGCAGCCTCAACAAGTGTCCCATGAGAAGATAAGTACTGACCAGCAAATGTGTGGTAGAGCTGCTGGGATGTTCTTGTTCCTTTCTTTCTCCCCCCTTTCTGCTTACTGACACTACTGGAAACAAGATGCTGGGCTGGACGGCCCCTTGGTTTAAACTGGTATTCAGCTCTCCTGTACAAGCATGTGTACCTATTAAATGGGTGACAAAACACTGAGACTAGTGAATATATTCAGAGTTTCATTCATCTTTTTTTTTTTTTTTTTTCCGTCAGTTCACGCCTACTACTAATTAACACTGATTAGTGTTAACTCCCCTCAACCTCCTTCTAACAAGTCAGTGTGCATACCTCAGCTCTGCCTCTTGTTTGTAAATAGCTTGTCTGAAACAAACCAATTTAAAATCTCCTCCTTGTTTTTGTGAGTAGGTAAAGTATGTAGTCTTATTCACTTTATCAGCTGGCCATGTATTTCTGTTTTAGAGCATGATCTGAAATCCACGGGTAGACTCAGGCTGGGTTAAACACGTTTTAGATGAAGCTGTTAGCAAAAGTAGAACTTGAATAAATCACAGCCTTGCAACCTCTTTGGCAGGCTACATACCCTTGTGGCTCTCTATGGCCTGCTAGTCTGAGGGTTTTCTTTGTCTTTTTTAGGATTTTATTCTACCCAAGCAACCCTGACTTATATTCTGCACAGCCCCGTTGAACGTAAATGGAGTTTTACAGACTGTAAGTCAGAACTGACTCCGATTCTCTGATGTTGTCTTTTTCTGATCCAAGGTTCACTGTCATGCTAGCTTGTCCCTTTCCCCCCTCCTTCTTCCTTCAGAATTTCATTTCTCTCTTACTTCTGTGTTTCCAGAACTCTGCCCACATCACTCAACTGCTAAATCTCTGTCTTCTCTCTCTATTGGGCTGCCTTCTTCCTCTCAGCTGCCAGGTCTTTTTACTCTTTTTTTTTTTTTTTTTTTCTTTCCTTGCTCCCAGCAATCTTCTTCCCCTCCTCAAGTGCCATAATGTATTTGCTACTATTTAATGAGATACCCAAGATGGGTGAACTGACACTCACATTCTGTCTCCCAGCATCTTTAAATGGATAGCATGATAAATATAAGCCAAAACTCAGCACTTTCTGCTGTGGAATCTGAAACTCCTAATAGAAATGCTTTTCCAATTCTCCAAAATAGATAGGGCCATGTCCTCCGACAGTAACTTGACAAAACTCCATTGACTTCAGCAAAGTTACTTTGACTTATGGTGGCTGAAGATTTACCACATAGTATAAATGGAGCTTGTGTTTCACATAAATCACAAGAAAGTAGTTAGATGTATGGCAAATTAAATTAAATATCTGATGTCAAATTACTTCAAGTTCCTGAATTAGTGCTGCTTAATATCAAATCTTAAATTTGCGTCTGAGGTCAAATTAAAATTACCATTATCTAATGGAAATAGCTCTGTACTATATCTTCAGTGACAGTCATGAGTTTAATAATCTAACAAACCACTGGATGTCTCTACTGTGCCATACAAGTCCAGTTAAAAGATATATATCTGGCATAAAAGCTTACTTAAAAAAGAAGGCAATTTGAACACAGTGATATTTGAAATGATGGGACAAAGATTTGAGATGGATCGCTCACTGCATATACTATGAAATGCAGAAGTTACAAAATTCAATCCACTCCTTTAAAATTGGAAGTTCCTTTTCTTTTTATTAACTTAGATGGTACCTGTTCTTCACGGCTATAGGAAACCGCAAATCTCTTGCAGAGTGAATTTTGTTTGCTTTTATTTTGTTAACTCAGCTGAACAGCATTCAGATTTAAATTTTAATCTTCCTGCCTGGAACACCTTCCTAATGCCCTGTTCCTCTGCCATCCCTTGCCATGAACAGGGGATAACGGATGCACTCCTCTGGAAAGACTAAATGTTAATTAAGTAACGAAAGGCTACATGAGGACCAAAGCAATTTAGAATGGGAAGGATAAAATCATAAGGACAGTAATAGCTAGGGGTGTCAAACATATTACACGGGCTGTGTGCTTTTATGTGTAGGGGAAAGGGGACGAGCCCTGCGATAGATACCAGCTGGATTTAGTCACCATGGCTACACATGATTTGTTCTGGCTGTCCCTTCAAGCCGTTTTTCCAGTGAGAAGGATTGCAGGGCTGTGAGGTTTTTGAGGGGTGGGCCTCATGACACTCCTGAGACAGTGGCAGCAGCACATCCAGGTGCCTGATGAGAAGCTACAGGCGTGTCCTCATTCAGATGGCTCACTGGGTCCAGCAAAGGCTGTGCTTCAATATAAGGCTATTTTTGTTTGTCTGGTGTCCTGCACCACCACCATCTCCTTTGAGGGGCTGTTTGTATAGTGCATTGGGGTGCATTAGTTTGTTAAAGGAAAGCACTTTGCAATTTGAGTGTAGAGTGGATAATCTGTATATCCCCCAGGATCAAATGTCTGCTATGTGACACATGTTGTTTTGTCTGGTCCAGTTAAAAATGAAGAAGGAAAATTAATAATAAACAACTACACTACAAAATTTTCCATTTGTCAGAAAACTACCCTTCCATCAGAGTAGTTGTAAGTCATTACTAGTGTGGATGCTTTTGCTTGATTGCAATCTCTCATGCAGTTACTTCCACTTCTGAAAAGGAATCAGGATGTGAAAAATGGATGCCTGGTTTGAGAACTGGGAGTTATGACTCAGCCAAATGCTTTTTTGTCGTGCCAGTAATGACGACTCACTGGCATCTCTAGTATGACTGTCGGGTATTCATGCAGAAGAGATGCCATGTGTGATGCTGGAAGGCAGTGATGGCAAATTATTGTGTTAGGGTACCAAAGTGGGAATTTAAAGAGTGTCATCAGATGCTCACAAACTATTCTAACCTGGGAAAAGGTAATAAATGGGGGCTTGATATTCTTACCTCTGTCTTAATGACTTCTACTGTAGTTGGTTCTTTTTGTTTTGCTTTGTTTTGTTTTTTAAATCCACAAAACACTTGAAATTGAAAAAGCTAATGACTATAATGACAGTGGATTCATCACAGAACTTTGGTGTGAGGAGAATGGTTGAGATTTAAAAGGACTGCTCTATTCTCCTGTATCTATAATAAATTCCTGTCCAGCAAAGTTTAAGTATGTTGCTTCAGGGAACAAATGAAGCCACTAAAAGGTAGATAAATCATCAGCTTTTATTCAAAGGAACCTTTTCACCTATTCGGTAGCATGAATCTTGCAAGACAAAAACAATATTTTGAATTTTATAGTGCCTTTCATCCAAAGCACTTCGCAAAAAAAATGAATAAATTAGTTTGCCCTCATGGTATGATGTTTGCAAATGTTGATACTTCAGCTTCAAGGTGGAGAAGGTCAAGACAGACTGAAGGAACAATAGTTTTTCCAAAGTCCGACACAGGTAACATGAGCTAGAGTCAGGAAGAGTACCTGGATTATCATAAAACAAATGTACTTATTGGGTATGGGAAATGAAATCACACAGAGGAAAAACCTGTGAAGAATTGAGTTTAATTGTCATGGCAGAGGATGAAAACTCACCAGATGACTGCAGGTGTTTCTGCAATGAGCGTACAATAAAGGTAAACAGACATTAACTTTATTGGTAAGCATACGTCTGTGCCCATGACTTGAGCTAGATCAGGCTTGTAATTATGAGCATGGCAATGCCAGATCTTGGGGATTTAGCTCTCAGTCTCCATGTCAGCTTGAGACTCATGAATGCGCCCTCTTACCTTGCAGGGCTCTTCCAAGGATGAATCTAAGTATGAGAACATTAAAGGATTTCAGGTGCTCAGTTGCATCTTCAGCAATAAGCACTGTATGTGTTTTGCTGGAATACCTTATCTACTTTGTCTAGGTTCCCATGCATCTGGACCCATACTGTGCATATTGGACACACAGATTTACTGTTTTGTACCACCTGTGGAGTTTCCCTAATGTACATTTCTAAGTATTACATCTATACAGGTTTTAATTTTCCATAATAATCAAGTTTGCATTTTCACTTTGGCAGACTGTTTGCTACCGCAGTAAATTTTCTGACATCCAGTCTGCACATCCTTTTTGATTCTGTTTCCACAAATCATTATACCTTATGCATTGTTCCCAGTAACTCCTTTTATTGCCTTCCTTTTTCTATCTTTCAACTATTTGGCACCTTCTATTATGCCTCCCGACCATGCACTGAGTTGTCACTTAGGCAAGCTATCATGCAGAACTAGCTCCTGTAATCTTGCCTTATCATCCACTGGTGGACCCGTATGTTTTTTGTGCTCTGACACAAACTCCCCCCGTTTCTCAATACCTGTTGGGTAGTGGATTGAACACAACATACCGAATGTGAACACATCAGTGTCAGTGTTGCACAAGAGAAGTACAAGTCTGTTCCATGATGCCCAAATCCAAGTGCTTTTCCTTGTTTGCTGCCTTGTAGCATCACTAACTGCATTGCCACCTCCTATCCCTACTTCCTCCCATTCAATAAATGCTGAGCATTTCTGCCTGGAGAGTACATACCTAATGAATGTTTATCTATTTTTTTCTAGCTTTCACCAAACCCACTGACTATTCTCAACAAATTACTAAAAAACCTTGTTTTTCACCATCCTCTGGCTGCTGAGCTGTTGTCCATCCTGAGCAGCTTTAAACAGCTGCTTCAGACCACCCCTCCAACACTTTTTTCCTTAGCGCATGCCATGCTCAGATTGCAGTGATTCATCCTGCCGCTCCACCCACGGCAAGTATTTCTCTCCCCTATGTGCCCACAACCTCTTAATCCATCAGGCTTGGCCTACGTGTCTTGGAGAAACCCCTGCTCAGTCCACCAGGCTCTCCAGCTGTGGTGGGATGATTTGCTTATGTTGCCCTCAGAGGCCTCCCATTTATCTGCGGCGTGACCGAGGCGAAGGCACTGCGTGCTCCTTCCCTTCCTGCTGAGGGATGCTCTGTGCTGAGGAGCCGTGTCCCTCCCTTCCCCTTCCCCCGAGCCAGCAGGGCTTTGTCACAGCTGGCACGGACCAGGTGGCAGGGGAACACCTCCACCTAGGTCTGTCATGGGCACTGACGTGCGAGGGCCTGCCTGGAGTCAGGCTCAACTAATAATGTTGCGGGTGCCTTGGAAGCAGGAGGGGGAGACGGAGCTGCCCGTGAGATAGGCTGCAGAGGAACCATGATTTCTACAACTCTTCTGAAAGGCTTTTAATGGTCTGCTTCATGGCCTCATTAAGCGAACAATGTCAGAGCTTTAAAAAGAGCCCTTTGCGATTCTTGCGCTGGGCTGGTAATATATGTCACAACAGATATATATAGAAAAGCAGAGGAGCACAGAAATGTGCCATATGGTTGAACCCCAAAGGAAGGAGCTAGAACATTTCTTCTTTCACCCTCTACTCCGAATCCTTGCAATAATTAGCCAAAGTAAAATGAATATTAGCTTATGCTTAACTGCCTTTCCAGCATGTTACCCTGCATTGACCCAGTAGTGCTAAACCAATTATTTTTTGAACTTTATGGCTTTAAATAATCCTCTGCTCTAAAACTCCCTCTACCCCTCAGCTACTTAACCACAGGCCCGACTGCCCTAAATCCTTTTCTTATACTTTGTAGCTTTTTAAGCAAGCCCCCTCTTTAAGTAGACATAATCCCTTCTCTGTAGAAAACATGAAAGACCTTGAACAAATCAAGATTTCTCCATGGAGAATTCAGCTAATCCTGTGCTTAGCTCCTAACAAGGAAATCCATCTCTCCACCAAGCACCCCATTACTAGAACTAATGCCTGACTTGAATAACAAGCAAATTATTGTGCTTTAATTGTAGCACTGCTCTGTCACATGGAGAGCTTGGAGAGGAATGTGACTAGGCTCCTCCAGGAAAGACAGGTCACGCCTTTTTGTTGTTGTTAAGGTTGCTGTGATTTAAAAGCAGGCTAAATTAACTATTAATATGGACTGCACATGCTTCAGATTAGATGAAACAGCTGCACTGTAGCTCTGTAGTACACTTTATTATAAAACAAGTGCTGTTGTACTGGATTACTATTCTCCTTTACATTGTCTTTTGACTGTTGTGAAATTCATATGCTGGGGCTTGAAGGGGTATAATCATGCCCTTGGGGGCAGGGAGGCATCAGCCATTTGGTCACAGAAAATTATGTCAGTGTTAAATCAGAGCAAAAGCAAACTAATCCACGACGCTGATGCACGGTCAGCGCTTTTTCCCAGAAGGGCTCCCCACAGCACGAGCCGGTTATTGCTGTGATTGTAGAAGGGAGGAAATTTGTGTTGTGAGGAAAGCAGGCCTGTGTATCAAAGGGAAAGAGAAGGTGCGATTCAGCATCGCCGGGACAGTGGTGTGAGCACCAGCGCAGGCTCTGCACTGGGTAACCACCACAAAACGGAGAGAGGGACAGGCTGCTTGGTGCAGGTCTTGGGTACAACTGGGCAGACTGACCTCCCCGGCCCGCTGGGGTTGTGGGGATGGTCCTTGCCATTGCTCTGCGAGTCCCTGGTGGCTCAGCAGCCTCATCTAAATTGGAAATGAGCAGTGCTACGGACGGCAGGCTGCGTGCACCTCATCCTGCGCACTTAGTGAGCACAGTCAGGCTTTTCCCCAGCTTACTGGGTTCGCTGGGAGGTGTCCATTAAATTTGATCACTGTCTGTAGATGCAGATAGAGAGACAGGAGCCAGTGTGTGAGTAGTGAGCCCTGAAGAGGAAACACTCCTCCTGACTGGTTTGTCCATGCAAAGCCACACTGTCTCTGGTTTAGTCTCTTAATCAGCTCGATGGCACAGAAATACCGTGTGTTGCTCCTGCTGATTCAGGTTTTCTGTAGCTCCTTTGGATACCCTGATGTAGTGTGGGACTGCAGGTGATTCCCCAGCTTTTGTTTTGGATTAAGAAGAACAAATTCATTTGGAAGATATCTGGAGGGACTCCTGGATTAGGGAAGGGAAGATCTGTGAGAACTGTAACTCATTTCTGTGCTTGGTAAAACCATATATGTATTTCTAGACAAGAGTGATTGTAACAAGACGAGGAAATGCTCTCTATTCCACTGTGATGAAAAATTAGGGCAAAATATATATTTTTTTATTCAGGCGGGGTTTATCATCCTATGTGGAGAGCCAGGGCTGTATGTTTGTTCTCTTGTTTTTTAATGTGCTTTTCTAAGTGAGAATTTACCTCTCTTGTATAATGCAACTTAGCTGTGCTGCTGCTGCTGCAGTCGTGTCTCTAGATCCTGAAAAATAACACTGTGGCGGGGGGTGGGGGCCGCCCCCCCCCCCCCAGACAAGCAGCAGCATTACATGGATTTAATGCGACATTAGGCAAATATTGAGCAAGATTTTAATTACAGCGGTTATGGCAAATTTTCCTGCTCTGGGAGATGTCAAAAATCCTCCTATATTTAGTAACCTGAATACAAGAACTTCATTGCCTACTCTCTCCATCTCAGACTGCATGTAAAGTGCAGACTACCAGAGTTAATGGGTTGTAGTTTAAGGGGAGTTCCACTAGATGATGGTATAAATCTTCATAATGAGCACGACCAAAGAGGGGAGCTTCAATGGGAGAAGGAAAATGCCACACAACCAGAGGCCGTGACAGCCCCTAATCCTCCCTGTGCTTCATCTGAGTGGGGCTCCCAACATTTGCACTGGCCACGCGAACAGCAGCAACATCCACCAGCACTGCAGTCAGCTGTGGCACCACGCAGGCAGACTGAACAGAGGGCTTGATTTACTTGATTTAAAATCAAGTGACAATTTGCTTAATTTATTTTGCAAATTAGACTGGGCTAACATCAATTCATTTTAAAATGATACTATAAATGAGAGTAATTGTGTAATTAGCAGCAAATTAATTACAGGGCAGCAGATCCATTTACATGAATCTGAAATAAAAAATTGAAGCTGGGTCTTATGTTCCCCCAGCTGACAGATGTCAGGATGCTGTTGGGGCAAAGGCCTCAGTCCACCTGCCCCAAAAGGAGAAAAGAAACAGCTTTTTGTACAACTAGATGGCAGCTTCCATAGCTTGTTCAGATTGGCAGTGAGTTCACCTCAAATGTGAGTGTATGGAGACCTTCTCAGGTAGAAGGAATATTCCCCGATGAGCTATCAATTTGGAGAAATGGCATATGGGAAAGATGATGTTGCCAATAAAATCTACTGAAAATAATAATAAATAATAATCATCATCAGACTCCTCACATTTTCTGGGGGCTAGTGCATCTGCTCCTACAACATGACCACACAATTCAGCTTGAGGAACGGAAAACCCAGGTTTAATTTTAATTTCCATTTCATTGTGCTGGGTCTGGCTGGGATGGAGCTCATTTTGTCCATAGCAGCCTGTACGATGCAATGCTTTGGATTTGTACTGAAAACAGTGCTGGTAACACACCGGTATTTTGTCTGGTGCTGAACTGTGCTCACACAGCGTTGAGTGGCCTGGGGTGGGTGGGGGGCAAGGGTCAGGGAGAGGACAGAGCTGGGACAGCTGACCCCAACTCACTAGAGGGTTATCCCACATGCCATGATGGCATGCTCAGCTATGAAAGCTCAAGGAAAGGAGGAAAAAGGGGGACGTTTGTGGTTATGGTGTTTGTCTTCCACAACACGTGCTGAGGCCCTGCTCTCCAAGGAGTGGCTGGACATCTGCTGGCCCATGGGAAGTAGTGAGTGAGTTCCTTATTTTGCCTGCTCTGCAAGTGAAGCTTTCACTTCACCTCTTAAACTGTCTTTGTCTTGATTCGTGAGTCATCTTGCCTTCTTTCTGTTCTCTCCCCATCCCATGGGAGAGGGGAGTGAGGGAGCAGCTATGTGGGTGTTTGGCTGCTTCCTAGGTCAATTTTCCATACATATATAGTGGATTTATTGCCACGCAAATAATTCACTGCAAATTACAGAATTACCTGCATTTATAATATGAATTAAAAAAACAAAACAAACAAACAACAACAACAAAAAACAACCAACAAGCCAAACATAACCCCCCCAAATCAAAGAGTAAGTTCATGATGAAAAGGAAACAGAGCTCAAGAATACTAATTCATAATCCCACAGTCTAACCTGTGTGTGAAGGGGATACTCTGCGTTCCTGTAGCAGCTATGCTCTGTAAATCAGTGTATTTCAGAAAGAAATGTGAAATGCAAAATTCTGAAAGATAGGGCTTGAAGTACTTGCTGCCATACAAATTCTATATACAAAAAGCACCTGTCCAAAGGTAAGATCATATTGTAGAAATATTCTAAATGCTCATAAGATAGTCACTGAAAACATCACAATGCTAATAGATTTAACAATTTTAAGGCAAAATATTGAAAATCAGAGCTGATTTTATGTGGGCAACTCTCACATATGCTTTTGCTAGAGGAGCTGGGAGAAGAGGACCATACTTAGGACAGGCTTGAACCTGTGCCACACACCATACGCTGAGCCTTTCTTTTCAGCTCTAGGTGCTTTTGCGAATGGTGACCTTGATGACTCTTTTTACCCACACAGCTTTATAGAACTGTCTTGTTACATCCTGTGGGGATGCAACTTCTAAGAGGCGAGAGCAAGCCAGAATCAGCTGTTATTGTATGTGGAGTTGCTTGTTGTACAGGGCTGATTGGTTATAAATTGGACACTGAGTAGCACAGACCTCTGTAAAGCATCCGAGTAGTTATGGAGCAATTTGCATCCTTTCACAGACCTCTCAGGAAGCCGTGAATCTCTAAGCCTGGCCCCAATGTGCAGAGGTGTATGCAGGGGCTGTGAAGTGGCGTGAGCATGAGCATGAGCAAAATCAAGTGCTAAATTTGGGCACGTCCCCTCGGGCAGTAGTGATTCAAAGCAAGAAAGCTGGCCCTCCTTTGAGTTGTGCACATGAAAATGTCCAGTGGTAATGGAGAACTACATGGGGCTGTGCATACCTGTTGGTAGCAACTTGGTTCCTTCTGCAGCACAAAATAATGTGTAAGGACCATAGAAAGAAGTCAGAGCTTAGCCCTCTCCCCTCCTTCTCTTACTTGTGTGACAAGGGGATGACCCTCCACTGCTGCCAGACCTCAGCTTTGGAAGGGTCACTGTGAGCCTGCAGCCCTGGGCAATGTTTCTGGTTGCTCCCCTTGAAAATCTGCTCTGCCTCACAATTCTTTGTTTTGTTTTGTTTTGTTTTGTTTTGTTTTTGTTTGTTTTGCTTTGTTTTGTTTTGTTCTGTTTTCTCCTGTTAATGCAAGACTGCATTGGTTTTACAAACTGACCTGAAATTAGCTGTCACACTCTGTCTTTGTGCTTGGTATACTTAAGCCCCAATCCAGCAAGGGTAGCCACAGGTGCCCTGTATTTAAAAAGCCATGGGCTGCCAGACCACCACCAGACCAAGCAGCAGCACAGGTCACATGGAGACATGTGTTAGCACATCTGTCAAAGGCAGGACATGTGACATGACAGTCTTCCTGGCTGTAGGAAAATAGGCAGTATGAGGTCTGTTATAAAGACTGTAAGTAAAATATTAACCCATCACAAAGAATTTGGACAAATGTAAGGCAGCGGCATGCTGGTTGGCTACTTTGCATAATGGGGCTGCAGCATTTCTGATCTGGTGTAGCCAGTCCTACTGTATTGTCAAAGTGTGACCTGTGCGGAGAGAGGATAGAGGATTGTGGTATCCTCTCAGTGGTATAAAAACAGAACTAAAAGCTTTTTACACATCTTTTGCCAACTAATAGTTATTTATTTCCCCATCCCCCAACAAAAATAATTCTTCTAATATTTCCACAAAGGATGCATTATGATAATTTCTGTGGTTTTCTCTTCCTCCATTTACTGTAGGATTGCAAAATCAGTGCCAGGATTTCACTGTGTATGGGGCTTTAATGCTTAGTATTTCATAGATTTTTACAAGCACTGGCAGCAGTCTAAAATAAAGGGAGAGGAAATCTCATGACTTGACATCTGAAATGTTCCCGGACTTCAAAGAAGTTTCAGCTGGCCAAGCAGCTTCATTTCAATAACTCAGAAGGAAGGTGTAAGGAAACCTGGGAGTTCCCATCAGGGATAGAACGATGGAGAGCATGAAAGAAAATAAATCCCCCCTGGTGGAGCTGGGGTTGAAGTGTCAAGGAGCTGGAGTGCTAAAGGGGCCTCTGTGAAATTTAGGCTGAAGTGTATGCAGGATATATTTGGCCTTAGCCAACTCTGAAATAATAAAGCAACAGTCAGGGCTGGGAGATAAGGAAGAATAACCTTTGAAAT
>CM021729.1:34807820-34826008 GCA_011074415.1 Stictonetta naevosa
ATTAATCCTGGATGAAACTTTTTAAAAATTAAACCTTATCTTCATCTATTCATGTCAGTCCTGTATCTCACATGTGTACTATATAAGATAGGGAAAGAACAGGGAAAGTAACAGTGTGTAATAGGCACATCAATTCATGTTTAGACACGTCTTTGTATGTATATATATATGTATATATATATGTATATATATACATGTATAAATTCAAGTCCTTGCATGTGTGCATGTATGTGTATGAATAAGGTTTTTCTCATTGTGAATAATTGAAAGCAGTCACGAGGACAGGTTTCACTGGCAGTGGGCTAAGACAGTTTAATTGACAGTAGGGAAAGTGCATGTTCTTGGATTAAATACAGCCTGAAACCATAAAAGACTTTAAAGGGCCAACTTTAACCCCAGACCACTGGAACTTAAGAATCTAGCTGGAACTAGAAATCTATACTTTTTTTTTTTTTTTTTTTTTTTTTTTTTTTTTTTGGAAGGTACAGGCCTATATGTCCCTAGTGAGTCAGTAGCTTCTGTCAGTGAGTCTGGTCTCATGTTCAAACTCTTTCTGTACCTCTGAAGAGAAACAAATGTTTAACATTATACACTTACTAACAGATATTACATTAACTAATTAAATTAACTGAGTTAAAACAAGATAAAATATAATGGAGAATAGAGCTGGGTCTATTTGTCAGGTGATATGGAAGAAACAAACACACGGGGAATGTAAATTCAGATTTTATTTTTTTTTAACATTTGGCATTAATACTTGTAGACAATTTTAATGAAAATTTTTGCAAACTAATGGAGAACACACTAAATTATTAATAGAGGGAATAAGGACAGCTGTACAATACTGTTAAAATACTGCAAGCCAAATCACTGCATATATGGCTGGCAACAATTTTTGGTGATGAACTAACAGTATTCCTTATAAAGTTACTTGGTTAATGTCCATAAAACTCAAGGCATACCATGAATTCTATGTAAGGCACTAGTTTGAGAGAGTTAATGATGTATATCTTTATATACTCTTATTGGTCCTGTTGACTTCAAGGGATTATTCACAGCCTACATGATGAAGCTTGTCCCTTTGCATGTTTAGGGCTGAATTTTCCTTGATAGCCATTGGACATCTGGGACTGAATTCAGCAAATGAAAGCCAGCCTTTCAGGAACTCTCTAATTTACTGGCAAGTACATAATAGAAAATCGGGTCAGGTTCTGCTTTTCTTTCCTGAGAAGTCTCTGCAGAACTGCATTCCCCATTAAACAGTTGTCCTTTGCCAGCTCTTCCCTCCATCAGGACTTGATTTCTAAACTTGTATCACAGCGTGGTATGCGCTGAGACAGGATATATGTTTGAGGGCTTCTTTTTTGTCTTTAAAGCATGCTGCAGAACAGAAATATATGGCTAGGAAAAGGATATTACTGCTTTTTTCCAGAAGTCATGCTTCTTTTTAAACTTGATAAACATTAAGTACTATCACAGCCCATTTATTTCTCTAAGTCTAGTTTGTTCTCTGAGTTTTCTCTGATTTTGCTCTTCAATCACCAGTTTTTTCCTGCCCAGATTGAGAAGTGCAACTTTTGTACATATTAACTGTTTCCTCTTGTTACTAAAATGATAAATAATAAAGAATTATTCAAATAAAATTACTATATTTTTCACTGAAATTTGGACTTCTAGTATCATAACTTTCTCAATGGATTGGTTTGTTTTTTTCTTATTTGTACTATTTTGTTGTTTCTTATTTTTACTATTTTAATGATGTTCTTACCTCTGGGTTGTGTCCAGACCCTTCAGGTATGCAGTGGCACCAAACAGAGAAACCTGTTGTGCAGTGCAGGGTTTTACCATGGGAGAACACAGCAAGTGATGATTTACAGGAGCTCTAGGGCAAACACATGTAGGAGGTGTCTTTATAACTCACTAGCCCTAAATATTTTCTTTGCCATAGAAAGACATTCCTCTCCAGCCAACCCTGAAATAAATGGAAAGACACTTATCTGCACTGGAAAATGGATCAAGCCATAAGAGGACAAATATGTGTTGAGATAGAGAGTACATACCTAACAGAAAGCTACTTCCCTTTTTTAAACACCTCCTGAACCTCTGTAGTGCAGGAGCACTATAGTGTTTATGCTCATAACACTGACAGACCTTCTAGAAGCACACTATATGGAAGTAGCAGTGAATTAGAACAGCCAAAGCCAAACACTGTTCCCTGTGCAAGTTAATTGTAGGCAAAGTAACTTGTCATAGCAAGTTTCCTACACTGTCTTATTAATGAACCTTGGCATTCCCTTAGAGGGATCTTGTACAAGGGTGAGAGAATAGTTCAGGTTTTGTATCTCACTTTGCCTCAGATTTCATGTCTTGTCATCTATGCCTTAGCTTTTCTCCACTTAGATTGTTGCAAACATATGAATTATTGTTGGTAATAAGAAGAAATTAATTTCCTGAATGTATAATTTATTTAGGAAGTGCTTTCAGTAATCTTGTAACAAGACATACCTGATCTTTCTCATACCAGGCACTGTCTATCAGTTTGTCTGAAGGAGGAAATATACAGAAACATCTGTGTTTTTAAGCACAGGTTAATAACCTTTATTTTGCCCGGGGCAGAAATTTAAACAAAAAATACTCTTGCATACCAAAGCCCAAATCTTTAAAAGTAATATAATTGACAGGATGTTGAACAAGATGCTGCTATTGGTCATTTACCCTATTTATATATATATATATATTTAATAAATTTCCTATGACAAGAAGGGAAACAAATTCCTAAATTGACAATGGCAATGCTATGGATTTTGCTAATGACTTTACAGTCTGTGAAAAGGCATGTGTTCTACTCTCAGCTAAGAAGAGGGTGAAGACTCTTTATTATAGAAAGAGCTTTAATAGGTTGCCTGCATTTTCAGTTCTGTAATGTTGCTCTGGTAGACCGCTTGAGACCCTCATGACTTTGTCACCTCCTTGAAGCTGACCGATTAACAAGGATGGGATGGTGGTAACTTAAAAATCCTGGACTTTGGCTAGGGGAGGATGTCCTAGGCAGTGTGGCCAGGCAGGGGTAACTGTGCAACTTAATGGCTGCTTAATTACCCTAAGGTTGACCTTTTTTTTTAATTATTATCACACAGAATCACACAGAATTTCGAGGTTGGAAGAGACCTCAAGATCATCGAGTCCAACCTCTGACCTAACACTAACATTCCCCACTAAACCATATCCCTAAGCTCTACATCTAAACGTCTTTTAAAGACCTCCAGGGATGGTGACTCCACCACTTCCCTGGGCAGCCCGTTCCAATGTCTAACAACCCTTTTGGTAAAGAAGTTCTTCCTAAGATCCGACCTAAAACTCCCCTGGCGCAACTTAAGCCCATTCCCCCTTGTCCTGTCACAAGGTACATGGGAGAACAGACCAACCCCCACCTTGCTACAGCCTCCTTTAAGGTACCTGTAGAGAGCGATAAGGTCACCCCTGAGCCTCCTTTTCTCCAGACTGAACAACCCCAGCTCCCTCAGCTGCTCCTCGTAGGACTTGTTCTCCAGACCCCTCACCAGCTTTGTCGCCCTTCTCTGGACTCGCTCAAGCACCTCGATGTCCTTCTTGTAGTGAGGGGCCCAAAACTGAACACAGTATTCGAGGTGCGGCCTCACCAGAGCCTAGTACAGGGGGACGATCACCTCCCTAGCCCTGCTATTATTATTACTTTTTTTTTGGACAGGGTCAGCAGGGTACAAAAATGCCTCAGAGACATCAAAATTCCCTGGCAGCTCTGGTGCAAAATATCTCTGCTAACCACAGAAAAGCAGGTTGCAGAAAACTAGCCATCAGTCCTAGCAGGGAGAAAGACAGGTCCATTCTCTTTGGATTCCTCTTTTTAAGACAGACTATTTAAGAGATTGTGATGTTTTAAAAGGATGTACTGACATTTTCAGAATCTAACATATACCCTTTGTGCGACCAGCAATGCTCTTCAGTGATCTACATTCAGTTGTTATCAATGCTGTCTAGTTGCTAAATTGCCAGTAAACAGAGACGGCAACATTTTGCACAATTTGGTGTCTTATCTGGGAGACAGATTGCAGCAGGATCCATGGTACTATCAAGAACCAACATTCATCTGCAAGTAGCCTCTTCTGTTTGTGGTAATGAGCATGTATCAGTTGCATATTAATTTTTCCTCCAAGTTCTGGGAGTCAAGAAAGCTCGTTCCAGCTTGGGAAGGCAGATTACCTCTCTAATTAAGGCCACATTTTGTCAGGCCTAGGAAAGAAACAAACAAACAAAAAACCCAACCCAATCCAACCCAAACAAACACCAAAAAAACACCCCCCCCCCCCCAAAAAAAGATGGAAAATCCCTGTATAGCAAGAAAGACCAAAATAAATAAATAAATCGCATCTCTTTCTATCCCAAACAACTTTAAGGGGTTGATTTAAAGGAAATTCCCTGTTAAGTTTTGAGAAGAGCTATGCTCAGACATATCCAAAAGATTTTACCAGTCAAAACAGACATACTTTCAAGTTACTCAAGTCCAGAATGATACAGGCAAAAAGACCCAGACTGCCTCTGCTGGCAGGATTATTTGGTGAAAGATTCAGCTCACTGCTTAGATTACAAAAAGAGATAAGAATGTAAAAATACAAAGCAAGGGAGCTTTGGAAAACCCAATTAAAAAGTCATAATGTCAGTGATTACCTAGATTACTATATAAATGACAAAATAAAAGGGGATGTTTGTTGTTGGAACATTTGCATGTGTTCTCCAAATGTGTTGGAATAATTTACTGTGGTCAATACACTTGGATCTACACTATTTTTAGACAGAGCCCTGAGTGAAGAACAATACAAAAACTGCTCAAATTCAAGAGCAGACGAGCAAGCACCAAGGCTTGCCTTGTTCTTTGGGAACAGTTGTGACAATTATCCTTTCCAAGATGCAGGATCTGCACTTTGACGTTTGGCCAGGGTTGGTCAAGTGCATGGGACTTCTAGGTCAAACCTTATTCTGACACATATATTGTTCTATACGTAATGTTGGTTTTGTACACTGTTACTGAAGGACCCCCCAGGGAGCTGATAAAAGCATGCTTCTAACCAGTTTGCACTGCTGCAAAGGCACAATTCTGAATTGGACTAACATCTACTGCACAACACTGGCTGTACAAAGATTGCAAAATTCAGTTGTTGAACTTCATTTACTGTGTGTGGCAGACAACTAATATTCTGTTCCTACACTTACACAAACCCATACCGGACTATTTGGGATTTGGATGGAGAAGGTTTGCTAGATATCAGTTTGGGCAAAAAAATACTTGGGTGAGAGGAGAGGGATGGAATATTAGAGTAATTTGTGAGTTAAATATTGGGCTGGAAAAGCCTTAGGAATGTGAGCAAAGAAAGTATGATGTTTGATGTCTCCTGCAGCAGAAAAGAACTTCATGTAAATGAACTGCATTTTATCAAAATACCAATCACTTCTTTTAAGATAAAATAAAGCCTACAAGGCTCTGACTTCGGCTTACTCCTACAGCAAAAGTGGTTGAAAATAATAACTAAAGAGTAACAGAATGACTGACTCTGATCACGAACAGAAACTCTCAGGTAAGGAAAAAAGAAGTATTGCATGGAGACAGTATCAGAAATATACTCCAGATTGACCTGGCCTTGGCTGGGTTTCTATGTATTGTGAGTGGAAAACTCTTGTAGATGAGAAGAATGCTGTATTCAGACTGTTTATTTAATACTCAACAGCCTTTACAGAATTGCTGTGAAATATCTGACCTGATCTGGAAGTTGATGATTTCCTACATGTTCTCCCTACCTTGTTTTTCCTATTTACACTTTTTTTTTTTTTTTTTTTTTTTTTTGTCTTTCCCCAGGAGAATGTAATTTTGAGCTAGAGAATTCTCCCCTTGGAGATGCTCAGAAGGTGGCAGCTTAGATAAACATAGTATCTTTTATTTTTCCAAATGCAAACTGTTTATGAGTTCCTTTTCCCTCAAGATCAAATGTGGATTTCTTCCTTGAGTATCTTGGTTTTATAAACTAGGGTTAAGTAGCATTCTGCCTTATATCGTTAGCATCAGCTAATTATTTTTTTGCTAAACACACTCAGAAATTTTAAGACATTGGCTTCTGACAAGTGAAGCTTTAATAAAGTGCTATTTTTCAAACTATTGCAAGTCCCATGTATCATAGAGTAATATAATAAAGACAAATATCCAACCAATAATGAAAAGCTAGGTAAATGCGAATGTTTAATGTCTATTGTATGCAGGGAAGTACATTAAGGCAGATCTAAGAGACACTTTAATGGATTTAACATTAACAATCAGACCTGGACTTAGTATAAATCAAATACCACCACATTTCGGCCTAATGTACACCCACTCATTCATTAACACAGTTCAATGCAGATTATAAATATTAGTGAAGAAACATCCAGCTCTTGAAGAACCTTTCGACATACCCAGCAATAATTGAATAATAATGATGACAGTTTTATTTTTATGAATCACTATAACTTATTGATTTGCACTTGGGGCTTAAGAGAGCATTCTTAGTCAGTGTTCAACAGGAAATGGTTATAAGCTGTTTAAAAAAAAAAAGAGAGAGAGAGAGAACAGTGGGAAGGTGATAGAAGTAATATTTGGTATCAGATAACTGCAGATGCAATCAAGATGTAATGATAGGGTCACCTAAATTACAAACAAGGTTATAAAAAGTAAATTACTTACCTCTCCTCACATATGTGTTCATACATACACAGTCCTTTGAGAAGAAAGAAAATTATCTCTTTATTTTGCCTTCAAAATAAAAAAGAGAGGAAATACTTGTAAATATTTTATGAAATGATTATCATAATAGTAAAAGGAGAGAAAGGTGGACTTTACCTCTCTCTGTGATATATAACTTCTAAATAACATGAGCAATGCAGGGTTCTGGAAATGCGTAACCTATTACTATAAAAAAGAGCAGAACTTTCCCATCTTCTCTTTGTAAAAGATGTACCAGCATTTGTTAGGGAGCTTTTTCCTATCTTGTATCTCAAAGTGGTAGAAAATTGAACAGCCTGTAGAGGTATGAAGGTAATACTAGCATATATGTCTGTTTTGAAATAGGAGATGTATGTGTATGAGAGTGAGCATTATCATTTACTTTTCTTCTTTGTTGTTTTTGGAAAACACAAAAGATCTAATTTCACAAACAGAAAAGACAAACTGGAAGTTCTTAAACATTTATTTTACTGTACCAAGATTGTACTTATTGAGACTGATATACCTAGAATGCCACCATGTATTGAGTTAACTTGAGACTGTGTTCTTCTCTTTATTTAAAAAGTAAATTTACATAATTAATGCTAGAATTTTTTTTCTTTTCTTTCTTTTTTTTTTTTTTAATGCTAACATTTAATGGTGTAACAATTACTTTGTTTCACAAGACTCCCTCTCCCTTTAATGATCTAAAATTTGCATAGCTTGTCTCAGACTAATTTACTGAAATAAGTTTCATCAAGGCCAGATTCTGAATGGGCTTCAGATGTGCAAAAGGAGTTTTGACATTCAGAAGTTCACCATAAAGCTCCAGGCTGATGGAAATTTAGAGAACTTCATTAATAGACATAATTAAATTACGGCAATATTTTTTGGATTCAGGTGTCCTGCTGGGAATTCTGAAATATGTAAGCTTGTAACATAATCCAATGAAACTTAGGTGTTTAGGAGTCTTAGCTCTGAGTAAAAATGTCAAAAATACTATTTTTATATGGTTTCTAATTGTTTTATAGTATGTGATCATAAAACCACATGCTGCCAAGTCCAATTACAAAATGAACTGGAATATGAATTACAGCATTATTGATTGGGTTAATGAAGATTGCAACACAGTTGTTATATATCACTATACAAAATATTCATACTGTAAATATGCTTAAATGAATGATCGTCAAAATACCACAGCTGTGGGCACTCCATCAGTTGTTTTCAGGTTAAGGCTTTGTGAGATAACACAGAGAATTAACCCTACATGAGATTGCTCTCCCCCCAATGAAATGAAACACCTGGTGAAACCAGAGTAGCAGAAACCTTGTGAAGTTCCTCTAATAGGGCACCTGGGAGGCATCCTCTCAGGTCAGAAGATCTGAAGGTCTAAAAAGTTAATAGGGTAGAGTAAGCCAGACTCTTGCTACATGGGAAGATGCCAACAGCTGAGCAGGTAGAGCAGCTACTAATCTTATTTGCCTTCTTTCAGCAGCTTTAAGACTTTAGCTGGCTAAATCCTTAGGCAACTGCCTGTAACAGCAAGAAAGGGGAACTTTATTCTGTATCAAGTGCCACTCTGTTCTCTCTGAAAAAGTCATTGAGAGATCTTTGTGCTGAGCAGCAGATGTATAGCAAAACCACAGATGCAGTAGCTGCTTGCATAGGGGTGCCCCCACTTGCACAGGGTGGGAGTAACACTGCAAATCCCATTTAAAGAAGTTGTATTCTATGATGCACAGTCCTAACCTTTTTTTCCTTCCTTGTGGTTAAATACTCTTACCTGAATTAATTTGTCCGTAATAAAGAAATCAATTTTTGATAAAATTTGCAAATTTAACATGGTTGGCTGTGCAAGTTGTATTAACAAAATATATTTGCGGGATTACTGTAAAGACTGTGGACTATGTGGACATGGAAGCAGAGCAACAGCAACTTTAGGGAAGTTCCTCCTATAGGCTGTCTAGAATGCCTCCTCCAATGTTAAAGATTGATGTAAACTACATAACTAACCATGGTACTTTCTCCCAATTTACTGTGAGCTGTTCCTGGATGTGAATACAAACATTTTGGTAAAGGAATGTAGGAAGGTTTGTTCAGCCTTTCCTTTTTCTGTGCCTAGGGAGATGAACTTCACTTGCCTTGTTAATGACTTTTTTCAGCAATAAGAGACAAGCAGGCGACACATGTTCACAGTTCCACCACATACGGGGAGGTGTTAAAAGAGACCTAAAATAATATATAAGAACCATAAGGATTATCTTTGATTTATTCAGGGTGATTTCTGTAGCTATTAGGAATTCCCACTGAAAACAAGAAGTGTGGGCTGTGCAAGGAGAGTTGATCCAGGCAGCAGCCAAGCATCCACACAGCCGCTCCCTCACTCCCCTCTCCTGTGGGATGGGAGAAAACAGAAAGAAGGCAAGATGACTCATGAATCAAGACAAAGACAGTTTAAGAGGTGAAGCAAAAGCTGCACGTGCAGAGCAGGCAAAATAAGGAACTCACTCACTACTTCCCATGGGCAGGCAGATGTCCAACCACTCCTTGGAGAGCAGGGCCTCAGTACGTGTTGTGGGTGTTTGGGAAGACAAACACCATAACCACAAATGTCTCTCTCCTTCCACCTTTCCTTGAGCTTTTATGGCTGAGCATGCCATCGCTGAAAGTTGGAAAAAGTCATGCAGAAAATGTTGCCTGGTGTGAAGTGTGGGTTTTGAGTGAAAACAGTGGGACAATATTACTGTCCAGCTTCCTCTGATGAAGATGTAGGAAAGCCATAATCCTCAGCTGCCTGAGCTCTACAGACAGGTTTTTGTTTATGACAGAGTAGCTGATTCACTGGCTTCCTTTAAAAAATTCTCTGCTAACACAATCCAAGTGAGATTTCTTCTCTACATATAAATTGACGCTTTTGTTTGAATAAGGGCTATGTCAAAGGGGGGCTGTGTAGCAGGGCCTCTGCTGCTTGGGCAGTGCACTTGTATACAGCCCCTTCCTTCTGCCAGGAGGCATCAGAAATTGCTTCAACTGTAGTGGGCACTGAGACTACTTCAGAATTTTCTGATGAAAGGACAAAGCCACCCTTTACATTGCAGTGTAGCATATTAGATTCAGAAGCAAGAAGTTATTTTCCACCTCTGTGCCAGAATCATCAGTGTTTTTTTTTTTCTTTTTTTTTTTCTTTTTTTGTTTGTTTTGCATGGGATTTTTTTACTGCATAGGTTCAGTGCTTAGCACGCAAGGTGATCTCACCTCTGCCATGTGTCCTTTTGTGTGTTTCTATGACATTTGCCATTTAAAACTAAAAGCAAATTTATTTTGGCAAGCCAGTACAGTGGAAGATATCCCTGCCCATGGCAGTGGAGTTGGAACTCCATCATTAAGATGCCTCCCAACCCAAATCAGTCTATCATTCCTTGATATGGTATGGGATATTGCCCTGGTGAGTTGGGGTCAACTGTTCTGGTTCTGTCCTCTACTTTCTTCTTACCCCCCACCCCAGCCTCATTGCTGGTGCGTGTGTGTTTGTGAGAAAAAGAGAAAGCCTCAATGCTGCATGAGCACAGTTCAGCAAAAGTGAAAATACTGGTGTGTTACCAGCACTGTTTTCACTACAAATCCATAGCATAGCACCACCATATGGGCTGCTATGGAGAAAAAGAGCTGCATCCCAGCCAGACCCAGTACAACATGTTTTTTGAGGTGGATAGCTCCTTTTACAACGTATTCCAACTTTTTTTTTTTGAGTTAGGAATAAGAAGCAGACATTTTCAAATGCAGTGTACTGTCATTCCTGTACACTCATAACGCTCTGTTGGAGGCTATCACACAATGCTTCTGTTCACTGACAATATGTTACACTGTACTAACCCTACTGCAGTTTTCAATTGCTTGAAGTCAACAGTAGTGTCTAAAGTTGCAAACCTAAAAGCAAGAGGTATTATTCTGTCTGGAAACCATGGTAGGTAGAAGAAAATCACTGATCAAGGAGGTTTATCATGCTATCAGTATAATGCATTAAGACTTTACAATAATTAAATCTTTAATCATTTGCAGGCAGTTTAAAATTGCAGTAACCAGAGAATTGATCACTACTTAATGGCAGGGAGGCTGTTCTGTTGGAGGGTAAAATCAGAAGTTATTTCTGAATCTGAATAATTAAGGGCAATTTGCAACTTCTGGCCAACAGAAATGAAAAAGATGGGTGGCTTGGAGAGCAAACTCCCCCATGTGAATCATGGTATACCAAATGTCTCCCACGAACCAGGTATGTTTTATCACCTGAGTGCTAAATGTGGATCAGGATCCTGATCATTTCAGTGATACACTGGCAGAAAAACCCAATGTATTCATTTTTGTCATCTTCTGTTTTCAGCCATAAGTGCACACATTCTGGGATTTCATTACATGAACATAATGACTAGATATAAACTTAATTGTTTTTTTCCTCCAAACAAAAAGGAGTATTTTATTTTAGAAGAAGGCTAAAAATTACCAAAATTAAAGGGATCAATGCAAAGTCATGCTTTTTCTGTTGGACAGGTATGATGAATAAAGGGTCACAACTCATTAAGCCCAGAATACCTGCTAAACAAAGTTTTAAAAAAGAAAATAAATTATGCTAACAGGCTCCTCCACTTCCGAAGATCCTGACTTATTGCTCATCAGACATTCCTCTGAAAATCAAGGGCTTCCTGTGAATGAATAGAATAAGACAATAGTTTAATTTTCACTTTCTTTGTTTTGTAAGTTAGAGATGGCCATTAGAATGCTATGGAATGGGGAACTGTTTTCCTGAGCTCTTTTTCTGGAAGACTACATGTTGTATATGCCTCCAACAAAGAAAGAAAAAAAACCTTCAGGTCTTGGGCATGTTTAATGCTAGCTTTTGCGTTGTACATGTAGCTACTATCTCTAACAATTTTTGGCAATATTTTAGCCCAGGTGATTCTGTGGACTGATAATAACATTAGTTTTCTTGCTTGCATTTTAAGCTTTTAATAAAACACCAACTGGCAAAGAAGCCTTTCACTCATTTAACTTAAATAGAACATTTCGGTTGCTGAGTATGGTTTTAAACATAAGCAGAAAGAGACTTATTATTAATTTGTTCAGTGACATGTAGGTCTTTCAGAGGAGATAAAGCCTGCAAAGCTCTCATATTTCTGATGTTTGCAGGAAACAGTATGTCACAGGCAAGACCAAACAAACCCATACTGTCCTACTGGTCATGTACAGATGAAGTTGCTTCTAGAGTGAGGTCCGTGGTCTCAAACCTGTTGAGCTTTTGACTTATTGCCTGGAAATGCCAGAATGTGTGCCAGTTACAATAACATTTGGTCACTGAGGCATGGGACTAAAGGTATAGAAATTCTGTCCTACAACCAGTTCTCTCAGAATGATGCCATTTCCCTGTTAGCTATATTAAACCTTTCCCGTTTAGCTATATTGACATTTTTTTGTTTGTTCGTTTTTTTTTAAACACATGAATTTTAACAAAAGTTCATTACTGTCCATTAAAAAAAATATTCTGAATAGGATAAAGATATATACACACACATATATAAAATCACTTTAATTTTTCTATGGATCTTGAAAAAACCTATTCCATAGATAAATTTCATTTGCAGAGCTCATGAAAAAAAAGGATTTTTGTAAAATAATACGTTACCGGTGTCAGGCCTATCCTCCCTTTTCCTTATGTCAGCAAAGCTAGCGAGCCAAAACAAAACAAACAAACCAGCTGTTTTGTGCTATACTGGCAATGTACAGCAGCTGTAACTTCCATTTACATCGGAGTTTAACCTGGGGGTAAAAGCTTCTTTGTGTTGCTGCAGCAATGCAAAGCAGCCAGACCAACTATGGACTAAATATGCCTTCCAAAAGTAAGCATTATTTTTAGCAAGCGTTTTCAACATATCCTGACCAAGCATGCTTGGTAAGGTGCACATTTTCATTTGAGTAAGAAAAAACGCTGTACGTCTCCATCATCTAGTACTTTAGTGGTAAATAATACAGTAGGTAAAATCAGGTCCTTGATATACTAGGGTAGAAGGTAGTGTGGAAACTTTCTATAATTGAAATCAAGAGAAGAAAAACTCCTCGTTTACTTGTGTTTGTTCTTAACTATATTGCTCCCTCCCTTTTGGGGTACAGTCCACTAAAATTCAGGACAGGCAGTACCTTGCAGGAGCTACCTTTAAAAATAACGTCAGTGCAAAATTGCCAGTAGGACTCATGTTTAGGCTGTAGGCTCGTGAACGATGGGGAGGAAGGCTTGTGAATGATTGGGATGAAAGAAGCACTGAACATCGGGCTGCTTTTCTGCAAGGCTGAAATGGCTGTGCCAGGCGTGCTGTAAAAAGGTCTGTCTGCTGCAGCACTTCATAGTTCCTTCCTAGGCTAGGGCTTTCTCCTTCATGTAACCATGAAGTGGGAGGACGTGGCTTGTTTTCTTTCTTGTTCCGTTTCTTTTCCACAGCCCTGCCAGCAATCCTGCCCCAGCTCAGACAGCCCAGCCCGCCTGCCTCTCCCTCCATGTGGGGTGCGTACACATATGCACACCTTCCTGCCTGCATGCAGCTCTCCTGTCAGAGGATCCTGTCCTTGAACTGAACAAAGCCCTCACAAGCCATGCCATGAGTTGAGTCGCTTACCTCTGTCTCGGGAGGAGTTTATCTCCCTTGACAAGGTTTTGTCTGGTGTTAGCGGCGGGGCTGGTGACAGGCTGTGCATGCAGCAGCATGCGACCCCGGCTCCTGGCCTCGGCACGGGCAGTCGTCAGAGCTGTCACGCAGTCAGAACAAGTTAATTCAACGCGTGAAGGGCGAGGTGCGAGCTGTAATAATATCAGGCCTCTGGAGAGGGTGCTGCCAGACAGCGTGTACTGGCGGCTGCCCCAGCTGCTGCCTCCCGCCTACGAGGATGCAAACTGACAGGTGGCAGGTTTATTCGCCCGGAGTCGGCCGGGGAGCACGCGTGTTAATTTTCTGTCTGTTTGGCAGAGCTGGTGATACCGCTCGCTGCATGCCTCTCACCTGCCTGAGGAAGCAGGACGTGCTTGACGTGGTGGCCGAGGGGCCGTGGTGGCCAGGACCTGGTCTGCTGTGGCTCGTGGGCTGGGCCACTGCCCAGTTTTCGTGACCTGCTCTTCTTCCCTCACGCAGACTACCCTGGCTTTATAATCTGCTCTTCCTTTTCTGACAGGAGGCTGGTGTTTTTGGAGGCTAGCTGCCTTTAAAAGTTCCTGGGCAGTTGACCCACTTTGCTTGTGTTGATGTGTACTGTGTAAGTATACCAACTATCCACCTACACACACATAGTTTCTTGAGTATTTTCAGCTCTGCATCAGGCAAAGTGAAGCAGTCTCTGCCTGTAAAGTGTATGTCAAGCCATAATTAAAAGAAGACTAATAATCTGTTTCAGGCTAGTGAAATTTCTCTTTGTTGCCAGACATGAGAGGCCTTTACTTGGGTGGGCAGCCAAGCTCCATTATAGATGCTCTCTTACTCCCCCTCCTCAACGAGACAGAGGGAGAAAATAGGATTCAAAGGGCGCAAGGGTTGAGATAAGGGCGGAGAGATTGCTCAACAATAATCACGACGGGCAAAACGGACTCAGAGTAGGGAGTCAGGCTGGTCAATTTCTGTATGGTTATAAACATCCAGATGTGATAAACACAACAGCAAGACTTTGTTTCGCTCAACTCAGAGTATATGAAAATGGTGGGATACTACAAAAATAAGAAAAAAATCCCTCTGTTTATTCCCTCCTACTCTCTTTCTCAAAATACACTTAATCAAGGAATACAGCAAGAAAACTAGGACTGCTGCCAAGAAAGTAGTAAAACTGCTACCAGCCTAACTGGCTTCTGCCAGGTGGGAGTGAGAAGTTTGTTGAAGATATTATGCTCACAAAAACAGACAGAGCTCTGGCTGTTAGCTTGGATATGAATTAGGGAAAACTCTGATCCTTACCTGAAGATGTACCTGCTTCTCCTGTTCTGCAATGCCTTGCATAAACTAAATCAGAAAAAGCCCTCTCATGGGACAAATAATATCATGTCTACATAGCCAAGCAGTCCCTTTTATGGAATAAGCTGTTCTATAGTTGATAGATTTCACTCCAGAAACAAGTAGCTTTCATTCAATTTCTTAATTGTTAATTTGTGGCCTGGGTGAGGCTGTGGGAAAGAAGAAAAAAAGGGGAAAAATCCACGTGAAAAAAAAATACTGTCTTGAGTTCATTGTCCTTTATTTTGACAATGCTTGAGTGTTTAAAAGAGAGAGAGGTTGAAGAAAATCCATTCGTTCTCTTGAGTAAAATGCTTGAATTTAGATGAATTGGGTTTAGGGATCCACAAGTCTAGGACTGATTCTAGAAAATATATTTAGAAGTGTAGACAAAACCCAGTGTTTTAGAAAATGCAGACTGAGAGTTGATTCACTACAGCTGAATTCTACAGTGGGTTAGGAACAAAGGGAAGGAAATGCCTTTTCATTTCAGAGTGGATTTGGAGTCCATCACTCTGTTTGTATATATATATTTATAAATATATATATAATATTATACATTTATTTATAGTATATATATTATATATAAAAAAATATAAATGTATGTATATACATGTATGAATACACACACACACACATATGTATATATGTCTACACAAAAGGTTTTTCCTTAAAGGTCTCCATTTTGCACTTACCAACACTGAATTTCAGTTGCCACCAAATTAGTCTAGTATGAGATGTTTGGTAACTGAGTATTTCTTAAACAGGACCACCAGCCATCCAGTATAGACAAACATTACTGGTGGTCAAAACACAAATTTTGCCTTTGGTAGTAGCTAGATCCCAAACTTGTTTGCATATTTTTAGAGATGGAAAGCATGGATCAAGAAAGCTGCCAGAAAGGAAACAGAAGGAGTTTCATAAAGGAACTCACCTCAGAGATGGCTAGTGTTGTACCAACTTTACAAATAATATTGTTTTAAATATGTTTGTATTCTACTAAATATATTTGTTGGCTGTTTGGTAAATTTAGACTTTTATGATTCCTTACGACTGGCATATGATAAAAAGCACGTGCATTAACCCATGAAATGTCAATCTCCTAGCATGACAGCTGGAATGGATCCCAGCTGTGATTATATATTAGATGTTTACAGAGAGGAATGGTTTTATTAGAGTAAAGGAGTTCAACTGCTCCTTGTGTGAGACTTTTTAAAAATTTGGAATAATTATATGTTAGGTCTTACTGTGCAGTATGTTCTTAACCAATTTATCCATCTTTAGAGAGCAGAACACTGAAATAGTTAATGTGTTTATACCATTTGAAACTTTGGCAACGTCCACTTACTAAGGGATTTGAAATCCCTTGAAATATCCCGGCTTGTGTGATGTGACTTGTGTAGTGAGACCTAACCTAAAATCATTCAGTGTGCTGCATACATGTAAGATGTACTGGACTAGAGGGCCATGCTATATTGATGCTTAAATGATGCACATTTTAGGATCTTTTGATAAGTGGTCGGTCTATGAATTTCACTGTCTTGAGAGAAGTCAGTAAAGTAGAAATGAGCTCATTGTGTGCTGCTCTTCTCCTCAGGAAGGTGCACTGGGAAGAATAGCAATGTAATGAAGTACTGATTTGCTCTCATAGTGCTTTTTTTTATTTATTTATTTTTTTTAAATTAATACAATTGTATTAAGTCAGTTTCCCTCAGATTTCCGGTCCTTTCAACAAGAGGTGTCACAGACATTACTTGCATTTATGATAGGGGTTTCAGTCCTGCAGGTTTTTGCTGACTGACTATAAAACACTTCCCCTCAGTTTAATACCTGTTTCTGTAATGTGTGAATCTCCTCTCTTTGTTTTGTGTAAAGTCAGTGCATTTATTTTTGTTTTCCCCCACTGTTTGATGAGGGCATGTTCACCTGCATCAGGGATGAGCTGATCAGCTGTGGACAGATGGTAGGTCTGTCTCAGCCCCGTGAGCAGCTGCCTCTGCTGACAAAGATGCTCTGTGTCTTCGCAGCTGAAGGAACAGGAGAGGGCTGGGAAACCCATTGAATATTTCATCTGATATGAAGTGATTTTACAACTTACTTATGGTGATTAAATTAAATTGATTCTCTTCATATATATTTTATTCCTTACTTAACTATTTCTTTTCTTGGAGTAGAATGGTCTTACTTTCTTCTCCCTCTGGCTCTTGAACACAAGCACCAACCTCTTCATTCTCCTTCAACGACATACACAGGGACTTTGACTCAGGTCTTCCTTTTTTTGAGAGGAAAAAGGTCATATGATTTAGGGTGATATGATAGTATATCCTGGCTGTTAGATGTTTAGCCATTGCCAAAGATGAGTGAGTAGTTGCAGTGCTTTCTTATTTTTATTTTTATTTTATTTTTATTTTTCTTTGGGGAGTTTTTTCTCTCTTGTAGCCCCGAGAGATGTAGGAAGCACTCCTAAGGTGTGGTGGTGATCTGAATAAAAATGCTCTGACACTTCCTCACTACTGCCTTGTCAGTGTAGATAAAGTTTCAGCTGATCAAAACACCCCTGCAGGCAAGAACAAGACAGCTTTTCTCTCCAGCCTGCTGCTGAAAAGACTTAAACAGACTGGGAGTCAGTAAATTAACACCAGCTATTACCAGGTTGAGAGGTTTTGTTTTAGCACTTAGCTAATTCTGTAGTCATGTAGTTTGGACTCCAGACGAGAGGATGGTGGTGAAATCTTCCACATGGCTTGTCACTGGGATGCCCCTAACCATATGCAGAACGTACTTACGGAGACAGAAAATTGGGTTTAGCAAAACTGTTCACCTTCAATACTCCTGGTGCTAGCTGTATGGAAGTAAAAGGTCATGCATTATCAGACCAGTCAGCTGTTAAATGTGACCCCACAGCAATCAATCAGCCAGTGTCAATTGCCTAACATGCTCCTCTTGATCCCCATGTTGGGGATGGATAGGATTGTTCAGCATACAAAATATGGCTATGTCTTTCACAGCAATCTTTCTGCTGTGATTCAGGAACCCTTGAACATTTTGGTGTCTGTCAGCTGTGCAGGAGGAACAAATGTAATACCAGCTTATGCTGTGTGAAAAGGCAGTGCTTGTGGACAGTCAGAGGCTGAGGTGTTGGCTTAGATCACAGCCTGTCTTCACATGCTGGCTAGAAGGAAATGGCACCATCCCTACATGGATGAAGAATAAAATGAAAGTAAGGATTGTGTTACCTCCTTCCCTGAGATGGGAGAAATATGATTACCTCCTGGTTACATGGAGTGTTGAAGACCACCATGTTCTTGTCTGAAATGAGTTGAAGGGTACAATGGTTTGGCAAATAATACAGTACAGAAACTGAAAGGTTTCCTGACAAGGCAAAGTCATGAAGAGTCCTGGGGGGG
>CM021729.1:34845319-34868467 GCA_011074415.1 Stictonetta naevosa
ATTATCATTTTAACCTACCTGTCAAGATTTTAGAAAAGTCCAGTATTTGTTTTGGGAACTCTTCAATTAAAAAATATTAATTCCAATATTTATTTTCAACTTTTTAAAAATTCAAGAAGTTAATGGATATTGGTCAGTGGTGTTTGCAAGACCTTCACTGTCATTATTTTTTGTCTGCAGAAGAGAGGAAGCCTGGAGAACCCACATTTTCAAAGGTTCTTGCTAGCAAGGTGGAGTGAGGTTTTCATCTTTTGGGCTGCTGCTTGTTTTGCTGAAATTAACACCACTAAAAAGGACTTCCATCAAAGGCAATTAGTGGGAATATCCACAAATTCCTATTAAGAGAGATGATGGTCTGTAATATGCTTTCATGTACACCTAGCTAACATTTATAGAAATGGAGTTCAACTTATTTTTAGCAAATATACCTCCAACTGTATATGCAGAAGCTAACACTTAGGTTTAAAAATATTTAATTTTGACATTCTGGATCAAAACAGAAGTTAGATTTCAAAACTGAACCTAGGACTATACATTTCCCTGTACTTACAAATAAGATATTTATTGATTGAGAGTGCTGGTCTTTGCTGTGTATATTCCCTTTTTCTCCCACATCTTTTTTCCTCCCTGCTGATAAGCCGTTGCAATAAACTTCAAATGACAAGATGGCTTCCTTCATTTCTGATTTAAGTACCTTTAGAAGGAGCTTTTAAAAGAAATAGATTCACTGATTAATATACCCAGCGTATCTCTGCATTTGTAGCACCCTTTTTTGGTGTATCTAAACTTAACAAGCCTCCTTACCTCCTTTAAATGAATAGTAGAGGAAGAAGAATGTGTGCATTTTCTTTTTTTATTTTTTATTTTTATTTTATTTTTTTTTAAACCACAGTCTAAGTTGGTAAAATCTGTCAGAAATAAAGTATTAGTACATTTTAAAGATTATTTCTTCTTTTGTTGTGACCTTCTATTTTCTTTCTTTCTTTTATTTATTTTTTTTCATTCTCTTTTGAGTGTGTGCTAAATTTTCCTATCTGAGAGAAAACAGGAAGATACATAACATAGGCAGGCTCAGTTACCCTTGATCATCCTTGAGGCTTTATAGCAGTACATACTTTGGGATTGTTCTGTGTTGGATGGGTGCAGCAGAGATGGATGTGAACACTTACTACTTTGAATGCATCTTATTGCAAATTTGGCTCTAATATTGAGCACGTGGTGCCAACAATTTTTTTTTTTTTTTTTCCTGAGTACTGCTGAGCTACTACCCTGTTTATCTAATCCTAGAAGTCATAGATAATACAGATGTTTATCTTCTTGATGGTGCAAAGTTTTTCTCAGTATCATACCCATTAACTTTATTTAGACTTGTTTGGAGTGACCGGGCCAAGACTAACCAGATCTCAGTGATAGGAAATTGTTCCTGGCATTCAATTCCAGTTTTATCTTGACTCAATTCTCTTTATCCCTGTACAACCTTATGTTATTTTACCTTATTTATCTTTGCCTCTGTTCAAATGACAGTGTTGACAATTCGTATAAAATTGCATATACTATTGCTTGTCTGAGTTTTATTTTCATCAGTAAGAATGCCTGGAATTCACATGATTTTTCACTACCAAATCATAATATGTCTCCATCAAGGGGTTCCTCCCTCTTACACCAGTATAAATCAGAATGTGTTGGTGTTGGTAATGCCACAGTCAGGATAACTGTAATACTTTTAGTATCATTTCTGAGTTCTTGACCAGGCTTTTAGCTAATAATATGTCAGCATAAACTCTGTGGAAATCAATAGTCACCTACATCACCATGGATTGGGCCCAAGGTATTATGTGATTTAAAGCGTGTTATTTTTTTCTGCACAAACTATTTTATGTGCTATCGATTTCAGAATTATAATGCTGTTTTGGTTCCCCTTCCTTTGTGTACTCCTTTTCTAGAGCAGTGCTCAAGGACGTAATGGACACCCCAGATCTAGGGGGCAAGGCATAGCTTATTATATACTTGTGCCAGTAGCAGCATCTGCTGTTTGCTATTTTCTTTGGACTCAGCTTTGAGCTGGCAGAAATTTACACTTGGTGATCTTTGGATCTTATCTCTTTGGATATGGGCTTCTGAAAATAACCCCCCTTGCTTGTGAATGGGAGACCTTTTAAATGCATGTTTATAATGCATGATATAGTAGTTTTCTTTGGAAATTTTGGTCTCCTGCATTTGACCAGGATTTAACTCTGATAAGAACCCTGTTCAGTTCTTGCTGCAATTGAGTTTTTCACCAGTCGCTCTGGTGACTTCAGCACAGGCATTACTGGTCTTGAATGATAACATGCAAGTCTTTAATTATTATTTATTTATGAACAAGGAAAAAATGTACCTGCCCAGTTAAGTGGACTGGTGTACATAATATGGAATCAGTGAACCCATGCTGATTTACAAGTCAGGCCAAGCCTGAGGTTAATAAATGGAAACTGTGTCAAGCAAGTTCTGCAACTCACAAGGTATATACTCTGATATCCGTAATACAATCCGTAAGACTTCCCCAGGTTATCACAGTGCTGAGTCCAGCAAACTGTATTGTTTCAAAGGTTCTCAGTCTAATGATACATGAACTTCTTTGATTCCTTCAAGAAAAACAATGCACCATGAAGCAAATGAAGAAAAATATAAGAAGAAACAGCAGTTATATATGCCATAATAAGAGCAAAGAATTGATCATGCTATGGCTTACAACTTCTCACTGATTTTGACAAGCACAGGTGACCATGGAGGGACAGAGGCTATGGAAAATGGGCCTGAGCTGTTCCTAAGAAACAGCAAAAATGCATATGCATGTATACGTGCTAAGCATAAACTTGTTGGTCCCATCCCTGTATATTGTAAAAAAGTCATTAGGATAAGTGGTTAAATTCTATGCATATCTCCTTTTATTAATAAGTCATGTTTCTCATATGAAGGTGATTGTTTCTTTGTCTTCATGCCCTTATTGTTTTTATTCTTTCTAATGCTGGATTACATTTCAAATTTATAACAGACTTCTATCAAATCATATTATAGCAATCAGAAGCACACTGTCTACTGGCTGGTTATACCGGTTACAAAAGGTATACCTGTTATTACCTTTTACAAAAGCAACTGAGAAATGGGTGAAAATGTTTTGGGGAAAAAGAAAAAAAAGACTATGCTGCTGCATGTTGTCCCCCAGCCAGGGAAGATTGAATGGAAAGAGAATAAAGGTTTCCTGTCTTTGATTCATACCTTATGAGAGGTTTCTTTAATGATTGCTCTTTTGTGTCTCCAAAGCAATGCCCATTTATCAGTCTGTGGTTTAATACAAATGCATCAGGATGAAAAGGGAATGAGGATGAAGGTTAAATGACAGGCGCACCCTGACTTAGAAACTACAGGGCTGATGAATGTGTAAGAAAGCTGACTGGAAGGAAATCTGCTTTCAATAGACCCTGAAAATAACAACAAAAATGAAGTGAGCATATTTTGGTTTGATGGTACATTTAACTAATTCTGAATTACTGTGGAACTCTTTTGGAAGTGTTTCTTATAGCAGCATTAATACCAAATGTTTTCATTGAGATCAGTGTTATTGCAGTGAATAATAGCAAATGAATTAATATAATTATGGAGAAATAGAATTGTTAGTAAAATAATTTATACTCATAATTCTTCAGTGCTAAACTCCTATTTTCCTCTGTAGCATTAAGGTCTCTCTGCTTTTTCTTGCTCTCACTGCTGAGGCAGAGTTAATAATTCTGGTGATTAACAGACAAAGGTACAGTATTGTAATCAGCAGGGGCTTTTGCTCATTGATACCTCTCTGCACATATGTCTGGACTTCCAAGGTGGTATGCAGGTATCCTGGTAAATCCTGGGGACTGATTGACTATCAGTCAATTTTGCTGGGCTTTACCAGAGGAGAAAGAGACTGCAGGACTTGCCCAGGGTTGAATATGAATATGTGAATAATAGTTTAATCCCAAAAATCTTTTTTTTTTTTTTGTCTCAGTGCTCCACTCATTTATGCTGACCTTAAGTCTGGAGTAACTGAGGTCAGTGGAATTATATCAATGTAAAATCAGGGTAAATGAGAGGAGAACTAGGTTTCAATGTATATTTCTCCTAGGAGAGCTCTCATTATTCCATGATCAAGTCAGCAAGATGAGGAATAATTTTCTTTATTATGTAAATAATGTAAATAGATATCAAACTAAATTTGTTCTGACTTTTTCAGTCAGATTTCCTCCAATCTAATGTAAATGAATCAGATAAAAAGGTGCCTATTTATACATCTCATATTTGTAAATTTAAATGAAGAGTAGAGCAAAAGGCTTTTGGAGTCTGATGGAGAGTAATCATTTGATAAAACAAGGAAAATAATTTGATATATTAATTTAAAAAGTTTAAAAGGGAATAGGATTAGTTAAGCTTTGGCTTGGTAAGTGCAGCTATTTACATTTAGCAGAGAAATCACCAGCCAGCAATTGTATTCATATTTTTTTTAAGTGTTTGAGTGAGCTTCCTCATTTTAGAATGAAATTTTAAGGTTTCTCCATTAGTGCCATAGGAGACGTCAGTGGAATTTCCTCTTACAGCCTCTCCAATTAGACATCCTTCCAGGAGCAAGTTTTCTTTCTAGGAACAAGATATTAGTGTCTGGTTGATGCCACTGAACAAAACAGGGAATTTGTCTTTTTAGGGGTACTTCTGTGGTCTGGTATGCAGTAGGAAATAAAGTGGAAATATTTTCTGTTATCTTGATAATGCATAATCTGCCATACCCTGACTTGTTCAGGCTAAGAGTGTGCTATCATGCATCAAAGGAGATTTGTGCAGTTCTTCTCATGCAGCTCTGCAGGAATGGCCTGGAGCACACTCCACCACAGCAGATACCACAGTGAACTTGCATTTTGCTGCTGTGCTGATAGATTTCATATCCACACATTGCAGAAAGGCTCTCCTGGATCCCAATTTCCCCAGATGGCAAGGAATGTTCTTTAAACTTCCATTCACCTATAATCATGGAGAAAGCAAATGCATTATATGTATATATATATATTTACTTTTAAGCCCTTCCACAGGAGCCAATTTTGGCTTCAAAGTGTGACCTGAGAGTTTTGTGAGGCTTTAGCTTCACTGAAACTACTGTATTTGTTGCTGCTTTTCTCATCTGCTTTGACTAATCAGCAGGGGAACCAGGCCATAGGTCAAACCAGAGAGTCTTCTGATTGAAGAAAAAAAAATGCTAAGCAACCCCCTCCAAGGCTTTACATAGAAGTCTTTGTGAATTTTTGTCCCCATTTTCAGTTGTACAGGTAATTGGTGCCTAGCAGCTTATTCCTGCTGCATTTCTTTGGCTTGGCTTTGTGTTAATTACCTAAATTTACTCATTTAGAGGCATCGCTGCATGTGATTTGGCAGGGACATGTTTTCCTAAAGAGACTTTCATGTATGCTTTTCTGCCCGGGTTGGAAGCTGCATTTACCATACTGTACTTCAAAATGTTATTGTTTGCTTTATTTAGTCAGATAAACAAATATTACGATAATGAAAAGTCCATGAACAAATGGTGACAACAGCAGAGCACTAAACATAAGAATTAATTAACAAGAACAGTCAGCTATCGCAGATGTCTGATGTAATTCTACAGAGATAACTTGAAATATTGAAGATGTTCAAAGCAGCACTTAGGAGGGTGAAAAGCACCCATGCACTTTAACATCTGAATTACAAATGTGATTGCTGTGTCTTATCCACTGGCTTAGATATGAATGGTACCAAGACTTGCGTGCTTACAGATCATCAGTTACATTAAATGAGGGCTATTCCTATTCCAGCCATTTTCTGTTCAAGTGGTTCTTCCCAGTTCTGGATGTTTTTGTACGGATGGACTAGGAGTCAATGGATGGAGGATGGGTTCTTATCAGTGTCAGTAGCCCAAGCCTTTGCATGGAATGGAACAGAACGGAACGGAACAGAACAGAACAGAACAGAATAGAATAGAATAGAATAGAATAGAATAGTCCAGTGGAAATGGACCTACAAAGATCACCAAGTCCAAGAGCCTGACTTCTTCAGGGCTAACAAAGAGTTAAAGCATACAAGGACATTGTCCAAATGCTCCCAAACACTGACAGGCATGTGGAGGAACCACACTAGGAAGCTTGTTTCAGTGTTTGACAACTCTCATGATAAAGAATTGTTTCATAATGTCCAGTCTGAACCTCCCCATGAACTGTTTATAAGGGTTTCTAATGTCATAAGCATTTGCACTGAATTCTAGTCTCTCTTACTTCTTTTGGAAAGGTGATCAAGAGCTTACCAAAGTTAAAGGATCATGCTCTGTGAGGAATGTTTCCTTACAGCTCTGTTTTCCCCCATGCCTTTTATCACACTCTTCTGTGCCATACGCATCTGGTCTTTGCTGAGATTTCAAGAACCCATTTGAAAGCCATTTAAGGAGTGAGGTCCTTAAATCATTTCATTATGCATGTTAGGGTCCAGGTGTCTCAAACTGTGATTTACCTCTGATATTTCCTGATCTGTGTAATGTTCTTGTTTAGTTTAGTTGTAGGTAGCAAGTAAAGTTGCTTAGAGACTTCAGTTAACATTGTGCCTGAATTGCTCTCTGTCAGTCACCAGTTAAGTTGGTGGGCTTGTGCTATTACGTTACTGCTCTGTAAAGAGGATGTTAGCTGCTGACCTTGGCTGAAACAGCTGCCAGGCAGTCAGTCTTCTTGGTGGAAATCACTGGGCTGTGGTTCAGTTCCCTCATGAGGAGATGAGATGAACTAGATTCCCCACTGTAAACTTCAGCATAAACATATGCAGTTGAATTACAACTGGCAAAGGTATGCTCAGGTGCTGTGGGACATAGTGAAGAGCTGCTTGTATTTTTTCCTTCTTTCTTTGCTATAAGGTCAAGGCTAACTAGAATTTGCTTCTCAAGAAAAATTGTGTTCAGAGGTGGTCTTCCCACCTCAGGTATGACCCTGGGAATTTCTCTAAAAATAATTACAAGAACCTATAATAAGTTCTAGTCTCTCTTAGTTAAGCAGATGACATAATGGGGGGTCTATTCTGAATCCAGATAAAGATAAATGTGATGTTTGACTTCACTGGAAACAAGAATTGGCCCCATGTGCTGAACCTGATTTGTAAAATGAGGAAATACTCACTAAAGCAGAGCATCGGCATATTTTCAAATTAAGATCACAGTGAAAATGAATACAGTGCACTCTGGTTATTTAACTAACTAGATAGATATGAGAAATTCTATCTCCCATGACTAACACAGGCTGCCTTTTGATCTCAGTACAATAAGAAGGAAGACAGAGCTGCTGAATGTGTTAACAATGTTGATTTTGTATACTCAATAAAAGGTTCCCAGAATTGCAAATATTTAGAGTGAGTATATGTTCTCATGTAGTCATTTTTCTATGGCCACATTATCTCCATTTAGGAGGACTAGCTTTCCCTGTTCTCGTGTCACCTCAAAATTAACCACTTGTGTGCCATTTCTTTTTCATAACAGCAAACAACCATCTGCTGTTCTGATTTCTAAGAGAAAAAATGAACGTAGCCATGACAGGTTCTACCCAATGGGCTTTCTCCTAAGAAAATTTTAAGTTCATTTTGAATTGAACCAATTCTTTCCCATTTCTATTTCACATATTCATGTGGTTTCTCTTATTTCTTCCAGATATTTTATCAGCAGACCTCATCCCATGACAATGGGAGATTTTCACAGAACATAGCTATGGTTTAAAAATTCAATAAAGGATGAAAAGGCTCTCTAAAGGCCTGTCACCTGCATGGTGCTGAGCACCATGTCTGCAGGAGGGACTTTTTTTGTGTGTCATAGGGAAAGATAGCTTCTTGGTGTTCCTGTTTCCTCTCTGGCTTAACAACGTGGCTGGTACCTGCACTGTCATCATGTTGAGACATGCACTTCCAGCTGGAATGTAGCAGTTAATGTGAGGGAGAAACAGGAAAAGAGCAGCAATGATAGTGCAGGAAAGTGAGTAGGCAGCTGTGGGGCAAATGGCCATCTGGAATGGCTTACTCGTGTAGTGACGACATCGCTCCCTTCACCCCATTTCTTTTTCCTGCAGGCAAGTGAAGTGTGAGCAGGTATTTCCCTTGCTTATAACCTGAGGAGAGGGAGGAAGCAGCAGGGCCAGCAGGGAGAAGTGAGAGGGGGCTGAAATACAAAGCAGGTTCTAGGAAAGACAGCCCAGTGGAAAGAAAGGAATTAAAGGAATTGTGAAAGTAGTTTATCCACAGGATTTGCCCTGTGTGCTGTTTTTGAATGGAAGAGAGGGAGCTCAAGCAGATTTTAGTTCATGCATGTTGGACACAGGACTCGCTGGGTAATATCACGACACATAGATCTTTATCAGGTTTAATGCTGTTGTTACTGGAAACTAAGGGCCCCAGGAGAACTTGAAGCAAAATTTCCAGTGAGGAGAAAATTAAGTGAGTCAGACTTTTTGTTACAGGAAAGAGGAAAATATAAGAAGAGAAGCTGCCTTTTTTCCCCCTCCCCAAGGTGCTTACAGACACAAGAGATTAAGAGGGAGGAATGATAGAGAAGAAAGGGATGAAACTGGGCAAGAGAGGATATTATCATGAATGTGATAAGGAATAAATGAGTGGATGACTTTATAGAAGAAAGGTGGGTAGAAGAGAGAGAGAGGATAATGAACAGAAAAGTGAAAAAAAACCTAGACAGTTGTGAAAGAAAATTTATGGTGATGAATATAAGGAGTAAAAGGAGGAACACAAAAACAAAAGTAAATTATAAGAACAGAAAAGAAATGTTAGACTTTCAGAACAGGAGAATTCTGTTTATTTGTTTCTATTTTATTGGCAGACATTCTTGAAAGGCTTTAGGAAGCCTTAGTCAAGTGAGATATCCAGCTTCTGATTACTAAAACCAATAGAGTAAAACCTCTCTTCTGTGGAGGTTGTACTTAAACAACTGGCATTGTTTAACATTTTGAGTTAATATCTTAATGACATAACTGCTTACATTTTGATCTGTTTTTCAGCATTCTTGTGTCTTCCCGTGACAGTCCTATCAAGACACCAAAGTAACATTATAGGACAGCTGTGTAACATAGAATTTTGTTTAAGTTAAAAGCACTTTAACATTTTCCAAGATTTTACATTACAGACAATTGTTGGAACAAAGTCAGGGGGTAAATTCCTAATATAATGTGTATAAACATCTCTAATAGAGTTAAAAATTGTCTTTGGAGCCTTTACTTCACAGGTTCATACCATGAGTCTAGTAACTGAATAAAAATGCTTGAAAATATGAAACAAATTGAACCCATCTAGCTGTGAAGCTCAGAACCTAGAAGGCAAATACACATCACAGTTGTTATTCAGAAAAAAATTATTATTTTTATATCCACCTTCTTTAGGATATCCACTATCTTTAGGATACTTGATTTTGAAGTGTGAGTTGGCAATATAGAGCAGTATCAGAGTAAAAATAGCTTACTCTTCTGTAGACAGCCTGTGGCAAAGGGAAAATTTAATGTGAGCATAGTTGAACTCATCCAGCTGTGTCTAAACTATTCCTGATCATCTACCATGGACTTTCTGGAGCAGATTGCATCTCCTGCCTAGTTCACACATCCAGACTTCCTATTTTTTGGGAGGTGGGGTTGGAGGAGAGAGGACGAGGAGGGAATAACCACTAAAACAGATATAGGAGTATGGATTGTTGTTGCAAATTCCCTGGGTTGTAGAGTTTGATTAGGAGTTCAGAAGCTCTATGAGGCCTCCCCAGCCAGCCTTCTCTTGAACATTGCCCTCTGTAGAGGTCTGTGTTTTCTGCCTGTCTCCTAAACTAGAAAGAAAGGTCCTTACATGAAGTGTTATAGCCCACCTTACAGTTCAGAGGAGACTCTATTGCTCATGTTATAACTGTAGATGCATCACAGGAAAGTGTGCCTCAGGTCATTGAGGTTTTTGTTCAGTGCTTATTGTAAAGAGGAGATGAGAGGCATCCATGCTGGTGTGTATTGTCCCTTCACCTCTCCATTTCCACACTGGAAGAGGACTGCTGAGAAATATTGCCAGGAAACGCGGTGCTTCTCAGTCACCCAATTACTCACAGCAGCACCTCTGAGTTTGTTCAGTCCAGTGGTCAGGCAAGGAAAGGATATAGACCCAGTGCCCAGTTTCTAAATAATTCAAACATCTTTTAATCCCCTGAGTTTACAACAAATACTTGTTTCATTCCACTTCACTCTGCTGCCTCTTATTTGAAGGAATAACCTTCACTTTGTCCCTCATCATTTCTTTGCCCCACAGCACACAGTGCCAAATATAACGATAAACTCCAGTGCTACTATCAACATCATCTAGCTGCAAAAGCTTCATAAAATTCCAGTTTTGCAAACACATTACATGTTATACGCTTTATATTTTTTTTTCTCCTTTTTCTTTATTCTAAATGTTTTATTACATGGAATGTTGCTCTTTGGGTTTCTTTTCTCTTCTTTTTTCCTTTCCTATTTTTTTTTTTTCCCAAGGAGAAATTATGGCTGTAATAATCAAGGCCTGACTCTCTTCTCATGAAATCTTTTCACTGAGTGGCTCAGCTGTTCATTACTGAGTATTCTTCATTTTGACTGTGTTTCTGACTTACATAACTTGAACAATTCTCATTCTCTCTCCTCTCTCTGTCTGTATTTACCTACTAAATATGAGGAGAAAAGTATATAAAAATGGTTGGAGGAGAAAACAAGAGAAATCTTCCTTATATCACGTGCCAAAATTAAAATCTGTTTAAATGTATGTTGTTAGTATGTGATTCAACAGCAAGTTGGCTCTTTTGGTGGTGGTCATGGTGGACATTTTACTTAAAGACAGTGGTGTGTAGCAAGCAGCCAAAATCAACCAGAAGCCAGCTGGGAATCAGAGAGGGGATCAAAGCAGTACAACTGGCTCACAGCATAGAGCATGTGCTCTGTAACTGCTGAAGCTCTTGCTTGGAAGAAAAATTATCCCAGTTGGTCCTGAATCAATACCAGTGTCAGGAAAAAAGGCTTTGACAGATCTCCTCCAGAATTTGTGATAATTTATTTAATTTTTCTGGTTCTCACTCTCTAAACATTATCTCAGAAAGAGGGATAACGATCCTTCTCTACCCACTGTGGATGCAGAGCTATGAATTCATTGCTGTTTGTAAAGCACAGGGAGATCCTTAATTGGAAGGATCAAACATTTTCTCAATTGGAAAAAAACAAATATCTTGAATATATAATTTTCTACTGGGCATTTTCTTCCTGCGAAGTGTGAAATGGTCTTAATGGTCGAGGATATATAACAAGCTTTAATCTACTCCCAGGTGGCTGTTAATCCTAGAGAAACATCCATTGTTTTCAACAACTGGTCACTTTAGTAATAAATATTTCTAATGAGAATAGAAACTGGTCACAATCAATATACAGTGCAAAGCACCTACTGTTTTGCTTCATGTGGTGATATTATTGTTGGTGTTCATAGTTTTAAAAAGTCAGCTGTTTGCAGTTAATTTATTAGATACTCTAATGTTATGATGGAAAACATATTTTGGATGAGAGCAAAGAAAAACTCTGTGGAAACCTAGCAGAATGCACATTGAATCTGAGCAGGGGTGAGAGAGCTAGGGAAACCGAAACAGTAAGTACATTCTTGTTGCTTATGGTCTAAGTTACCCCACAGAGACAGACTTACTCCAAATTTACCTGTGGTTAGTGGGAACAACCTTGAGCAATGCTTGCTTTACCCACAGGCCTCTCATTACGTGATGATCTGAGGTGCTTCTTCTATTGTTCATAACCTGCCTGACTCATCTTTGAATAGGAAATTGTCAGAAAATGACAGAGCATATTCCTGTTTCTTTGTATTTTACAGAAATATGGTAGTAGTGTACTCCTACAGTGAGTGTGGACTTATTATTCACAACAAGACAGTCTTTTAAATGACAGCTGCCATTAATAATTATTAGAAATACTGGACCCATATACCATTTATACAGCAAAAAAATAAAATAAAAATAAAATAAATCAAGAATTGAATGAGATAATCTCAAAACCCATCACACATTTACATGAATTCGTTTGCATGGACACTTACTGCCTTCAATGAAAGACTTCCACTTCTGATTATTCTGGTGAAATACTGCTGTGCTGAGACTCCTAAAATACGCTCAGCCCTATTGTATTATAGCTACTCTTATTGGAAAACATGTCATTCTTATGTATGACCTCTGTAGAGGGTGTCATTAGGACAGGGCAGTGTATGTCTTTCCATAAGTATATACATTTTGCAGGTTAATTATAATGACAGTGAATAGGTTCAAATTATGTCATTTTCCAGCTTCCTTGAAAGTCAAGAATTTGAACCCCTTGAATAGACTCAGATTATAACCACTATTCATGTAACTTTATATCTTGCAAGACTTCTTTAGTGCTCTGTTATTAAAATATTATGAAAAATGAAAGAGCTCTGATTAAATATGCCTGCATGGATAAATTTACATTAATGTGAGATGATTAATTATAAGTTAATACCCCACTCAGAAAAAGCATTTTAGGTGGCATAATGAACAGGGTGCAATGATAATCCAGCAACAGTCCTCTGTTGAGGCAATCAAAAGCCAGACACAAACTGTTATTACACATTTTGGAGTTGTGCTGATTGATAATAATCATTGTTCTGAACTCCCAGTCGGCTATGCTCCCCTTCACCACAAGATGTCACTACACAATCCAGGATGATTTTTAGTTTTAAAAAATCTGTCTATCTATCTATCTATCTATCTATCTATCTATCTATCTATCTATCTATCTATCTATCTTCTATCATCCATCATCTATCTATCTATTTGAGCTAAACAGAGCAACATGTTTATTTCCTTTTATCTGTTCTTGGGAAGAAAATAAAGCTCTTAGGATAACCTACAGCAAACAATCATCATGAATTTTAAATAAAATAATGTATATATACCCAAAAAAAAGAAAAAAAAAAAAACAAAAACAAAAACAAAACACAAAAACTTGAGCTCTATTTCTTTTAAACAATAATATGTGGGCCCTCCAACAGTCACTTTTCATCGTTATTCCACTGTTCACTCTTTCTGCTCATCTTTCCACCCAGAGGTGGTGGGGGATAGGATCTGTCTTCTACAGACATTACAAACATAAGCAAACATCAAACTAGATGGAAGTAAACTCTGTAAGAATATTGAGTTGTCAAAGAATTGCACCAATTCTAAAAAATAACAACAATTTCCTGTACTCCATGCTACAATTAAGCAGTCATGATACGGCAGCCTATAGATGCCAGCCCCAGAAAAAATCAGTTGAAAAGATAATCTCTCACAGAGGTGATCTCATTTTCTGTATTCCTGTTTTAGTGGAAAATGTGTATTTAATTATATATTTTTTAAAATTTATTTATTGGGAGGACTGTGATCTTTCACACTTCTGTCATATTTGGCCTGTATTTGTTAACATTTTTTTTTTTTTTTTCCCCTGGAAGATTAGATAAGGACATGCTGTCTACACATATACTTCTTTATGGCTGCTGCCTAAATAAATAAAGTACTGTAACTTCAAGATAAGGCCAGAACCACAGTCAGAAAATGTTCTATGGGAAAACCTTGTGCAAATGAACACTTCATCTTACCTCAGCTCTGAGGTGTCTTAAGAAAGTTGCACCTAAAGTGTATTTTAGGAGACTCTGCTGTCAGATGTGATTCTGTCTTCTGACGCAAGACTGGCTGAAGCATGCATCACAGACATTTAAGCCAGCCAACAATATTGATTTATTTACAAGCTAAATATAAGCGATGGTATTTTGAAAGCCAGGACCCCTGTATTGTTATACATGTCTTTTGCTGAATTCAAACACCTAATGGAAAAAGGATATTACAGGCCCTTTTTTTCTGACGCTACATGTCAACAATATCTGCTACAGCTAAAGAAACACAGACCCAGATGTTTAGATCCTACTGATTAGGTCAGGGAAGAGGCAAAGTTCAGACACTTCTTTATAACTCTATGATATTAGGCACACACCTAAGTTTTCTTAAGATCCTGGTTGGCTACTCTTGATAGCAGGCAGCCTGTTACGATCATGTCCCCCTGTGTGCCGCTGGGCTGGGACGTGTGTGTGGAAGGCTGTTTTGGAGAGGCCACGGACACACAGAGGTGACTCAGAGAGGTCACGAAGAAGATATCATCCATGGCCAGGATGGTGACCCCCATTGTGCTAGTTGGAGGGAAAGGAAGAGAAATGTTTTTGCCCAGGATATGAGGTGCTTCTGAGGTCCATGAGAAAAGGGCCATGACCCTGGGCATGGTCGTGTTTTCAGTTGGTGGGTCGTTTGTCACCTGGCATGTAAAAGGATGGAAGTAGTAGAAACACAGTGAGAATGAGGCAGCAGAAACATGTTTTTCTTGACCCTCTGAGTACTGCTATGAAGGACAGCAATGAAACATTTGGCCTTACCACACTTCTTTTACTGTCCTGTCAGTGACCATAGCACCTACATTAATAGTGGTCTTACAAGTTTTGTTTATGAGTAAGGCAGTGCCCACTGTTTGACCCCCCTTCCGTTGTAGTGTCCAGGCATCAGCATTGAATACTCTGTCCCTGAAGGAGGTGATTTTGAAAGACTAATTGGCTTTGGACTGAGGCAGAGTAGAAAGAGGCAAGGAAGACCTCCATAGCTGAAGGCCTATCATAGGGATGAAGAATAAAATTGGAGAAATATTTAATGTAATTCCTCAAGTTAGTCCTGGAACTTAGCTGACATTTTGAGCTGCTGCATGCTTTGGCTTATGCTTGACACTGACCAGAGCAACACCTTCATAATCTCACCTGCAGCTGTGGCACAGATATTAGAAGAAGGATCAAGAGATTTTGAGATACTTGTGGCAATGCCTGTATGCAGTGAGGATGTGGAGGGGTGCTACCACCCCACCTGTGGTCTGAGAATATTTTACCTGTGGCCTGTCCAACAGCAATACCTAGACCCTGTGACTTCAGGGACTGTATATCAGAGGGCCAAAACAGAAAGGCTTGATGCAGACAGCAAGTGCAGCTAGTGTTGGTGGCTCGTGGTGACCTCTGAGGCTCTGAAAGCTGAAGGGACTGATGTCTACAAGTAATCAAAGCAAAGTTGGCCATCTCTAGCATATATATGAATGCATCTTCTTTATTTACTTTTTGGGACAGAAATTGTCCTTAGGGACAAACTAGGGGACATGGTTTCACAGACTCCTCTGAAGACAGCTACAGAGAACTATGTTTCTGCTCCATTTGAAAGGGAGAAATAGATAAATGTTACAGATAGCCCAATTAAAAAAAAAAAAAAAAAAAAAAAAAAAAAAAGGATTAAGAATGGACAGAGTAGAATAGGAATTTTGAAGCTGGCATGCTGCCACTCTGGAGCTGGAGGTTAGGTACCTACTACAGGTCAAAACATTTGTCTGCATGGTAGCATAGTCCACTAGCAAGTGCTTGCAATGCAGGCCTAGATCAACCACTACAGGGTCAAGCCTCAGCTGTGTGGTCCAGGACTGACCCGGAGTTCAAGGCTCCAGCAATGTAGATATTTATTTGGTGAATCTGAGCATAGTATCCAGATACAGACTTCAGTGCTATAGCTGTGTTCTTGTTCTTACTCTAAACCTTGTGAGTCACCTTCTCCCAAGCACAGAAATGTGTGGTGGTGGTGAGCACAGTCCATTCAATAGGACTGATTTAGACAGATGTCTGGCCTAAGGTCAGTCCAGGCAGTGGATGTTGGGGAAATCCCAAGGGCTGTCAGGCCTGGAGCCTGGAGAAGAGTCACTAGAATTGGCACACCTAAAGTAGCCCTTGAGAGTTATCTAAGCGAACAGCACAGATGAAGCTAATAGGACGTACTTCCAGTGTACAGTGTTAATTATTATGAAAGTTGGCATAATTGGGCCTATTCACTACTAGGAATCCCACATGGTTTGTTTTAGAGGAAGCATTTTACCATGTATATGACAAAACTGGAAACTGCTTCTCTGAGGAGGTTAGACAGGAAAAAAAGAAAGGCTTTAATATGGTAAAATTATACTAATGGCATGTCCTCAACCTTGAAGAGGGTTAGGATTTTTAATATGACCATTTAAAAGAATAATACTGCTCTCAGAAAACCTTTCTATTCAAAATGAATTACTTTGCTGGCACCTGACTGACAAAGATGTTTTTTAGTATCAGACACAACATACAGTACACAAGGGCACATATTTTCTCACTGGAGAGCAACAGATTATTGCCTGCATTGCTGTTTTGTAACATCACAACCTAAATGGCTTTTATGTTCCGAAAAGAAAAAGCAGGGGGGAGAAAGGAAAAGCTTTTGAAGAAAAAAATAATTTTCCAATAACCCCCATTAACTACAGAGGTCATTGTGGCAAAATGAATGGGATTAGAAATCCACTAAAAGCTGCAGTATAAGGTACGTTGAGACTGACAAGCCTTTCACCAAGTAGTTACAAATGGGACTAATGGTTTAAACTTGTTAGCCATTGTCAGAGTCTCTGATCCTTGAGTCAGCTATGGAGGGCATGGCAGAAATCGATAAGGCATCACTTACACAGTGAACTGCTAGACCATATAGATTGCCTGAAGGGAAATGCTCACTTCCTCTTGGTCTGCCAGATGAAAGTGGGCTGTTGGATCTCCACAAAAGATTGACCACACTACCCTAGGGCAATTAAGTCTTCTGCCACTTTGGGCAACAACAAGGATAAGGGGAAGGAGAAGTCCAGCATGAGAAATTGCTGGAGTCCTGTGCTGTGGAAAAACTCATGGTGTGTTTTTGTCTACCACCAGTGTTATGAAGTGAGTGTCCTGAGACTGGTGCATTTGTCTCAGAAGTCACAGAAGGAATGGCAGGATTGTCATTTGTATGAACAGTCTGATAGAAAACTGCATATAAACTACTATTAATATGGACAGAGATACCCCTTAAGGCTATCATTCTGAAACTGCTGAAGATATCCCTTCTTCTTGGTATACACTGAAACATTCTTGCCTTATTGATCAGCTGCTTTCTGGTGGAGTACTACTGGGCTTCAATTAAAGGGAGCACGTTTCTGTGACAATTATAGACAAGCTACAAATTATCAGCAAGCTGTGAAAGAGAAATGCTGGTACTTGCATGCCAAGAGACTTTGAAAGATGGAGGAGTGTCATTGTTAGACCTGGTGCATCATAGTTTGTAGCCTCCATTTCTGTCCAACACTGTACAAAACGTTATGAATCCTACAAACATGACAAAATTCTGTAAAGGCAGCAGTGATCTGTTAAGATACCACGATCTCTCTACTGCTCTCTAACCTTTTTCCCTCTTCCAGGGGTTTAATGATGCAAAGCTACATATCAGCTCACTAAACATTCTTCAGTGCTGCCTCTTTTCCTTCATGTCATCTTTCCTTTCTCTCTCCAAGACCACCAAAACTAAATCACAAGCCTATTTGCATTGTTTTCTCTGACTAGGCTTGAGGAACTCCAGTTCAACAATATGCAAATAGCTTGATGGTTAAAGCACTGTCCAGTTTGAGGAAAACATTAAACTAAAGATGCCTAAAGATGCTTTTCTCATTCAGAAATTGTATGGATGAAAACTTTTTATTCCACATTATAGCTCAATTTTTAACAATGCTATTGACTATCCTGGAATAGTTCTGTACATGTGCTTTCCTGCTGATGATATTTTTTTCCTTCTTCCCACCCCACTCTTTTTTTTTTTTTTTTTTTTTTTTTTTTTTTTTTTCCTCCTGTATTTATCACAGTGGGTTAAAAAGTTTTGGAAACTCTTTGTGAGTTAAAGGAACAAAAAAAGTATCTTGTACAGGGATAGCCCCAGTGACATCATTCCTGCTAGCAGATGTTCAAATGCAGAAAATGTCAAGGCTGTGAATTGATTGTTGTCACTGTTTTGTCCTCTCATACTTGGTGCATTTTGTTCAGGTTCTCACTACTCAGAAAATGACTTTATTGTTACAGCTGCTTGATTGCTCACAAAGAAAAAGAAGAAGACAGCCTGCTAGAGGTCACTGAGGACCGTTTTCTGAAAATGGCTTGCTAAATGATACAGTACCAAGCAGCTGATGGGGTCCAAGAATGACAGAGGAGGTAAGTTTCAGCCACATTCTGTGGATTTTTTCAATTCTTAAGAGGTTGTGTAGAGCATAATTAAGTTTTTCAAATTCCTTGTTGGAATGGGGATAACATATAAATGAACTTACATGCTCCTTGGAGGAAAACAACAAAGCCAGCAGAGGCAAGATAAGAGCCAATACCATGTACGAGGTTTTAACAAGGTTTTCTTTACTGTCCAAACACCAGAGCCAAATAGTTGGTAATATAGTTACATGGCAACATGTAACATGAAGTTTATTTCAGAACATTTAGTGTAATGACCAATCAGTGTAAGAGTGTATCTGTGGCAATGTACATGACTAAAAGGCTCTGTGGTATCAAGTCCCCCCTATACAAAATTTTGTTTTTGTTGACAAATCATGGCTAGGAACATTTTTCAAGAGGGAGATGGTGTCCAGAAACAAAAAGGAGTTGTGTTTTTTTTTTTTTTTTTTTTTTTTTTTAATTTGAACTTTGACAGATTTACTCTGGAGGAAACAGTACAATTATGCAGCATTATCACAGACTATTATCTCCAAACAAACCTCCTCATTTATGTGGCCTTACTTGGCTTTCAATTTCTTCAACATATCTATCACAATTTTATGAAAAGTTGCTGGCAAGCACATGCAAGTTGATACTGAAAAGTCCTTCAAATGCAAAAAAGCCTCCCAGTGAGGTCGAGTCACTCATAACTGCCTTGGTGCAGAAGCAGTTGATGATAAACACTAGCTAAATCTATAGAAGAGAAATCAATTCATTCCACTTACAAACCATATGCCTCCTGCTTTCTTTTGCATAACCACAGTAAGGAACTCAGAAGCAGGGGGATCAGAGTGTTCAATAAAACCATTAAGCAGTAATTTTTGTATGTGTGATTCGACAGCACTTTGAATGAATACCTAACACAGTTTTTGCAGTAGTGGAGAATCATTTCTGTAATTGTGTTTTTCCATAAGTCTCCTTCCCAAACTTTTGAACGTGTTCAGTAAGCATAACACAAAATCTCAATAATAATGATAATAGTAATGATGATGATGATGATGATAATAATAATAATGAAATCTGTCTGTCCATGTTTATTCTACTTCTAGTTTGTGGTGACTGTTCTGTTGAGTTGCTCTGACTGACTGATTTTTGCCTCTTCTCTGCAAAGTCATATGAGGGCTGTTTTTCTGCTGCCTCCCACCATTAATTCATTTTGAAAGACTGCCCATGGGCAAGTCTCCTTTGTGCTTCATCTGACCTTTTGGTATGAAGTCTTCTTCAGTCAATATATTTCGTGTTTTTTGCATTTATCTTATGTAAAAGCATCCCAAGTAAGAACTGAGTTCACCATCCAGAAGGTAAGGTGTAATGTTTAATTAGAGATATTTAAAAAAGAGATGTTTAACTGTGTTTCTTGTGATGGAGAGAAGACCAATTTACAGATAGGATACAACAGCTTTTAAAAGTAAAGATACTGGAGCAGAATAGACAGTGTTATGAATTAAGCTCCTGTTATGACTATATTTTTTTGTGGGAAAATTTCTTGATTGCACATTTTCGGCAGACAGCAGTGCTATCTGCATTCATTCTTACAGAGAGGTCTGCATCACTGCCTTCCATGAAACCCCTTTGTTGAATATAATATAGCTCTGGAAAATTTGTGACTGAGAGAGAAGAAACAGCTCTGGAAGGAGCTCAGGGCTTAGGAAATGCAAAGCTTTTAAAATTCGGAACAGAACTTAAAGTCTGAGAATGCAAGTAAGGGGCTTATTTTTAATTCTTGGCTTCCAAGGCTGATAGACACAAGTCACTCCATTCCGCTTGGCATGAAGAGTTTTCAGTCAAGTAAAGCTTTTCAAGACTGCTGCTTGCTTTCAGCTGTGGTTGTCAGGCATGGAAGTTGCATAAGTTGTTACCTGAGAGCATCGGAGGGAGCATAATATTTTATTCAGTCACAGAAAGACAAGGGTTTTATGAGGAGGACAAGATTTGGATAGAGCACATGTAAAACTGGAATATTGTATCCTTCTCAAAATACAAGCCTAAAAGGACATATCTGAGTACTGGAGATCACTCCAATACAAGACACCCAAACCTACTGTCAAAGAAAAGAAAAATCCTTTTTTCCAGCTACTACATATGGGCACAGCAGTGCTCTCTGTAGACAAGGTGTAACTACTGATGTCCTCCGAAGCTGATTCAGCCATTTGCTGAAGACAGAAGGGTGTTTGTTTCACCTTCTGTAATAGCTGGTATGAATATAGAATCATAGAATCATAGAACCATTAGGGCTGGAAAAGACCTCCAATATCATCTGGTCCAACCATCTCCCTATCACCAACATTACTCACTAAACCCTGTTCCTAAGCACCATGTCTAACCTTTTCTTAAACAACCCCAGGGACAGTGACTACACCACCTCCATGGGCAATCTCTTCCATTGCCTGACTATGCATTCTGAGAAGAAATTTCTCCTAATTTCCAATGTGAACCTGCCCTGGCACAACTTGAGACCATTCCCTCTTGTCCTATTGGCAGTTATCTACAAGAAAAGGCCGACCCCCAGCTCCCCACACCTTCCTTTCAGGTAGTTGTAGAGCTCAATGAGGTCTCCCCTGAGCCTCCTCTTCTCCAGACTAAATAATCCCAGTTCCCTCAGCCACTCCTCATAAGACTTCTGTTCCAGTCCTTACGTCAGTATCAAGGTTGAAGGACCAAGTACCTCTGGTTGAAGTAACTTCAAATTAGTAAGTTTCAGGCATGTAATTCAGGATAAAATACAGCTAAGAAATGTATAAATTTTATGGCAAATACATGAATGACTAAAGCATGAACTTTGCAACAATACAGTAATTCCACATGAGGCACTTGCACTTTGGCATATAACAGTGATGAAAATTATGCAGTCCTTCCATAGCTTGTCACCACAAAATGCTAAGGGGGTGGTTCTGAAGATATTTCTTCAGTCATCCATGGTTTAATACATTATGACCTGGCTGGATTCTCTTAGTTAAAAGAATTAGGAGCCTTATAAACATCTGCAGAAGCTGTTACTATCACTACTAACATATTATAAAGAGGCCTTAAATCAGGCATACTCACTTTTTCTTTTTTCTTTCTTTTTTTTTTTTTTTTTTTTTTCCAGGTCCCCTTGAGTCTCAAAAAGGTGAAGACATCTTTGCATAAATTGGATTCAAAATTTTGTGTCTTGGAGTATACTTGGAATATATTCCATTCTTATCTTCACGAATAAATATCAAATAAAGATGTTATGGAGATCATTACATATTATTATTGCCATGGTCTAACCCCCACAAGCAGCTAGCCACCACACAGTCACTCCCTCACTTGCCCTACAGTGAGATGGGGGAGAGAATTGGAAAGGTAAAAGTGTGAGAACTCATGGGTCGAGATAAAGATAGCTTAATTAGAGCAAAAACTTGCACACAATCAAAGCAAAATAAGGAATTCATTCACTGTTTCCCATTGACAGGCAGGTGTTCAACCACTTCCAGGAAAGCAGGGCTCATCACATGTAATGGTTATCTAGGAAGACAAGTGCTACCACTCCAAACATGCTCCCATTCCTCCTTGTTTCCTGCAGCTTTTATTGCTGAGCACAACATCATATGGTGTGGAATATCCCTTTGGTCAGGTGGGGTTAGATGTCTTGGCTGTGTCCCCTCCCTGCTACTTGTGCAGAAGAATCCTTAACTCCGTGTGAGTGCTGAGCAACAATGAAAACATCAAAGTGTTATCAACACTATGTTTGTTCATCACAAAACCAAAACATAGCACCATATCAGCATCCATGAAGAAAATTACCTCCATCATAGCCAAAACTACGACACTTATCCAAAGCTGATGTTTTGTTCTGGAAATATTACACTTTATATTTTACAATTTGCTTTAATAGAAGAATATTGAAGACTATATTGAATGTAGTGTTTGTATGTCTGAATGTGTCTGTATGTAAAATGATCTAACAGCACATGTGCAACAAATGTGCTTAGGTTGCATGAAAGCATTGTGCATTAGCTAACCAACTTCTCACAGGTTAAAAATAAGTAAAACTATGAGCCCAATTTCAAACTACTACTTCATTATAAACAGAAATTGAATGAGATCAGCAGAATTACACTGTACTAAACTGCTAGAAGATTAAGAATTGGCTCTTACAAAGTATAACATCATTTATGCTGATAACCACTAATGTGATGTCCATAAAATATATCTGTTTATTAAGGCCAACATTTAAAAACTTCTTTCTGAAACTGCTAATTGTAATTCTTTTCTCTTTGCTTCTTTTTTCTCTGGTTATACCTACTGTATAATCCATATTGCTTTGAATGTTGAAAAACATTTTTGCACATTATATGTTATAACTAATCCATGCTCTTTCTCTTGGTCTTTCTCTAGAAGGAGAACAGTTAGGTAAGCATAGTGGTTTTTTTAAGTGCATTTTGCTACGCATTTATGTAGAGGAAGGAAGAATAAATGTACTTTTCACTGAGATATAGGTAGATTAGCCTTTAGGCCAAAGGCCCAAAGTAAAGTTCACCTACTGTAAAATTTTATGGGAGTTAGCTTCACAGCTGGGGGTGGCCCTTAAAAAAGTCCTGTCAGAATGTCTTTTGGTAGACTTAATCTTTATTGAATTGTTGGGTTGCTACAGCTAGCAGTAACCTGGACTACTCAGAGATTTTGGATACCAGGAGGTTATCTAGAGGCAGAAATAGAGTAAAGAAATGTTCAGCTGTATGTAAGAAGAAAACTATATGAGTATTTTCCTGACTAATATCATTCTGCTTTTAAAAATCCAACCCCCCATTAAGATATTGTTAGAAGTACAGGTAACCTCTGACAGATGACTTTTTCTACTCTCTTCATACAAGCCAGCAAGCAGAGAGTATATTTGGTATTTTTTTTATTTATTTTATTTTATTTTATTTTATT
>CM021729.1:34878467-34897521 GCA_011074415.1 Stictonetta naevosa
GGACAAAGTTCCTACTCCAAACGGGAAATGACTGTATGTTTTAAGTATGACTCCACGGAATGCTGTCCTGGGTCTCTTTGCTAAGACTTCAGGAGGGCTGATGTTGACTAGAATCTTTTCCTAATTTTACAAGACACCCAGGGGATGCCTAGTAGGCTGTTCTCACTTGTGGTTATAAAGAAGTTATACAATAGACACAGGATGTATGTGTGATACATGTGTATATAACTTCATGTTATAGGCTAGCTAGTGTAGGACAACTTGTCAGCACTTTCCCATTTATATCCCTATCACAGTCACTGATGAAAACATCGCTTTTTCTACTTTGCCTAACATTTCCTTGGATGTCATTATTACTGCTAAAGGTATTTTCAAATTAAACTTGTAAAGAGCAAGCATGTGTTAAGTTCATCAGCCTCTCCAGGTTCTGATTACATTTGTCCCAGAATATTTAAGTAGCACCAGTGCTCCTACTCACAGCTATGTCTACATTAGGTGGAGTTCATAATAACAAAACATGGGTCATTGCTTGTAGTGGTTCACCTAGAGTCCATCACTGAAAGTCTTTCTGGTTATGTCTTATATTTGTATGTATGCCATATATGTATGTCTTATATTTGCATTAGGAAGGATTGAAAATAAAAAAAAAATATCCTGATATATCAGGATTAAAAAAATTATCCTGATAATTACTTCCTAAACAGATCTAATTCTGAACAGCTGATGTTCAAGAACAAACTTGAATGACTGCAAATCTGTAATCAGCATTTTACAGCATATGTATGTGCTGGATGAATTATCTTCATAAGGCAATGAGGACACAACCATGAATCTTTGCTCCTTATGAATTATAAGAGGAGTTCTCTGCTGGGAAATGGGAACTCTCTTATTCCCTCTGTCAGCCTGGTGTAAGATCATGATTCTTTTGTTTCTTCTGCTACTATTATCATGTTTCATGTGTGGCTTGGTCTGCAGGCTAGAGGAAAACATGATATTTCTTTGCAGATAATAAATTTGTTGCATTTGCCAGTGATGGAAAAATGAAGTTAACATTGGTTTAACAGTCACGAATTTTAATGAAATACAATCATTACAATGAATAGGACTGATGACTCACAAAATTAGACCTTTTGGCAAATTAGTTAATGACTTACAAAAATGTCTGAATATCTCTACTTTACAATGGAATGTCAACAACACTATGAAAAGCGATGGAAGAAATATGCTAAGATGGTCTAGTGTAATCCCAAAGTAGTGTATTATCAGACAAAGAACAGAGAAAATTACTGTTGACATATCTAGGTATCTAGATAGAATTAGTCTCTGATAATCATCATTACCTCGCATTTCTTAAATAATTGTTCCATTGGATAGTGCTTTAATTACACTGCTGAAACCCAACTGGCAAAGTTATTCAGATAGAGGACAATCATGGCATTAACAGATATTTTTCAGAATGATGCTGAACTGCAGTAAATTAATCCTGTAAATGTGTCCAAGCAATTTGTATGTCCAGAAATAAAATAAGAATGCTAGTAAATTATTTGGAAGCCCTTAAAAAACTACATACACTTGAGAATTGGATCAAGTTTTCAATTTTGTATCTTTTCCTTGCTGTCTGTGGAGAACTGAATAAAATGTTGAGAATTTATGATGTCAGGACAAAATGGATATCCTCTGTGAAATGAAGAGGCAGGATGTTAAAGGACATCCAAATCTGGAGTGGAATTTGTATAGCACCAAAAAAGTCAGTTTGAAACCCCAACAGATTCTCTCTGAAGCATGTGCTAGAACAGAGATGTCTATATATCTTAAAAGTGAGATCTCCAGAAAAATGGATGTGTGCTAGTACAGGAATGGACACTGTGGGCAACGGAGCCACATAAACAGAGGAAATCTGAGAACAACAACAAATGGCAATCTGTTCTGGGAAAGTGCTGAATGCTCACATGGCATCTAAATTTTTACCACATTTAAAGCTTTATGCAGGTCATTAGAATTGAGAAAGAGTAGCTCTTATATACATACACACTAGAGTAAGTACAGAAATTGCTATTGTTATTCTTTGTCTAGAAGTAGACTCCCAGATCTCAATCTATCCAATCCTTCCTTTCCTACATATGTGATCTTTCAAGTATATAAGTATTTTCCAAGTATGTAACAACATGAATAATAACAGTCTCTTCATCATCATTCTAAAGAAGAAATGTATTTGTTTAGACGTTTGGATTGTTCTGAGGAAGGTCTCAGGAGCTATACATTTGTCTCTTTGCAAGAGGGTGGCTGAGAGTGCTTGGTGCAGGAAGAAGCTCACTCCTTTTTTACCCTCTCAGACTGGTTTCCAGAAGTTCAGTTTTATCCAGTCAAAGAGAAATCAGGGTTGCACCTCAGTACTGAGTCTCACAGTGGCCACTGATTTGTGACTAGGGTTAGGATAGCAAACCATGGCTTCTACTGATTTACACGTATGTTGGAAGTTTGTTTTATTTGGTTTCCTTGCATCATAGAATCATAGAATGGCTTGGGTTGGAAGAAACGTAAAAGATCATCTAGTTCCAACCCCCTGCCAGGGGCAGGAATGCCACCCACTAGACCAGGTTGCCCAGGGCCTTGTCCAACCTGGTCTTGAACACCTCCAGGGATGGGGCATCTACAGCTTCTCTGGGTAACCTGTTCCTGTGCCTCATCACCCTCTGAGTGAAGAATTTCCTCCTAACATCTAATCTAAATCTCCACTCTTTTAGTTTAAAACCTTTCTTCCTTGTCCTATCATTGTCTGCTTGTGTAAAAAAAATGTTCTCCGTCTTTTTTATAAGACCTCTTTAAGTACTGAAAGGCTGCAAAGAGGTCTCCCCCCGGAGTCTTGTTTTTCAGGCTGAAGGCATTGATGAAAATCTTTGTGACTGTTTTTTTATTTTTTTTTATTATTTTTTTTGTGTGTGATCAAGAATTCTCTCTGAGGGTATATTTGGAGCTTCTTTCAAATATGGGGACTTGTCCTTGCCCCACCACATTGGCATAGATCCAGGACTATCCCATTGATTTCAAAGGAATTACTGCAGGTTCACACCAGTGTGCATAGCTTTGAAAATAGGTATTCTACTTGAATGAATAGTATTCAATTTAGTTAAAAGTGGCATCACAAGGTTGTATTATTTTTCCCGTTGTAAGGCAGAATATATGTACTGTTTTCTAGTTATTATTTCTCCTGATGAAAGGGAGCTACATTATTGGTGCTGTACTAGGTAGCTACATTTGTTCCTGCTTTGCAGTTTCACTGTTATGTTCTCAGATAACTGTATTCATACTGGAGCTACAGATCCCTTAATTCTGGAATTGAGAATTTTCATTTACTACACTTATTCAAATTAATCATTATTAAAGAGTTAATTATTGATAATACTAACATAATTATTAACAGAGTTTCATAATGATGAAGGTAACATAGACTTTGCCCTATATAAAGGTGATGGGTGTTTTGGAAATGCATAGTGACAGCTGGAAAGATAGGCAAGCCTGCACAGCCGTCCAGTGGACTATCTCTTCTCACAGTCACCAAAAACAAATGCAGCTACTGTTTACAACCTTTCTGTATTTTCCTGCAAAGCTTGGATATTTTTGTTGATATTTTAACTTTTGATAGGCAGTAAATGAGAAAGACAATGTCCTGCAGCAAAATTTATACTGAGGGAAGTCACTTTCCTAAAGGTTCAAGCACTTTTGTCTGATAGTAGTAATATGGATAGGGATTGGTCATATTAATCTACCAGTAATCAGGGTTCCTACAAGCAAAATATAAGTAAACAAACAAAAAAAAACTGTAGGTGGTTTGTTTTAGTTGGTAGTAAACAATGTCAGAATCGATGTATTTTTCTTACTCTTGAGCTATTGCTTAGTGCACTGGAAAAAAAATTCGATTAGTTTGCCCCATTTAATAGTCACAAAAAAAGCCAAATGCATTGTCCAGTAATACCTGAAAAGAGGAATATATTTTTCTGCAAATAAATGAGTAAAAATTGTCTGAAGCAAACCTGAATGTTATCATTGAGAAATCCAAAGATGTGACGTAGGATTTCCCCAATGTTTTATGGCGATTTTCATCATTTATGGCAGGCTCATAATGATGCAAATTGCTATCAAATAGAATATTTCAGGCCACTGAAATGCCATAAAGCTGTTGGAGAAATAAATTATCATTTCAGAACTTTGTATTCTAACGGTTATTGTGAAGAATGTACATAAACCAGTCTCAATGGTTCCCCAAGTTTGCTGGGCACCATGCCAGCCAGAAATTATTTTAATTACACTAATTCTTTGTTGCTGCCAAAAAGAGTTAAAAATAGACAAGAGACAAATTCATGTATTTTATTGATCAGGCTGAATTAAGAAGCTTATATGATCTGGGATTTAAAAAGAAAGAGAAAAGGAAAGAGAGAATAAGAAAGCTATTCTTTGAACAATAAACTCCAGTCTTGTAGTTTTGCTGGGTTAAATACTGGTGTTATGATCTCACTGGGACCTTGCACTCTTCTTATCAAGGTCTGAAGTAAACCTATAAAACTGGGAGAACTGATAATGTCATTGTTGCAGAATAAGCTTTTAACTCGTTTGTGAAAACCAATTACAACTCTTGATTCTATGAATTTACTAATGTCTATCCTTTCCTTTCTTTATGTTTTTCAGATACAATTAAAAATTTATGACTACAAATTAAAAAATATATATTTTTTTCTTCATCTGAAAGTGATAATTTTGGAATAAAACACATCAAAATGGATATACATGGACCTAGAAAGCCTATTTTCTGTGCTGTTATCTTTGCTGTTTTGCCTCCTTCCTTCCTTCTTTCCCCTTTCCCTTTCCTCCTTACCTCTCCCTCTCCCTCTATAGGTGTACCATTTTAAAGATCTAATTTTAATCAACATTTTAAGATCTAATTATATAATATGAGCCTGATTCTTTGGTGGGCACTGCATTATCACTGTTTCAAGCAAAGCTGACAGAGTCATGCCAGATAACTTCTGCATTCAAAACCAGTAATCACACCACACAAACTGAATTGATTTTGCACTTCCATGGTAGCACACCTGCTCACTACAATATTGCTACAAATTTCTGTTTAGCAGAAAACCTTCTTTGGATTTTCCCTAGCTATTTTTAAATTTTGTAAAGAGGAATTATGTTTGCTTTTTTCATGACCTCCATATAAACTTTAGAGTATTTAGACTTCAGTAATATTTTTCCATGCATAGGCATATATGGTGTTATAGACAGATATATCAAGAAGTTCACATCAGTCCTTCCCAAGTCCTTCAGAAACTCTGTATTCTACAAGTATATACTACAAAGTCTGCACATTTTGGTACTAATTTATTTGGAGTTATTGAAAAGCTATCTGGACACGGTCCTGGCCAATCTGCTGTAGGTGGCCCTAGTTGAGAAGAGAGTTGAGCAAGAATATCTCCAGAGGTCCCTCCCAACCTCAACTGTTCTGTGATTCTGCAGTTTTAATACTTGTGTTCTGTGAACTTACCTCAAAGACAGTTGACAGAAACATTCCATAAACGTGAAAATAAATACCAAGACATGACAAGAGAGGAAGGACAGATCGTGGAGCAGGCCTTCCTTTCAGCTTGCACATGACTCATGTACTGAGTGTGTGAACCAAATATGTTTCTGGAACATTCAGTTCTCTGCTGCCTTAAAGTAATCTGTTGTTTTCAGCTGTGAAAAATAGAGAATTATGAGAAAGTCCAGGGTTTCCCAAGCACCAAGTTGCTGGCTGCTAAGCATGTCTAGCCATTGGTGGGTGTGATGAAACCATCAGAGCCAGGGAGGTGAACTGGTGCTAAGCAGAGGACATTTATGGGTGTGGGGTCATCTGACACCCTGTACCCCAGTTTCTGTCCCTGGGAACACAGACAGTTTCCTTTCCAGAAAACTGAAATGACAAATTGTTAGGCTGCTTGGATAACTAGGGAATCAGGATGCAACTTGGGCTCCTCAGGTCCTGGCCATACCTCTGTGTCCAGCTGCTGTTGATATAACATAGGAGACACCGCAGTCTTTTAAGGCCCCCTAAGTCAGCAAAACAGGAAAGTACTATTTCAGTGTTACATGTGTCTAAACCCTGAAGCCATGTACAACCAGCCCAAGAAGGCCTGTGACTGTGCAGGGATATGAATCCAAATCCCCCAGGTATTTGGGAAATTCTGACAGTATCCATGTAAGTAGCAGATATAGTTAAAACATTTTTTCTCCCTGCAAAGAAACGTATTCTGACAAAAGAAAGGAAAAGAAAAGATCATTACCTAATATGAAAATACCTTTTGTCCATGTTTTTAATAAGCAAAATTGTCATAAAAGAGTTATGAGACAGCCATTGTAGTTTACTTTGTAAATGACATTTCTAAGAAAAATTTTAAATATTGTGATCTACAGCTTTAGTACACCAAAAATGAGATAATTTTTTTTTAAAAAAATATCTATTTTCACTCTTTCTTCTATGACCTAAAACTAATTTTGTATACTTATTTATTCATTCATATTTATGTGTATTTTTCATAACCTTATCATTTCCAAATGATCACAGATTTATTTTTCTTACAGTTTAGATGGAAGTTTGGAAGGATATTTAAGAGGGCTGTGTACTTTCCACAAGTGTGCTTTCTTGAGAGTGTATCTGAGATGACTTGAATATCAGTATCAAAAGAAGAATGCAATTATAGCCAAAGAATTGTCCTATTTATAAACTGTAGAAGAATTATGTTTTAAAAAAATTATTTTATTTTTGTCTTTCTTTCTGACAACACCTAATTGGCTAGTAGTAACCAATGCCAGAAGCTAATTCCAAGGCAATGATTTTAGAGATTTTAAGGAAAATAAGCAATTTGATGTCAAAATCCACTATCTGCTAAGATAAGCCATATATTACTTCATATCTTCAGAAGAAAAATGAGCAGTTCACAACTTGTAGCAAGAAGGCAACAACTGAAAGGCAGTCTTCAGCAACTATTTTATACAATCTTCTATTTTCCCTGAAACACTGTCTACTACTTCTGTGAAAACCTTTTTCCAGATAGAGACCACCAGGAACTTACTAGGGATGTTCCGTATTTTTTCTTGCTTCTTTATTCCCTCGGAAATTTTTGTGAGAACTGTGTTTGGACTATCAGTAGTAGTAATTTTCATTTTCTATTTGGTGACACTAATTATGTGCAAGACTGGGTCTCCACATTGCATTTTTTTCTGGTTTACAACTATATAAAGTTACTCGTGTTCAGTATTATTTTTTTTCAGATGCTACCTAGTCATTAGTTTTTATTGTTCCTGACTGTGGGCCTGTGTATAAGCCAGTAGAATGCTCCCTATTATTAAATTCAGGTGGACTGATCAGCAAGTGCAAACTGAAGAAACACCAGGGTAGTATTTTTTATTTATTTTATTTATTTTATTTTATTTTATTTTTTTTCCTGCTAGTGAATGCAGTTGCCTTTTTCAGTCACTGAATGTTTTTCTCTGAAGTAATTTGTTATTCTGGACTCCCTTGTGGGGCAGAAGCTATTAGTATGTTATTTCTGTTTTTATTGTTATTTCCTCACACATACCTTTATGACAAAGGGTTCCAACTGAAAGCACAACTTTTCATTTATTTATTTATTTTGTTATGGCAGATTCTGTTCAAACCCCTCCAATTAACAAGTACTTTAAGATGTCCTGAGGTAGCTTTTAGATCTGTACAGTGATTATGGCAATAGCTTGGGACAGCAACTTGGTGAAGTAAAGAGACAGGAGATGGAAAAAATGTTTATTTTCACACAGCTAGAGAGAATGAAGGAAGATTCTTGCTGGGATCTCTGTGACCTAAGATGAACATCTTCTAAAAGAAGAGAGAAGTGAGAGGAATTATTTTAAAAGTGAGAGATCAATTTTGGAGACCAACTTAAGTCCAGAAGAGGAGTCAGAACAGGAGGAGGGGAAAAAAGAAACACTGTGCTACTGCCTAATGAAATTCTGTAAATGAAATATGTGTTGCATGTTACATCTGGATAGTGATTTGTTCTCTTTTGCTAGTGAGTGTAAATTAGGTTACAATAATGGAGAAAAGCAAGTCAGGTGATATCATATTATCAGTGATGACTAATCTCTTTATATGTGGTCTCCATTCACGTCAATTCAGAATGGGCAGCTGGATCCAGGACTGCCAGTGCCTACTGGTGTGCTCTAGTCATTCTTTCTCATTGGGTGATGGAGTGTCCCCATCAACACAAATACCAAGTTGTCAGAAGATAAAGCAAATGACTGGAATTTCTTCAACCCTACCCAATCACTATGGAGGATGAAGAAACAAAGATGTTTAAGGGGATGTGAGCCCTCTTACTGAGACTTGTGGTTTGCCCAGAATCTAAATGGCAAAAATTAAAAGGCAAAATTAAAACTTTGCTAAAGGCATTTTCCATTTGAAATAATCTCAGATTTGGCAGACATCCTTCTTTTTGAATGTCCACATTTTTTCTGCTTACATGCAGAGTTATCAAAGGATGGAAACAAGACAATTCTTAAAGAAAATGTGATACTTATAAAGAGATAAACACACACCTTTGTACTGTATTCTTGAAATATCACTGTTCAGTATAGTTCAATCCACATAAAATAACATATCAAGCCAGAATTCATGGTGGTTTGTATTTTGAATCAAGACTTTACCTTTTTTATTTTGTTAAACTCATATTGTTTGAGTTTTTCTTCTAGCTTATTTTTTTTTTCCTTTTGTGACATTAACCCAATTTTACTGAGTGAAATACCTCCCCAATTAACCTCTAAGCACGAGGCCAGAGTAAGATAATTCATTCCACTATTCTATAATTTAGGAATTATTAATTATATGCTTTTATAATCCATGGCAAACCCCACAGGCTACAACTGAAGTCAGGGCCAAATTTTGCTATGCACACTGCAACTTTTAAAGGCAGTCTTTGCTTGGAAAAACTAACCATTTTAATGGATACAAATTAAGAGATAACTTCTATAGTTGGTCTTCTAAACTAGGCAGAGGTAATATAAGTTGTTCAGGTTGTGGAGTTTTTGTGGAAGTTGATTTATTGTACTCAGGTTTCATTTGCAAGACAGTTCTGGGCAGGTCTGCCTGTTTTAAAAGCCAGCCTGAGTCCTTGTAGCTCTGGCATGACTTACTTTTTGTTTTTATAACCCCATATTTTTGTATACAGGGATGCTTCTACAGTGGTTGTGCAGAAGGTGTAAACACTTTTGACCTTTGATTTGTGCTGAGATCTCTCTGGAGTGAAGTGATATTGCTCCTATGGCACTGTGTTAGAAGTGGAGTATAACATTTAACATTCTGTAACACACAAAACTGTATTTAACATTCAGATATCTTTTCTAACAGACTTTGTGACACCTAAAATTAAATTAGCTTTCACAGTGATAGTTTGCCTATTAATATTATTAACTAGTATTTTTTACTTTTATTATTTCATGAAATTCACAATGGCTCACTGCACCACTGCAGACAGTTTTACAACCAAAGGTGCTTGCTTGTCTGTTTCTTGCATTCTGTTAAATATTTCTTATTCCTTCAGATGGCACTACAAGGACCATTTCACTGTCCCCTTTGGCTTCTGCATCTTGCTTCCAGCGTGAACAGACAGGTAATAACCATTCAGCAGGGCCATTACCTCTTCTAAAGACTATTATCAAAATGGTCATTATACATAATGGAGATTATTACAGGCAGCTTGAGAGATTTTTTAGATACATCTCTACAGTAATAGGTGGACCTTTTTAGCCTTACACATTGGTGGGAATAATACCAGGGCACAAAACACATGGCAAATGTTGCTTTTTATCAACACTTTCTTAGCTTTTAATGTCTTTCTAGGATTGACTTCAGGATTAAAATGGTATTTATACAACATACATGAATACTACATATTGATAATACCAAACTGGAACTGCAACAATGAAGAATTAAAAGTTTAAATTGTAGGCAAGGTATCCCTTCTTCTTAAAAAACTATGAAGTTATTAATAAAAAAGAAATATTACAATACACCAGGATCCTAGGCAATCATATACTTTCCAAAACATTTAGAACATGGCTTTTGAAGAATCTCAACCTATTCTCCTATGGAAAAAGGGAATATGGGATCACTACTTCCTGATACAGCAGCAACCATTTTGCTCTTTATGATACTTCTTTTTCACTTGAATTTTGAAATGCAAAATATTCACTAATCCAAGTAATATCTCCAGGGCAGAAGTGCGTAAATCTTGAAGAGTTGTGTCCTTTCACTCCTCTTCATTAATTTTCCCATTCTATCCATGGCACTTAATGAATATTGATTGTAGCCCAAAATCTGCACTAATCTGATATACTGCAAAGAGAAATCCTAAACAAATTAGAGTGTTTACATCTTGGATTTTGCACAACTGCTTTTGAAGAAATGCTTCCCAGGGGAATGGACAGAGAGGAGTGATATTTTCTCCTGCTTATTTGTAACTCACACGCAGAGGATACTGACTATATATAAATTCTTCAGAATTTTCTGTTAGGAAGCGCAGCTCCAGTGTGTCAGACTTACTGAGAACTATGTCTCTCTTCCTTTCAGTTTTGCTCTCCATTTGAATCACAGTTCAAAGCAACTGTTTCAATAAGAGTTGAGTGGATATGGGATTATTATGAGTATTTTCCTTGTCTTGATTATCCCTGCTACATGTCGATTGTAGATTTTTTTTTATTATTTTATTATTTTCTTGAAGAATGTTCCCTCATCATTTTGGTGTGTATGTGTTGACTATTCTGTTTATAATAACTACCCTCATAATTTAAAGGAAAGCAAAAATGACCTCCTTACCTAGTTTTTTTTTTTTTTTTTTTTTTTTTTTTTCCTTCTTCTGTCATGTATTTCATTCATCTCCTTTTTTCATTTTTGTTGCAGCTATACAGATGTCTCCCAAACGGATTGTATTTCTCATCACACAGTTCTTGCTAAAGCGATGCATCCTTCTCTAAGTCACACCATCACTTTCTGACACAGCCCTGGCTAACAGGAGAGCACTGACCTTTGAAATGTGTGTGAACAGGCAGTGCAGAAGGAACTCAGGCAATAACAACTGCAACCAAATGGTGATCAGAAGAGAGATTCTGCCCTGAAATGTATTTTCCAAGATCCTGCTTAATGATGAAGGCATTTTTTCACTCCTTCGGAGCTCTTTAATCCCAATCCACTTTTTTCAGTAGCCTTTTATATTCAGACCATTATGAGAATCTAAAAATGTGCATGGCTTGCAGAGGGGCAGAAGCAAGGACACCTGATATAATCACTTTAACTTCTGTGGCTTGTGTAGTGCTTGTGAATATAAATAGGACCTCTCTGAGCAATGACAACAGCTATGCCATCTTTTGGCTTGCTTGTTACAGAAAGGCTCTTCAGAATTCCCATGTATTTTTCAACACTTCTTCATTTTTCTTCTCAGCCATCCTGCAGACATCAAGCACATGACTGTCATTGTGGATCCAGTCTTCATGGCCTCCAGAGTGCAGACATCCAGGAGCTTTAGTGTTTGTGTATTAACATCTCGCCATTTGTGGCATAAAGCAATCATGACTTTTGATATTAGTAAGTTACTGTGCAGAGCACACAGACAGCAATTGACCAAAAAATTGACCAGCTGTTTGGCTTAGAAGCCCACTGGAAATGGAAGACTGAAGATAAATGTAAAACATTACCACTTTGGGACTGGTTGTTTTAAATCACCTGAGTCTATGATACCACAGACAAAATCACAGCATGTGCCAGAAATAATGTAATAATGTTTCAACCACATATTATTATTATTATTATTATTATTATTATTATTATTATTATCATTTTCTTCCTTCAGTATTTGTAGGTGTCAGATACAACAGATTTTGAGCTTTATTCATAACTGTTACTGAGGAACTCTCTCTGCAAGAGAGCAATGGCATCAAACTTGCATGAAATTCAGCTGGGCTCTTCCTGTGAGCTGTTGCTTGTAGGTACAGGGAAGTTAAGCCACTCTGGCAGCACTGTAGTCTTCTACATCCCTTGTCATACAACACCTTTCACCATTAACATTGACTGGTCCAGGTCTGTGATTTCTGTCAAGTGGAAAAAATTGTCAACAATCAATAATACCTGCATTAATTTAGGTTAGCTGAGAGTGATTGTCACACTTCAAATCACAGCCAGAAACCTGCCCTGTTACAGCTATATGCCTTCTCTGCCTTATTTGTTGCAGCAAAAGGGGTGGGTGGAACAGGGCCAGTAATAGGAGGTTTCCTGATAACTTTAATATTAGTGAAACCTTTTTCCTGTTGCAAGAGCCTCTGAGGGGTTTAACTGCATGAAATACGGGAATTGTCACTTCACTTAACCAGTGGCTTGTAGATTATTTGAAAGGAAGAAGTGAAATGTACATGGGGAGGGGAATTTAAATAGAAATAGGATGCTTTTTTAACCTTTATTTTATTTATTTTATTTTATTTTTATTTTTTTCCCACATCTTACCTATTCAGTCAATTTGCCTGTTTGGGTCTGCAGAAAAAGGCGTTTAAGTGGCTGGACATCTATGCCTCACAGGCCCTTATACAGCGGTTAAGTTAGGTGCTGTAAATGCTTAGCAGTATGTGAATTAGTTTGCTAGTTTGCAGCATCCTTTGACTCTGATGGAAAAAAGGAGGGAGAGAGAGAGAGAGAGAGAGAGAGAGAGAGAGAGAGAGAGAGAGAGAAAGCCTGCCAGCTATTTGTGAAGTAAATGTTCCCATTTCTTTTAAAATACAATAGCGAGTGTAATTTTGTCACATGCATCTGTTGCTATCACCTCTCACTTTGTGCTGAAGTGCTCACCAGAGCATTTACAGAAGTGATTCTTCCTCCCACCCCTGACATCTGCCACCGAAAATGCTGCATTATTCATCAGCGTGCTAATGGCAGGTGATGAGATCTTTTCACGCTACATCCCTCTCAGTAGGTGTTTATTACTCTGTTCACCAGCAGCCCTGCTATTACTGCGGGGCCAGAAGAACTCTACATACTCGCTTGACAGGTAATGGGAAACGTGCTCTGCTCACTTGGCTCACAAGTGCAGATGAAGGTTATTACTAGGGCAGCTGCAATATCGTAGGTGCAAAGAAGACGGTCACTTTAAGTGAACAGCTTAATTCTGGAAATCCATACAAATCATGTCAGCACCGTGATAATCCATCTTCTTTACCTTCTATCATTTCAGCAGTCATCACACTGTAATAATTTTCTCCCGGTTCACCTGTGGTCTCTATGAATAACAGAGTGGGAGAAAAAAAAAGAAGGAAAAGAAGATGAGTTTGGCTTAGTGTCTGATGATCACACTGGTGAGGAATTTATCTCTGTCTAGTAAGCAAGATGCTGTGTTCCGTGTGTGTGTATGTGAGTGCATGTGAATGTTTGTGTCCTGAGGAAGGAAGAACCTTGCAATCAGCCCTAGAAGTGTGTGCTTAATTTAAAAAACAAAACAAAAACCAAACCAAAACAAAACCAAAAAACAGAACAGGTTGACAAGACAGGCAAATCTCTAATGATTTATTTGAAGCTTTGTGACAAAAATTACAGAACATAAGCATGCCAGAGCACAAGGGAAATTGAAGAAGTAGAAATTATTTTTGCTTCAGAGAGCTCAGTTCACTAACAAGCCTTCCCTAGGTTGTCTTTCTTACAGGTTTCTCACTTAGACACATTACACTATCCTGAACAATCCATAAAAAACCTCACCCCACACCAGGAATAGGCAGACTTTTTTATAATTAAAAACCACAGCTATGCTGTCAAATAGGGAGTAGAAATTCATGAGCTTAGTGTTTCCTTTTCAAAAACAAAAGGTGTGTAGATTCCTCAGGAATCTCTCAAGTCCCTTGAAATGGATGATGTGCTAAGGCATTGGTTTTTTTGGAATGTATCCTCCCCCCAGAAAAAGAAAGCTAGGAAAGACAAGGAAAATTGACTACAGTTTTATACATGCTACTATTGCTGAACGGCACCTGTTTCCTTATCATTACAGCCTACAATAATAATAATAATAATAAAAATAATAATAAAAAATACTGAATTGTGAAAGAGTAATTTTAATTTTTATTTATTTATTTATAAGACTTTTGTCCTTAAATTCCTGATTCTTATTTCCATGTAATAACTGCAAGGTCTTTTGTTATGTCTCAGCTGCAGAAAAAGGCTTTTTATTGGGGGGAAATAAAGGAAAAACAAACAAACACAATTCTGATATTTATTTTGTTTTCCAAACACCTGTGTTTGACAAGAAAATTTATTTTTATCTGTAGATATTTTATATCAGTTCAACCAACCAAACTTTTAGATGGAAAGTATAGATTAATACATCCATTATTAGCAAATTAAAAACTATCACAATTCACTCATGGAAAGGAAAATACATGACCATGGCAAAACCATGGACCACTATAAAACCGACTGGGATGGGAAGAGAATAGAGTGGTGTCAGGACAGAGAAAATCTCCGATTTGTGAATTTGCTGGCACCTGTGACCAAGAGGTGCTTTGTGCTGGAGAGAGAAAGTGGTGAGTAGCTGTGTGTGTTTGTGGTGCTACTGCTGCACAGTGTTAATGTTTGCATGGGATTTGAGCAGAGAAAACAGAGGCAATCCTGGAAAAAAAATATGCATTTTCTGTGAAAATAATTAGTCTGTTTTACTTACTAAAATGTTGATTTGACCAAATGATTGCTTCTAGTTCCAGTGGTAGAAAAAAATGTAACCTACAGATTATTGCTGGCTGTAATTTCTATGTTTCAGTATATGAATTAATTCCAGTGTAGCTTTAGCTTGAAGAGTTTAGTCAGACAGTGACAGACTGAGTGGACTGAGTGAGGAAAAGATAGAATTCTCCTAAGATTTAACAGCATTTCTGTTCATAACAAGATGACAACAATATCTGCTGTAATTAGAAGTGATTGATTTGATTTTTATATGATCAAAATGCTATCAAATGAAATGCCTATGTACAGGCAAACAGGCTAACAGGCAACATCTAATGGCTTTCTTGTGTTGCTAAACATATGTCATTTGTGGTAATATCATCATTGCCACTGAAATGTAATTGTGATAAAAATCTAAGTCCTTGCTTTGGTCCCAGCAGTTGTTCAAGAGGAATTTCATTTAGGAAATCACTTTGCTTACCTTTGATATTAATAAAGAGCTGGAAAAGATAAATATTTCTTCTAAAAACAAATCTAGACAGCATAATGTTCAACTAGAGAAGGAAATATCCTTCTCATACTAACTTCCTCTTCAAATTGGCAAAATAGCAATTGTGACTTATGAAAGCTCTGTGGTAGTTTTCTCTAGGCACAGATACATTTTTAAGTCTACTAATAGAGAAAAGAAGTGAGGAGGACAGCAGAAGATAAACAAAACTCTAAAATAATCAATATTGGTGTTATTGTGAAATTACTAATCAAAAGAAAATGTAACCTACAAAAAGCATCCACATAGAGAATAATGTGTTTCTAATTAATACCAGCTTCTGTTCCACTTTTACAAGGATGTGATTGCAGATACTTTTATCCACTTTGTTGAATCACAGAATCACAGAATATTCTAGGTTGGAAGAGACCTCCACAATCACCGAGTCCAACCTTTGCCCTAATGCTAACAAGTCCTCCACTAAACCATATCCCTAAGCTCTACATCTAAATGTCTTTTAAAGACCTCCAGGGATGGTGACTCAACCACTTCCCTGGGCAGCCTATTCCAGTGACTAACAACCCTTTCAGTAAAGAAGTTTTTCCTAATATCCAACCTAAACCTCCCCTGGCGCAATTTTAGCCCATTCCCCCTCATCCTGTCACCAGGCACATGGGAGCATAGACCAACCCCCACCTCGCTACAGCCTCTTTTAAGGTACCTGTAGAGTGTGATAAGGTCGCCCTTGAGCCTCCTCTTCTCCAGGCTAAATAGTCCCAGCTCCCTCAGCCACTCCTCATAAGACTTGTTCTCCAGACCCTTCACCAGCTTCGTTGCCCTTCTCTGGATTTGCTCAAGCACCTCCATGTCCTTCTTGTAGTGAGGGGCCTTGTACTGAACACAGTACTCGAGGTGTGGCCTCACCAGAGCTGAGTACAGGGGGACAATCACTTCCCTGGACCTGCTGGTCACACTGTTCCTTATACAAGCCAGGATGCTGTTGGTCTTCTTGGCCACCTGAGCACACTGCTGGCTCATATTCAGTTGACTATCAACCAATACTCCCAGGTCCTTCTCTGCCAAGCATCTTTCTAGCCACACATCTCCCAGCCTGTAGCTCTGTTTGGGGTTGTTGTGCCCCAGGTGCAGGACCCGGCACTTGGCAGATCGACACATGCACCTAACTTGGTGTCATCTGCAAACTTACTGAGGGTGCACTTGATCCTGATCCCCTCATCCAGATCATCGATAAAGATGTTAAAGAGGACTGGTCCCAGTACCGAGCCCTGGGGGACTCCACTAGTGACCGGCCTCCAACTGGATTTGACTCCATTCACCACAACTCTCTGGGCCCAGCCATCCAGCCAGCTCTTAACCCAACGAAGCGTATGCCAGTCCAAGCCATGAGCAGCCAGTTTCCTCAGGAGAACGCTGTGGGGAATGGTGTCAAAAGCCTTACTGAAGTCAAGGTAGACCACATCCACAGCCTTTCCCTCACCCACTAAGAGTGTCACCTTGTCATAGAAGGAGATCAGGTTCATCAAGCAGGACCTGCCCTTCATAAACCCATGCTGACTGGGCCTGATCGCCTGCTTGCCCTGCAAGTGCCGCATGATGACGCTCAAGATAATCTGCTCCATGAGCTTCCCTGGCACTGAGGTCAGGCCTATGGTTTCCTGGGTCTACCCTCTGGCCCTTCTTGTAGATGGGCGTCATGTTTGCTAGCCGCCAGTCGAGTGGGACCTCCCCTGATGGCCAGGACTGCCAATAAATGATGGAAAGTGGCTTGGCCAGCTCTTCCGCTAGTTCTCTCAATACCCTCGGGTGGATCTCATCCGGCCCCATTGACTTGCGTACATCTAAATGCTGTAGCAGGTTGCCAACCATTTCCTTGTGGATTCTGGGGGCCACATTCTGCTCCTCATCCCCTTCCACCAGCTCAGGGTACTGGGCGTCCAGAGAACAACTGGTTTTGTTGCTATAGACTGAGGCAAAGAAGGCGTTAAGCACTTCAACTTTTTCCTCATCTCTGGTAACTAAGTTTCCCCCCACATCCAGTAAAGGGTGGAGATTCTCCTTAGTCCTCCTTTTTGTACTGATGCATTTATAAAAACATTTTTGTTGTCTTTAACAGTAGTAGCAAGATAGAGCTCCAGATGAGCTTTCGCCTTTCTAATTTTGTCCCTGCACCGTCTCACAACATCCTTATAGTCCCCGAGTGGCCTGCCCTCTTTTCCAAAGATTATAAACCCTCTTTTTTTCTCATAAGCTCAAGCCACAACTCGCTGTTCAGCCAGGCTGGTCTTCTTCTGTGCCAGCTGTCTTTGGGCACGTGGGGACAGACCGCTCCTGAGCCATTAAGATTTCTTTCTTGAAGAGCTCCCAGCCTTCCTGGGCTCCTTTGCCCTTCAGAACCGCCTCCCAAGGGACTCTGCCAACCAGTGTCCTGAACAGCTCAAAGTCAGCCCTCCGGAAGTCCAAGACAGCGGTTTTACTGGTCCCCTTCCTGACTTCACCAAGTATCGAGAACTCTACCATTTCGTGGTCACTGTGCCCAAGACAGCCCCCGCCCACCACACCTTCCACCAGTCCCTCTCTGTTAGTGAACAGAAGGTCTAGCGGGGCACCTCCCCTGGTAGGCTCGCCAACCAGCTGCATCAGGAAGCTATCTTCCACGCTCTCCAGAAACTTCCTAGACTACTTTCTCTGGGCTGTGTTGTGCTTCCAGGATATGTCTGGGAAGTTAAAGTCCCCCACAAGAACAAGTGCTGATGATTTTGCAACTTCTGCCAGCTGTCTGTAGAACTCCTCGTCCGTCTCCTTATGCTGGTTTGGCGGTCTGTAACACACCCCCATCAGGATGCTTGCCTTGTTGGCCTTTCCGCTGATCCTAACCCATAGCGACTCAACCTTATCACTCCCAGCCTCAAGTCTGATGACATCAAAACACTCTCTAATATAGACAGCCACTCCACACCCCTTCTGTGCTGCCTGTCCCTTCTGAAGAGCCTATAGCCAGACATTGCAGCACTCCAGTTATGAGAGTGGTCCCACCACGTTTCCGTGATGGCAACCAAGTCATAGCCTGCCTGCTCCACAATGGCTTCCAGCTCCTCCTGCTTGTTGCCCATGCTGCATGCATTAGTGTAGATGCACTTCAGTTGAGCCTTTGCCTTCTCCCCCAGCCTTGTCATTGCTCCCCCTGGCACACATCCAACAAGTTTTGTTTCATCCCTGTCCCCCTCCTTACCTAGTTTAAAGCCCTCTCAATGAGCCCTGCCAGCTCCTGGGCAAGGATCCGTTTTCCCCTTCGAGACAGTTGGGACCCGTCTGCGGCCACCAGGCCAGGTGCCGAGTAGAGCGCCCCGTGGTCGAAGAACCCAAAATTCCTGTGTTGGCACCAGCCTCTGAGCCATGTGTTTATCAGGTGGGCTTTCCATGTCCTCTCTGAACCCCTCCCTGCCACTGTAGGGATGGACGAAAACACCACCTGTATTCCCGCTCCATCCACTAACCGTCCCAACCCCCTGAAGTCACGTTTTATAGCCTTCAGGCTTCTCTCATCAATGTTATCACTGCCAGCCTGGACTATCAGAGGGGCAAACCAGGTTGGGAAGCTTTCTGGCAACGTCCCTGACCCTGGCCCCAGGGAGGCAGCCGACTTCCCTACGGGTAGGGTCAGGCCGACAAATAGGGCCCTATGTTCCCCTGAGAAGGGAGTCGCCCACAACAATCACCTTTCTTTCTTTCTTTCTTTCTTTCTTTCTTTCTTTCTTTCTTTCTTTCTTTCTTTCTTTCTTTCTTTCTTTCTTTCTTTCTTTCTT
>CM021729.1:34902521-34918962 GCA_011074415.1 Stictonetta naevosa
TTATGGTCCAAAGCAGCTATAAAGTAGCTACACTTGTCATTTTAGCAGACTAAAATCAGAATTATACTAATATTCAGTGGGGTGACAGCGATATATTATCTTGTCAAGAAGGAGATCTGAGTTTGCAGGAATACATTGTAGGTTAGAGAGAGAAGCTGTATGAAGAATACATTTAATTACATAAATAATAATAACAGTAATGATAAACTATACAACTAGTTTTACACACTAGAATATATATAATAATATGTGGATATACATATTTATATTAATATAAGAAAATATATATAACCTTTCTGGTAAATACCAATTCATATTCCAAGCTAATGTCTCATCTTTTACATACCTTATGGCTCTTATTTGGATAAATGTATTTTTCAGATTAAAATAAACCATAAGATACTTTTCAAATTAAAATAAGCTATAGGCTGATGGGCTCAGCATTGGACTCAACATAGAGGGATAAGACTTGGGATGTACTCATTGATATTAGTATGAATATGAGCCACTAATGTGATACATCAATAAAAAACAAGCTAGTCTGATTTAGGATATATCAAGCAAGCCATTTCCAGTAAAAGAAAAAAGTGGTATTAATTCTATTGTAGAAGGCACTGGTGACATCTCATCTGAAACATTGAGTCCAATTCTAGTCACCCAGAAAAATGTGCTCAAATTGGAATAGGTACAGAGGAAGACTACTGGGAATTTCAGAAAACAGAAGACATCTCATATCCAAGGACTCTAGAAAAGTTTAGGTTGGTGGGACTGGCAAAATGAACTCCAAAAACAAAAGGTCCACTGCCTTTAAAACAGTTATTGAGTTACACACCCAAGAAAAAGAAAATCTGTTTAATAAAGATTACTGCTGGAACACAGACATGAATTCAACAACTAAAGGGCAGCAAATTCTAATGTTTCCAAACATGAGAAAAATGACATTTTAGACTATCTTTGTAATAGGGAGAGACGAAACCTTCAGCATGGCTGGCCTGAGCTCATAAATATATGCAGGTACTTTATGGTGAGAATTCTTTTGGGATCTCTCAGGCTTTCTCCAGGTCTAATTTCTTGTGGATGATTTAAAAAAAGGACTGAAGTGAAGACAATTACTTCAACTGTCACTAGATTATGCCCAAATAAATGGTTTCTGCTTATACTTTCAACATCTTACTACATTTTGTTAACTGTTTGACTAAAGTACACAACAATGGAAATTATAAAATATTCCTAAGACAAGTACATGCCTAAGTGTTTTTACAACTAGTTATAGCACCGGGTGCTTGCGTTAACATGGCTTGGAAAGCTGGGGCCTTAAGAAACTAGACATATCTAAAGAACAAAATAACTATTTGAAGGTCTTGATTCCATAAGTGCTTGTACAAATTATTTCTGTTGGCTAGCAGATAGAATTTTGCAGGCACTGGATTTTTTATTTTTTTTTTTTTTTTTATTTTGTGTGTGTGTTTTAATTATTTAATTTCCAATTGCAATGACATTAGAATTTTTGAATCACCCCCCAAAAAGAATACTTTCTGAGAAAAATATAGGGTTTCAGTCTTTAATTTAAAAGAATTATTCATTTTATAATAACAAAAATTAAAATTAGAGTCTTTTTGCAATAAAAAAATTGAACTGTCAGCTTGAATATAGAAAAAAAATGCCACCACTCAATGTAATCATTATTTTTCATCTATTTTTAAATAAACTGTTCAAAATTGATGTATTGTTGCAGATTTTATATGATAAGAAAGAACATTTTCTAGCAGGAAAATATTCCCTTGGTAAAATTTCTTCCAGCTTTAAAAGTGCTTTAACTGACTAAGGAGGAGCAACAGTGAAATGATTACATTTAAAATTCTGTCAACTCTGCTAACTATACCCCTTCCCCCTGAAAAAAAAATAATGTAGATCCTAATCTCTTCCAGATATTTAAATCTAGGATCTTATTTATAATATGTTGTTCGTAATGAGAGGAAAGGAAAATCTTAAATTTAGATTATCTCTTCAACAGGGCTATTAAGCACTAATTGTTGCATGATATATTAGGTTTTAGGCAGGAAGCAGCAATCTTATTGAAGACTTCTAGCCCTTTATGTAACATGATAAGAGAATATTAAAACTTTTTCAAACTGCTTGATTAGTTCCAGCCTCCATTTGTTCATATGTAACTTCCAAGAATTATCCCAAAGAAAGATACATACATTTTCTGTTTCCTGTCTTTAGGTTATAAAGCTAGTTTTTTTTTTTTTTTTTTTTTTTTTTTTTTTTTCCTTTGTATTTAGCAGTATGAAAAATATATTCAGATTTTAATAGAATGTGTTAGAGTCATTCCCTCTCAAACAAAAAAATAAAATAAAATCCAAGAGACAAACCTTTCATAAAATAGGGGAAACAATAAAAGGTAAAGCAAGGAACAAATGCCTACATTTTTATTTGTAAGTATGAACCTACTTATACATCTGTAATATAGCCCCAGGTGCTGTGTCTACTCGTTAGATCACTGGTTTCTTGTAGCTGCCAAAACAGCTGGGTTTCTTTAGGACACATCGAATTTTGAAGAGGCCACTGGCTTTCTTAAGTAACAAGGGCATTTCATGTGACGTGTAGAACTGGACAAAAGTGTAGTTAGGCTTATAGAACAACGTCAGTATATGACAGCTGGAAATTCTATGGAAAAGGAATAAAAAAAGATATTTTTACTTAACAGAAAACTTACCATACTGTTCATGTACAAAATTGTGCAGTCTCATAATCAAATATTTTTAACTTGTAGATCTGAGGATTGAAAAATGGTTGGAGTTTTCTGGGCAGGGGGGAGGGGTAGACTTTTGCTCTATTGCTGGACAACTCTGCATTCAAGTGAAAGGGAAAATAGGTTAAGGTGTCTTTATGTGCGAACATCTCCTATTGATTTAAAAATCCAGACTGGCAAAATACAGAGTAGATATTTAAAATGTGCATAGTGCATGAAATTACCTCACATTATGGGTAATGCATGCCTTGTAGCAATTATGTCACTTATGCTTACACTAATTAAGTGTTGATGTGTGAGCACTAAGTTGCAATGATGTTGTTAACTAATGTACATAAATATTCCCTTTAAACTGTAATTGCACTTTGCCATAACTTAAAAGAAGATATGCTCAATTGGAAGTATACAGTTCTATTTCCCTTAAGGAAGAGATTACAAACTTCAGACTGTCAGTAAATACAATGCTTGAGGTCTGTATTTTAAGATAAAGGGGAAAAAATCCTTTTGTCATGGAGATTACAGTATACAATCATGTTGGGAAATTTACCTATTAACTATATAAAAGATAGCAATGATGTTCTGGGTAAAAACATTCAAACCATAGGGGCTGAATATCCTAAACCTGAAGGATGCAATGTGACTTGATCCATAGTTTATCCCCAGTAGACATTAACAACTGCACTGCATTTCTGTCAAAAGAACAGAGCTGATATTGGGAAAACTTGTGGTGTTCTACATATTTGCTGAGTGCAGGATTTATGTTGGCCCAAAGGTAATATGGTTTCATCTTTAATGCTAGATGTCCAGTCTGTTCTCCTAAAACTGAGAGAAAGAAAGTTTCAGAAGTGTGTGTATTCCAGAATTCTCTTTTTAACAACTGCAGCTGCAGTGCCATGAAACCACAGAGCAATTCAGTTCTTGGAGACACATCTCAGACCATTGTAAGCCTGATAATAGCCAGTTTTGTAAAACAATTAGGTCATTTTTTTAAAAAAACAAATATGCCTTTGTGAGCTAAGAACAAAAGGATTTTCTTAATAGTGTATACAACAGCATATATTGACTTGCACTGAGAAGAAAATGAGCAGAGAAAATAATGCTCTTACAATTATAGGCAGTGCCATCTGGGGCAACAACTGCTATCCAATAAACTTCAATGACATGGAGAAAACCAATCCTGCTTGGAAGAAAAAGCAAGATGTTTGTATGTTAAGTGCTGGGAACTATGCAAAATTCAACCTCTGTGTTCGGTAAAAGATTGGGCTTGTTCTGTTTCAGCTCAGGAGGGCTTCTCCAGGTAGGAAGACAGATATCCTAAGATGAAGAATAAATGTTTTCCTGCAGCTGTGATTTGTAGCCAACAAATGAGGTGAAGCCTCATAGAGTTTTACTGAATATACAGTTTTATAAATTCAAGATGGACTTTCTGGAGATAAAAAAGAGATACAACTTTTTCAATCCAAAGACAGCTGTTTAACACTATGCAACTTCATAGCAATCTTCAACAGAATTTTTTATTCTGGTGTAGAGAGGAAGAAAAAGTTTGGAAACCTTGAAAGTTGTCACTAAATAGAATTGTTGTCCTATTACCAGGTCTAATAGTAGCTAAAAATAGCACCATCAGTATTGTCTGACCTACAAAAACAGAGATTATGAAATAGAGTAGTTCAGCCTCAGAAAAGTTTAATGGCTGCAGTTTAGAATGCAGTTTATACATTAAAACCTTCAACAGGTGCATGATCATACGCATTATTAGTATAGATAGGTATATCCATAAGATGGATATGTTGATACATGGGCTCCTTGAGCTTGCAAAGTTGTTACGTACATAGCAGATAAAAATAAAACATTGAAGTCAAGAGACAAGCCAGTGCAAATCTTAAATCCATCAGGGATATCTTGTCCCCAGTGGCTTGTGGGAATATGTTTCAAAGCTCATAGTAGATGCATAACAACTAAAAGCCTGTTCTCCTAGGAATTTAAACCTACTGTAAGAGATGTCTGGAGGACTGGAAAGAACAAAAATATATTTTATACAAAGATGTAATGCTACCACACATATGGTACATAAATTACTTGAAAGTATTATCATAATTCACGATCAGAAAATCTCAAAGGACTTAAAGACTCAGAGAAGGAAACAGAATTTAAGATACTTCTGTTTCAATTTAAATTAACCAGGTTTCTGTTCTGGTCTAGAAAATGAACTTTAAAAACTTGCTGATTTTTTTTTTTTTTTTTCTCAGACCAAATATATTTGTCAGGATTTAACACTGGACGTATTTCAAAAGCAAACAAAAAACCTGAAAAGTTCACCCAATCTTTGTCAAGAAAATCAACAAATATTTTCTGTACTCCAAGTTTTGGTGAGTCATAGCATTTAAACATAATTTATTCAAGCTAGTTCTCCCATTGCTAACAGTAGATGTTTCATGATGAAAAGTTCATTCCACCCAAACCATTCTATATTACTATGATTCTATTGCCAATACTTGCAATAAATTGGAAATAGATTAAGAGAAAACCTTTTTCTGGAGGTGAAAGCGTGGCCTGCATGAGACAGAATTACTCTGAGAATACACAGGGAAGAAACTCCATGATGCATAACGCTGCTGCTCCAAACTAACAAGCACACTGAAGTCTTTGTGGCCTGCAATTTACAGACATATTGGCTATGAAGAACATAAGCACAGCACTGGCTTCACTCCCTGATGGCTGAATAATTCTTGCTGGATGTTATTTTGGTCTGGTCTGCTAGTGATTTTGTTTTTCATTTGGGGTGCAATTTGTCTTGGTTCTTACTCATGGGTATGCTCAAATGATGGGGATAAGGCAGCAGAACCCCCAAAATGTTTTTTAAGAGCATCCATGCATCGAGTCAGAATTTAGCCTAGATCACAGAATCATAGAATCATTAAGACTGGAAAAGACCTCCAAGATCATCTGGTCCAATCATCATGCTACCGTCAATATCACCCAGTAAACCATATCCCTTTCCTATACCACATACAACTTTCATTGTTTTATGAAATGCATCCTTTACAGGATGCAGGGATGAACATGACTACTGAGGATAAGAAAACTTTCAGGTGATTCAACAATCACCTCCCTGGGCAATATGTTCCAATGCCTGACTACTCTTTCTGAGAAGGAATTTCTTCTAACTTCAAACCTAAAGCTCCTCTGACACAACTAGAGGCCATCCTTCTTGTCCTATGTTAATTACCTGCAAGAAGAGTCTGACACCCAGTTCCCCACACCTTCCTTTCAGGTAGTTGTAGAGAGCAATAAGGTCTCCCTTGAGCCTCCTCTTCTCCAGACTAAACAATCCCACTTTCCTCAGCTTCTCCTCATAAGATGTGTTCCAGACCACTCACCAGCTTAGGAGCCCTTCTCTGGACATGCTCCAGGGCCTTGATGTCCTTCTTGTAGTGAGGGGCTCAAAACTGAATACAGTACTCGAGGTGCGGCCTCACCAGAACAGAGTACAAGGGAAAATCACCTCCCATGTCCTACTGGTTACACTGTTTCTTACAAAAGCCAGGAAGCCTTTGGCCTTCTTGACCATCTGGGCACACTTCCAGCTCATGTTCAAGTGAGCATTGACCAACACCTCCAGATCCTTTTCATCTGCACAGTTTTCCAGCCACTCTGCCCCAAGCCTGTAGCGCTGCATGGGATTGCTGTGTCCAAAGATCAGGACCAGATGCTTAGCCATGTTGAACCTCATCCGACTGACCTCTGCCCATCGACCTATCCTGTCCAGGTCCCTCTGCAGGGCCTTCCTACCCTCAGGCAGATCAACTTGGTGTCATCTGCAAAATTCCTGAGGGTGCACTCATTTCCCTCATCCAAATCATCAATAAAGATATTAGAGAGGATGGGCCCCAACACCGATTTCTGAGGAACACCACTGGTGACCAGTTGCCAGCTGGATTTCACTCTGTTCATCACCACTCTCTGGGCCCAGCCATCCAGCCAGTTTTTAACCCAGCAAAGAGTGTACCTGTGCAAGCCATGGGCTGCCAGCTTCTCCAGGAGGGTACTTTGGAAGACTGTGTCAAAGGCCTTGCTGAGGTCTAGGTAGACTACACTTACAGCCTTCATCCTCCAGGCAGGTCACCTGGTCATAGAAGGAGATGAGGTTGGTCAGGCAGGACTTGCCTTTCATGAACTCGTGCTGACTGGGCCTGATCCCCTGGTTGTCCTGCATGTGCTGTGGGATTGCATTCAAGATGACCTGTTTCATTGCCTTTCCTGGCACCGAGGTCAGGCTGACAGACCTGTACTTCCCTGGGTCTTACTTACAACCGTTCTTATAGATGGGCATCACGTTACCAAGTCTCCAGTCATCTGGGACCTCTCTGGATGACGATGACTGCTGAGAGATGATGGAAAGCGGCCCAGCAATCACATCTGCCAACTTCCTCAGCACCCTTGAGGGGACCCATCTGGCCCCATGGACTTGTGACAGTCCAGGTGGAGCAGCAGGTCTCTACTGTTTGCACAAGAACTGTGAAGGGTTTCTTCTGTTCCAAGTCCCAGACTTCCAGTTTGGGAGGCTGAGTACTTTAAGGATAAGTGGTCTGACTAGTAAAGACAGTGGTAAAGAAGGCATTAAGAACTTCAGCCTTTTTCTTATCCTCAGTAGTCATGTTCATCCCTGCATCCTGTAAAGGATGCATTTTTTTTTTTTTTTTTTTTTTTTAATGATCCTTAACCATAATTGTCAGGTTGAGCTTGTGCTGGGATTTAGCCTTCCTGATTTTTTCTCTACATATTTTGGCAACTTCCTTGTACTCTTCCTGAGTTGTCTGTCCCTTCTTCCACAGGATATAGACTCTCTTTTTCTCCTGGCAACTCAGCAAAAGTTCCCTGTTCAGCCACACTGGTCTTCCCTGCTGGCTCATTTTATGGCATGTGGGGACACCCTGCTCCTACACCTTTAAGACGTCCTTCCTGAGGAGCGTCCAGCCTTCCTGGACCCCTCTGCCCTTCAGGACTGACTCCCAAAGGACCCTTCCAGTGTCCTGAACAATTCAAAGTCTGCCCTCTGGAAGTTCAAGGTAGCAATTTTACTGCACTCCTGACTTCACCAAGGATAGAGACCTCTACTATTTCATGGTCACTCTGCCTAAGACAACTCCCTACCACCACATCTCCCACCAGTCCTTCTCTGTGAACAGAAAGTCTAGCAGTGCACCCCCTCTGGTAGGCTCACAAACCAGCTGAGTCAGGAAGCTGTCACACACTCCAGGAACTTCCTAGACTGCTTCCTCGGGTCTGTATTATATTTACAGCATATGTCCAGCAAGTTAAAGTCCCCCATGAGGACAAGTGCCGGAGACTGCAACTTCCACCAGCTGCTTATAGAATGCCTTATCTGTCTCTTCATCCTGGTTTAGTGGTCTACAACTGACCCCCACCAGGAAGTCCGCCTTGTTGGCCATCCCCTGATCCTTATCCATATGGACTTGACCTTATCATTCACAGCCCTGATCTCAATAGCATCAAAACACTCTCTAATACAGAGCGTCACACCACTGCCTCTCCTTTGTTGCCTTTCCCTTCTGAAGAGCTTGTAGCCATCCACTGCAACACCCCAGTCATGGGAGTGGTACCACCATGGTGGCGACTAGGTCATAGTTTGCCTGCAGCACATTGGCTTCCAGCTCCTCCTGTTTGTGGCCCATGCTGTATGCATTGTACTCACCCCCAACACTGGCACTGCTTCCCCACGCTCATCTCTATTGAGCCTCTTTTCATTCCTGTCCCCCTTCATACTTCATACCTAGATGTGAACCATGTACCAAGCAGAGTAGCAAAAAACAAAACAAAACCAAACAAAACCAACCAAACAAAACTACAAAAAAATCACAAGCAAACAAACAAACAAACAAAAACAGAATCAAAATGTTCAGTGCACTCATGTCAAGAAGAGGTCTGCACCACCACGGAATCAGTCCAGAAAATATATAGGGACTTTCAGGGGCCTAAGCTTTCCTCTGAGGAGGAGCATACCATTGTATTCTTGTTCAAGGAATAATTTGCTTATGCCATGTTTACAGAAAAAAATTATTCTCTTCCTCCTTTGTCCAGAAAAGAGAGGCAACAAAGACACGGCTAAACCTGCCCTTTCCTTCTCTTCCATTTCTTTGTCCCACATTAAGACCGAATCTTCCATACAGGAAGAAGTTGTCAAGTATGGGATACTATGATTTAGTTCAAATCTAATGATCTCCCTGTAAAAACAAATTCCCTGCAAAATAATCATGCAGACACTTCATTTTAAAGGTAGGAACACTGAGATGAGTGAGAGAACTGGTCAATTCAAGCAACAGCAGAAGCTGATCTAAGCTAGCAGTTTAACCTATAGTTAATGTTTTCCACGCCTGGCAGGCATGAATTTTTTATATATTCCTGTAATTTTTTGGTATCTGGTTTCCACTGTAATCCAATGTCAGTGCTAGAATGTCTGTTGCTCTTAGTGGTATATCTGGTTATTACAGCAAATGCCACACAAAAATGACTCAAACTAACGATGCTGTTGTAGCTGCTAATAAATGCATAAGATACAAACTGCAAAATAACAAGCACCCTCTCTGCCCCTGCTAAATAATCTTGTCAGGAATAATGACATTTTTCTTTAGATCCTGTAACTTCACATAACCTGGACTGTTAGGGGAACTACAATTACCCTGAATGCTGTGTGGACCTGTCACTGGCCTTTGCGTCCTAAGGGGCCTTGCAGCCATAAGCTAGGTGGCTGCTTTCCAAATGTTTTGTGATCACCCTTCAGTCAGCCGGACCCTTGAGGAGTCCGGGAACAAGGGAAGCTTCTGGCTGTTTTGTACTCATCAGCCAGGTCTGGAAGACAGCAACCACTCATGTCTGATGGCATGTCTGAGGCTGTAGGCAAGGTCTTCCTCAACACTAAAGAAGAAGGCAAGGCAGTTATTGGAGATCTAGATTGCTTTACTGGGCACAGTGTGTACACAGTTCCTGGGCACTTTGAGACTGAGTTCCTCTGCAGAGCTTGGTTTTCCCTCTATCAGTCCACATACAGCCTTCCAGTACCCTGTGTCTGTACTCCAGTGATCTCTCCCACCTTGTATCCTTCAGGCTCTCTGTGGGGAAGGAGACAATCCGTAATATCATAAGTTCCTATTGAGCTCAGCTAGCTTTCTCACACCCTTGAGTGCCTCCTGGGTTTAAGAAGCTGCCAGCTCACTGCTATACAGGATACTGATGTTGTACACAGGATACACATATAAATGCACATACACATATAAAAGAATACTTATTTGATATACAGGCCTTACTTTATTGTATGCTTCATAAGCCAGATATTTGGATTCTGCTGTGCTTAGCAGGCTCCTTCATGTTATGTATGCTGTGCAAAGAGCAAGAAAAACAAATGTGCCTTTTGTTTCTTATTTTTGAAGTTTATCTGCTTCTCTTGCATGATATTGTGGGCCAATAACAACAACAACAATAATAATAATAACTTTTTTTTTTTTTTTTTTTTTTAAATTCAGGTTTTTTCCCCCTTTACTTGCTTATCTCTATTCCAAAGTCTTAATGGAGTGTTTGGATATGAAGTAATGGAAGAAGTAAAAGCCTGTCATGTTAGAACAAAGTATTCAGTAAGTCTCTGCAAACTCAGCAAGATCCAAGGTCACAAGATATTACCTCTAAGCAGGCACTGGTCATCAATAAAGAATTTAGTGGCAGCTGGTAAAAGACATATGAGATGACATATGGTGATTTTGAATAACAAAGAATTGCCTTGTTTTAAAATTTCTAACCATTGGAAATTTCAGAAATCAGAAACCAGTAAATACTTATGTACCATAAGGCAGTGGACAAAACATCCTTTACTGATTCCATAGAAAAAGAACAGGAAGTACATTCATGTTTAAAGGAAAAGATGGGTTTTCTGATATAGCTACATGTGGTCCACTCAGGTATTTATTGATTAGATGTCTCTTCTCTTCCTTCAGTGAAAATTCTATTACAGCCAAAAAAAGCATTTGAAAATCCAGACCCAAAGAAACTTTAAGGGCTGAGGAGGGGAAACAGAAATAATATACATACTTTGACCAGAAGATTTTTTTTTTTTTTGGTCTGTTTCCTTAACAGATTTTATTTTGTATGGAAATGGCTTGGTGGTTTTATTTTAGATAATTTATTATTAAAATATTTTATTTCTTTTATTTCTTAAGGTGAGGTATAGTAAACTAACCAGCATATTTACAGCCTTCTCATTGTTGATGTTGGGCTCCTTTGGCAAAGGACTGAATATCTGGCCAGATCATAGAGTTATTTCTGTCTTCTATTCTGTATGTGACATCTCTGCTTTTTCTTCTGAGCAAGTGTATAATAACACTCTCTTTTCAGCTTGTCATGTTGGATTACAACAGGATGACAACGACAATACTCCATGCAAGTGTTAAAGCTGCTCAATCTACTGCATATCACAGACCTTGTATTCTCTTATCCTTCTCCTCATTCCTCCTTCTCTTTCTTTTCTCACAAAGGGAGTGGATGACTTTTGAGTGGTCATAAAGGCAAATCCAGTAAAGTCAATGAACTCATGAAGAGTCAGCCTTATGCTGCTATTACTAGCAAAAGCATGTCTGAAAAGGCTTGCCATGGACTGCCATGGAGTTGGTAATCTGGTAGTAGCCTGACAAATTTCCATGTTGGACAGAAAAATAAGTTATTCCCTGAAATAAAAACAAAAATATTTTTACTTGGCCACTTAAAGCAACATCAAATCACTTTTTAAAGAGTGAGCAAAATTTTAGGAACTTGACACTAAAATCTGAGTGATTACTAAGATTTTGGGTGAAACAAAAAACTAATCTCTCAAAGGCACACCAGGAGAACTTGAGCTCAGCCTTCTGCTCATTGATTGTGACATCAAGATGGAGCTCCTGACTTCACTGAATGGAAAGCTCATCTTTGATTTACAAAGAATCAAAAATCTACTCCACATTCCTTGTGACTGACATTATCTACCTGGAGTTGTGCAAAGCATTTGACACTGTCCACCATCATATCCTTGTCTCTAAATTGGAGAGACATAGATTTGATGGACGGACTTCTTAGTGGGTAAGGAACTGGCTGAATGTTAATGTTCAAAGAGTTGCAGTCAACAGCTCAAAGTCCGACTGAAGATCATTAATGAAAGGTGTTACCCAGGGGTCTGTACTGCAGCTGGCACTGTTTAACATCTTTGTCAGTGACATAGACAGTGGGATCAAGTACACCTTCAGCAAGTTTGCTGACAACACCAAGCTATGTGGTACGGTCAACATGCTGGAGGGAAGGGATGCCATCCAGAGGGACTTGGACAGGCTTGAGAGGTGGGCCTGTGTGAACTTCATGAGGTTCAACATGGCCATGTGCAAGGTCCTGCATCTGGGCTGAGGCAATCCCCAGCACAAATATAGGCTAGGTGGAGAATGGATTGGGAGCAGCCCTGAGGAGAAGAACCTGGGGGTGCTGGTTGATGAGAAGCTCAACATGTTCCAGCAATGTGTGCTTGCAGCCCAGAAAAGCAACTGTATCCTGTGCTGCAACAAAAGCAGAGTGGCCAGCAGGTTGAGGGAAGTGATTCTTCCTCTCTACTTTGCTCTCTTGAGACCCCACCTGGAACACTGCATTCAGCTCTGGATCCCCCAGCACAAGAAGGACATGGAACTATTAGAATAAGTTCAGAGGAGGGACATGAGGATAATCAGGGGGCTGGAGCACCACTCCTATGAAGACAGGCTGAGGGAGTTGGGATTGTTCAGCCTGGAGAAGAGAAGGCTGTGGGGAGACTTCACTGTAGCCTTCTAGTACTACAAGAAAGCAGAAGAAGGACAGTTTGCCAGGGATTTTAGTGATAGGTTTTAAAATAAAAAAAGGGTAGATTTAGATTAGAGATTAGGAAGAAATTCTTTAACAATGAGGGTGGTGAGGCACCGGGCCAGGCTGTCCAGGGAATCTGTGTATACCCCATTCTTGGAAGTGTTCAAGGTCAGGTTGGATGAGGCTTTGAGAAACTTGATCTAATGGGAGGTGTCTCTGCTCATGGCAATGGCAGGGGGATCTTCAATATCCCTTCCAGCTGAAACCATTCTATGATTCCTTAAGTAATGAAACACTGGCTTGCCTATTGAACTAGTTTGTGACTTAGGCACAATTTCTTTGGTGCTTCTCAATACTCAATACTGGAAAACCAGTCTGGGCTAAAAAAAAAGATATGGCACAAGAAATGGGTGTCACATCCTTTTGTCATCTCCTTCCTTAAAAGATTGAGAGCTACGAAAGCACAATAGTTATTGACTGATGTTACCAACATCTCTGTGCCTTTCCTGGTTTTCTCTTAATAAGAAATACAAAGTAAAATGATGATTTCTTTGCTGTAGTTTCAGAAGAGGTTCTATCTATTCTCTCTTTTTCTTTTGTTGTAGTCTTTGCTGTCTTTCCCCTGAAGGTATTTATTTTAATATTCTGCTATGTGGCTTTTATCATTCATTCTTTTTGACATAAAACTATGCTCAGCTGACACCAATGAGCTTATAAACTTTATTCATGCTGTCACATTTTCCTGCTCTCATCAGAGAAAAGTGAGTAATCTCTGGTGAATAATTTGTTAAATTTAGCCTCTTTTTCCTCTCAAACTACATGATTTCCTCAAAATGTATCTATTATTAGACAGTGTTCCACAAACACTCTATTTTTTATTCCATTTATTTAATATGAATATTCAAAATCTGAGCTATTGAGTTTAGTAAAAAGAGGTCAGGAAAAGGACAACATAGTATTTTTCTTATTATTTTTCAAAAACATCTGAATGAGTTAAGAGCTCAAGTTGTTGCTGTGGTTGTTATAGGGAAGACTGAAATTCAATTTGTTTTCCATCAGTCATTATTTATCTGCTCTTAACATTCCTAAAGAAACTCCTTTTACGACTTTTTTTTTTTTTTTTTTTTTTTTTTTTTTTTTTTCCACGAGTGTCTTGAACTTAGTACTTGTTGCTGTGGTTTTTATATTTTAGCAAATATTTTTGAGTTTCACATTTGGGCTTTTTTTTAGTTTGCATGAAGGACTAATTTCTGTGACATGTGCAGATTCAGGATGTTCTTATTCCAGGCCTCAAATCAAAGCACTGCAATGATGATTATTTTATTGCACTACTGTAAAACTTTATTTAAAAAAAAAAAAAACTAACAGACAAAAACACAAACCATAAATGCAGCACAGTACAGTATGAAGATTCACAATTTTGAAAAATGTTATTTATTCAGAAAGAAAAGCTGGTTGTATTTCAATCTTTGCTTCTTTCTTTGTCCATCTCAAGCCATCATTACATGGGAAACCAAGACTTAAAGGAACTTTTATCCCCAGCTTCTCAACCTGTGGGATTCTTAGGAATTGAGAACTGGAATTTACTATAGTTATTTGAAGAAATACAGTGGTTCTCTCAGTTTCTGTATTTAGTGAGCTAATATGAATGCCTTTTTCACCAAATTACTTGATCTATTTTTTCTGCAGAAACTAATTGGAAACCATGTTCCTGCAAGTTTAATGCCTTTGGTTGTTGTAAGATTTTCTTAAAGTAATAGTATTGATAATTCTTACCAGCTTTCTCCCCTTCCACTTTAGGAACACTTACAAACTGTGTGATATACTCTACTGAGAAAAAGATCAAGTATCTTTAGTTTTGCTTTTCAACTTCCTTAACATGGCAGGGAGGGAAAGAAAAAAAAAGCAACCACCCAACTGAAAAAAAAAAAATCACCTGAAGTTCCAATCCATCTCCAAAAGATCAGGACATAAAATATGATTTGAAAATTTGTAGTTATGTGACAAATTTTGTAGTACTTAAAAGTATCTATTAAATTGACTGCTTGGGATATTCCCCTGAGTAGGAAATCTTATGGCTGTAACTTGGAACAAAATCAAATGTGACAGACTTCAGTTAGTTTTTTAGTTATTGGAATAAAGCAACATTCTTGACATATATCAAGCAATTAAAAACAAAATTTTAACAAAAAAGTCATTTGAAATATGCTGAGAACTTGAGTTCCAATTATGTTTTGAAGGCTGCTTTTTGCCGAGCTGTTTTTGATACCTCAGGACTACATTGCATCATCTTTTCAATTTTTTCTTTTTCAAACACAGGCCACCAGAACTGAAACACAATATATACACACTAATATTTTTTATGATTCTATTTTCTGTCTCTACTGGACTTATATAGACAAATACAGGTAGGACCTATATTTTCCTTCTTTCACTGTCAGGTTATATTGATATAATGACATGAATTTGTGCTAAGTTCGTAAATCTAGATATTTCTACTTTTTCTTTATTGCAATATTCTCAGTAGAAATGATTGCTCCTAATCCTACTTTGCACTTTCACTGTTAAATTTTGTCCAGACCTTGCATACAACGATCTGTAGTGATATGCCAGAACGAATATCTAGAAGGTATGTCACAGGCTGGATTGCCCTGTCTGTACTGAATGTAGAGGCCTTTATGAGAAGGGGTAGATGGGCCACCTCTGAAAGTCAATGAACTGTTGGCTGGAGGTATTAAGGGACTGAAGATATACCTAGTCCTACTAGCTGGGGAGAGGGAGAGAGGGTCTAGCTCCAATCCCACCACACAGGACTTACCTCCTGGGAAAAAACACAGTAGATTTCTTTGTGATATGGGGGACATCTGGGGTCCATCATGGCTATCTCTGCAAAGAAGAGGTTAGTCATCTTGCTTTCACGGCCAGTGTGTGAGGGACCCTGTTTTGTGGATACCAGACCCCACGGCAGGATGTCTCCAGCTACCAAGCTGTGATAGGGAGCATGCTGCTCCAGTTCAGCAGCCCACTCTTGGTGTTGTTGAAGATGGGATTCTAGGTAAATGGGAAATGAGTTATTGTCAGTGAAGAGAGGAAGGGAAAAGGGATTACACTGATGCTTGGACAACAACATAGGTGCAATGTGTCCAGAATGTAACACCATAGAGGAAGGCAAGTTGTGCATCCTTTTTCATCTGCTGTGTAAAGGCGTGCAAAGAACCTTTAAACAGATATAGGTCTCAACACTATTCTTCTTTGTATAGGTCTCAACACTTCTCCTCTTTGTATAGGTCTCAACACTACTCCTCTTTGGCAGCACAGATTGCTGTCCCCATTTCCACTTGAAGAGATTATAATAACTTCATCTTTTGTCTGGTTAGAAAATGAGTTAAAAATGTTTCCTGCAACTGTGTTTATTCCCACATACTTGTGGTACTTTCTATCAGTTTTAATTCTCATTTTAATCTATGTATTTCTGCAGCTGCTTGAGTGACCTATATAAAAACAAAATCAAACCAACAAAACAAACAAACAAATAAAAAACCCAGCAACAACAAGAAACAACACAGATGAAACTAGTTAAAATAAAGAAAGCCATAAAAATAGCTGGCAGAAGGAAGTACTTTCAAGTAAAGAAAATTGAAACATAATTTTCTCTAGTCTCTTTTGATTCTAGCTGCCTTTAGTGTTATATGTAACAGTAGGAGTGGAAAAGCATGTAGACAGAGTGTGATCTTCAAATTGATGGTGTCTTGAAGGTCCTGAACCCTTTAAAGGGTCTTGAATCTGACCAGGTACAAGACGCAGGCAAAGAATAGAGAAAGATAA
>CM021729.1:34919362-34959805 GCA_011074415.1 Stictonetta naevosa
TTAACAATGCAGCTATCTGACAAAAATTCTCTTTGTTTCAAGAACTAAGGTAAGAAGTCCTCAGAATACAGGAAAAGATGGCAAGTACAACTGATAGCTGACTAAATTAGGCAGAAAAATAGATATCCTATCTTTGACCCATGCTGAATTAGCTCTATTTCACATATATGAGTCATCATGAAGGACCAGAGAGCTCTGGCAAGCACACTGTATAGCTTCAGAATCTCTCTGAGATCTTGGGTGACAGATTTGCTGCCTTGTGTCAGAGGTGTTAAACACAGAGCACCAGAAAAACAGTCTTTTTTTTTTATTTATTTATTTTTATTTTTTAAAGGAATGAGAAAAATATCCTGCTAATGAAAGACCCATTCTTCTGAAAACATTTTTTTGGACATCAACCATTCAGATTAATGTGTGAGCTATGTGTATGCTTGGTGGGGTATGAAGATGAGAACTGACTGAATTTGGAACACTAGAGAAACAAGTGCATAGGAAAAATGGATCTGGATATGTGAATGATGTAATTATTTGGTATTTGCATAAAAAGAACATGTTGCCTTACTGAATTTTTGGAAGCCATATGCCCAGGTCTTAATAGGCATGGCTGAGGGCAGGGAAGAAGGCCATGATCAGAGGAATCATTTCACTGAAGTGTAAGACCCCCTATAGGGATTACAATGAGACACATGTCTGATATAAAATTCAGTTGCATATGCTGATAGCAATGAAGAAGGTTTGTCTGCTTTTCAGATTTGACTTAGTTAGAAGTCATAGAACAATGCAGAACAACAAGAGAATAATTCTGTCACATATATAGATGGTAAACTCATCAGGCAACACACAAGTCACAAAATGGGGTTGAAGATCTGCATTTTAAGCTTCTGAAAACTTCATTATGCTGGTAGAAACCATGTGTAAAAATTTAGATTTCAGTTTAGAGTTTTAGAGTCAGCCAAGAGACGATCTGTCTTTAAAAGGTGGGAAGTACCCAGAAACCTACTGATGAAAAATGCCACATACCAGTAAATGTAAATTGTTGATGTAATTCTTCTGCAGCATTTGTCATCAGAACTATTAAATCGTGCTGTATTGTCATGTTGCACATTGAATGTTAGAAGTAATCTGAGTTATATTTGCAGCCACTGTCTGAAAGCATTTAACAGCCTGTCCTGGACATATTTATAAAACAAGGAACAAAGGCCAGATGCAGACAAAGCATGACATTCTATATGACACAATGGAGGTGCATATAAATTTGAACTAAATACTTGACGTGTTATAACTGCATTGTGTATCTTTCTGTCTCACTCTCTCTTTCTTCTCCCTGACTTCCCTCCTGAAAAAGTCGTAGAAAGGAGTACTTCAATCTCTATTGGTTTCAACTGACAGAGTTACTATTTGGCTCATTATGTCAAAGAAGATAGGACTACGTCAACCTATTTTTTTGTACATCTGTAGACAGCTCCAGTCCAAAATGCCTGGAATTTTCTGTAAATGTTTTTGCTACACAGTGTTGATGTTCACCACTTTCATAATGTGTGAAGAACTATACATTTAAAAGACTTCTGGCAATAGCATAATACTGACTGATGTGTCATATAGAGGTTGACGTAATCTAGTGCTACGCAGATGCTGAAAGAACAGACTCTGACACATGCCTGAGTGATTTCTGAACACTTCCTATGATACTAGCAATTTATGCCAGATCTCAGCTAGTTAAAAACAAGTGCCTTATACAGCAGGGTCTCTTGATCCCGCCATTCAGGCATGTTACTACTGTGAAATTTGCATCTAACAAGGGTGGCAAAATAGAATAAGGTACAAATAGCCAAGTACTGTATTTTAACTAGCTATAACTGAAAATTGATTAGTAGTCAGTCCTACTTGTGCCATGTTTTTGTTTGTTTGTTTGTTTGTTTGTTTTTGGTTCTCCTAGAGGATTATGGTGTGGAAAACCCTGTTTAGCTAAGTTGTTTATTATCAGTAAACTGGAATTGGTAGCTTTCCAGGCTGTAATTTGTGTTGTGTTGCCCACAGAGTCCTTCATATCAGTCTCTGTCTCAAGCCTAATTCCAAAAGTTCTCTTACATTCGGCTTTTCTTCTGCTTCTGGGTTGTTGTACTGCTGCCACCTCCTCAAATTGCAACTTACTTCCTAGCTGAAAAACTGCTTCATCCATTTTTTTTTGGCTAGGAGGAGGGGAGGCAACTGTGCCAGAGCAATTCATGATGTGTGAGGAAGAATCAGTGGGAATGGTTACTCCCTACATGGTAGATTCTTCACAGTCTATTGCCTTCAGTGTAACATCACATCCAAAAGAGAATACAATCAACACCTTACAGATTTTGAAAATCATAGAGCAATAAACTGAATTAAGCCCACCTATCTGCTTAATTTTCTTGTCCAGTTGTCATTACTAGTTCTTTTGTTAGCATCTCTCTCTGCAGCATATATTGTGACAACCTGACTGTTCCCTTATGCTCTGTGTAGGTTCTGACATTTATTTATTTATTTATTTCCAGGTAAAATACAAAAACCATTAAGTATATTATTATTTATTCAGGTTGATTTATTTATTATCCTATCCTGATGGTCAGATTAAAAATCAATAAATAAATAAAACTGACTATGAATGAAAAACTATTTCCATTCCCATAGAATCAGAAGAAAAAAAAAAAAAAGAAAAGATAGAAAGCAATTCATGAATTTCCTTTTAGGTGCATACACTCATTGTGGGAGAAGGGTAAGAAAGAAGGTTTTTAAGACTCATATGCTGAACCTGTCATTTCCAAGACTGCTTCTTCACCACCTGGTCCCCTGCACTGTAATTTATCATTATATGAATTGGATTCTTACTAGCATTAGTTGTACTTCCCAGGTGATCTGCCTCAGTGCATGAGCACTTACATATTTTGGAGACATATCTGCTTTAAAGTGCCCCAGTTTCACCCTTATCCTGGAGAGTTATATGCCTGGGGGACACTCTAAGGGCATTTCGTACACTGCCCCTTCTTCCTGTTTCCATCATCTCAGGGCTGATCTGTTGCTTCTGCTGGAAAGGCTTGTGGAAGCCGGAAGACTCTTCAGTCCTAGTACAACAAGGACTGGAGCATGCATTACACCAAACCTGCATACCTGGCAGTGCTGTGCTCTTGCCCAGAAAGTGCCTGACAGATGCAGAGTCAAGCACCTGGCACTGCACTTCTAAATTAGTTACAAAGGTCCCTGTTGAATTTCAATCTGACCTGAAAGCTTGAGAGAGACCATATGTCTGCCCTCCACAACCGAGGTTACTGCCTTTGTATTCAGTTGACTCTTCAGATTTGAGTAGTCTAATTAAATCTGCCCACTTCTCCACATAGATAATTATCAGTCTTTCTATTACTCATGTTACTGCACAACATCCCCTCTCGATGACTTTATTCATTTCAGACAGGGACAGCAGGTGCCAGATGGCAAACTGATGCTGTGTGATACATGGTATTTCTGTCATTCGGTGCTTAGAGTTTCACCTTGCTTCTGTGTGTTAGCCTGATGGGGATGATTGCTTCGGTCTGCTCTAATAAGCTCTGGAGCACGGGAAGTGATAGTGTGTCATTGCTTTGGAGGAGCGGTTTAAAGGCAATGAACATTGTTACTGTCTATATATAAAGGGACTGGCTGTAGCCTCTTAGACTTGTAAGGAAAAGAACAGATTTTATGTCTGCTCTTTTATGTATCAGCTTTCAATTTCAACAAGTATATTAAGTGCTCCTTAGGTTAGGCTGCAATTTACTAAAAGAACTCCGACACTAGGCTTAATTATATAGGCCACATTTTTTCCTTATAAGGAAGTTCAACAAAAATACGCAGCATTCACTACTATTTACTGATGGTAGTAGCAGCTGTATAGAATGCCACAGTGGCCACTAGAAGGTGCATTTTGCATTTGTCTTCAGCATACTTTCCAACCAGAGAGAATGGGTGGGGATAAGTCTCTTTTCTTTCTGAAATTGTAAATTACATGTGAAAAAAAAAAAAAAAAAAAAAAGGAAACATGAATAGACAAAGACTTTGTTTATTTATTGCCAGGAGAGACCCATTAGGATTCAGTGCTGTGTTTCCATGGCATCCCAGAGACATAAACAGAAAATACAGGCTAATGCATTCAGTTAGACAGGGATTTTAAAGTCTAATGTATGATCTAAATATATATCACATATGCCCACTATTTATTTATCTATCCTATAGACACTGCAGAGAGACAGAGAATTAGCTAACTATTTCAGGGCTCTAATACATTTACAAATATATCTCCTATAAATGTTCAATACTTGTGGCGATACGTAGTATTATTCGGTTGCCTTTCAGATTCCTCTCCCTAACATGCTCCTTTTCTTTAATATACTCATATCTGTAAGTTTCTGTGTGTTATATGTAGTTAGAAAACCCAAACCAAGATCAAAGATCCAATCCTTCAGGCCCGGATCCTGCATAATTCAGGCTCTTTAGAGGGCTAAGCATCCCTGCCTGTTTGCTGAATGTTTCAATTTACAACTACAAATGTAAGGCTTGTGTCATTTCTTTCTCCTCACTTTAAAAATGTATTTTCCAAAGCTGAACAAAAAGGCTAAGCAGGATTGTCCTTTCCTCCCTACAACCCATAGTTTAGCTTCAGCACATAACAATTATAGAAGTGCATCTCAGCCAAAATGTTAAAAATGCTGTGGAGCTGACAGCACCTCCCTTGCCATCAGATTTTCACCTGCTTCTGTGTGGTTTGAGTGCAGCTTTTTGGTAATGCTACAAGAAAGCAGGCAGGGTATGCCAGAGAGAAAGTTTATCTTGGAGAGAACATTTTAGGCTGCATTTCAAGAAACTGCTAACAAGCGTGAGGTCTTTTGGGTTGTGAAATGAGATGTAGGCCCATTGTTGCTTGAGTTATTTAAAACTCTAGGAGACAGAGTGCTGGACAGTGTCTTGTAAGGTGCAGTCAGAGACCTGTCAAATAGACAAATAAAGAAAGACCCTTTTGCCCAGAACTGTTTTTCAATGGGACTTCTCACTTGAATAAATGCAGTAATTCATATTAACTATCTGCAAGCACTTAGATACTCTGGGTTTTGGTAAATATTTTTAAGTGAAAAAGGGTTTACTAATCCCACAAAATGAGAAACAAAACATCTCTTTATGCCATTGTTCTACTTGTAAAATCTTGCAACTTCTATTTGGAAAGTAGTGACTTAGAAAACCTACAGACTTCATGACGGGTCAAAACGCAGCCTGAAAAAGCTGCCATTTAAATGTCATTTGTTCATACTGATAACTCGGCTTGCATCCTGGGTCACAGCTGTTGGCTATAGTTCTCTCATTGTCATTTTGGGCTAACAGATCTGAGATTAGGGGAGGAATTCAGACACACTGTGCATTCTCATTCAGATCAAGGTTTTCCTCCACCTCTGGGCTTGAAGGCCCTAGGGTCCCCAGACCTGAGACCAAATGTCTCAGAAAGCAGGGGGATCTGTAGGGGTCAGGTGAAGTGACAGGGGAATGGGGAGGTTTCTGATGTGAATTCACCTGGCTTTTAGTGAGACTTTAGCAAATTTTTTTATTGACCAAGCAGCATCTTTGAATTAAAATCTTGAGGGAATTGAGTGCACCCTCAGTAAGTTTGCAGATGATACCAAGCTGGGGGGAAATGTCGATAAGCTGGAGGGTAGGAAGGCCCTGCGGAAAGACCTGGACAGGTTGGGTCGATGTGCACAGGCCAACAGGATGAGGTTCAACATGGCTAAGTGACGGGTCCTGCACTTTGGTCACAACAACCCCATGCAGCGCTCCAGGCTTGGGGCAGAGTGGCTGGAAAGCTGTGCAGAGGAAAAGGATTTGGAGGTGTCGGTTGAAGCTCTCCTGAACATGAGCTGGCAGCATGCCCAGGTGGCCAAGAAGGCCAATGGCATCCTGACGTGTATCAGGAATAGCAGGACTTGGGAGGTGACTTTCACCTTATATTCTGCTCTGGTGAGGCCGCACCTTGAGTACTGTGTTCAGTTTTGGGCCCCTCACTACAAGAAGGACATGGATGTTCTGGAGCATGTCCAGAGAAGGGCTACAAAGCTGGTGAAGGGCCTGGAACACAAGGAGGGAGCTGGGGTTGTTTGTTCTGGAGAAGAGGAGGCTCAAGGGAGACCTTATTGCTCTCTACAACTACCTGAAAGGAAGGTGTGGGGAGCTGGATGTTGGCCTCTTCTCACAGGTAACTAGTGATAGGACTAGAGGGAATGGCCTCAAGTTGTGTCAGGGGAGCTTTAGGTTTGAAATTAGAAGAAATTTCTTCTCAGAAAGAGTAGTCAGGCATTGGAAGAGATTGCCCAGGTGGTGGAGTCACCGTCCCTGGGGGTATTTAAGGAAAGGTTGGACATGGTGCTTAGGGACATGGTTTAGTGGGGGATATTGGTGGTAGGATGATGGTTGTACCACATGATCTTGGAGATCTTATCCAAGACTATGGCAAACTACAGAAGAGGAACTGGAGCTTTTTTTTTTTTTTTTTTCATACAGTTACTTACTGTTGTTGTTGGAAAGGAAATTTAAGTTCCCTGGGAAGAAATGAAGTTTGGCAAAGAGAAGAAATAACTCAAGGTGTTTTCTCATGTGGCCTCTTTCTCGTGAGATCAGTATATTTGAATCAGTCATTGGAACAGATATTGGAGAAAGGTTACATTAAGAGGGACAAAATGAAAAAAGAAAAAAAAAGAAAAAAGAAAAAATGAAATAGAGCTGAAGAGTCACAGTGAAATATCAATATAGTCCAGAGGTTTTCTGTGTAAATTCTTGGTAGAAAAAATGTAGAAGTACATTTGTAAATGTTCTTTAAAATTATTTTCTTGCATTAGAGAAAAAAAGGATTAAATTCAATGGAGGTAGAAAAGAGCATATGGCGAGGCAGAGGGAAACACAGAATGAGAAAGAACACTGTAAAAGAAGTTTTGTAAAAGAGTTGTAGAGGAGCAAGAAGGAACTATAACCTCAAACCTACATTGCATTTCTTCTTCATCATCTGTTTTTCTTTTTACATATAATAGTTTCAGAGAAGAAACTGTTCTGACCAGAGGTGATCTCACTTGGTAATCTTTTATTTAAACAAAATTGATTATAAGAAAATTGTGAGTTGATATAAATAATTAAATATAATTAAATGAATATTAAATTATAAGGATTATAATTTATTTATTTAAAGTGAAAAAATACACAGGAGAAAACAAGTTCTTTTTGCATACAGAAATTGTATACTTGAGAAGTTTTGGAATCCAGCTGATAATCCACACTTGACCTCCATCTGTCTCCTTGAGCTAGCAGGACTTAGTTTAGTTGGTCTCTTGCATAATCTACTGCTATGTCAAGTGTGCACTCATAAACATTCAGGACAATCCTGTTGAAATCAGTTCCATCTGTGTAACTTGTGTTACAGTGTTAAAGTTGCACAGTAAAAAATATCACAAAAAGTGATCTTGTACAATGACTTTCAATGAGATTTGTAACTGCAACTGAGAACTGAGCTCTGGACAGAGTTGTCAAAGACAGCTCAGGACATACGGCAGGAGCTTAAAACTAAGCCTATCAAGTTTTTTTGCAAAAGAAATAGAAGAGCTTCAGAAACAAGTTTCAGAGGGGTTGAATCAGTATCAGAATTTCCCTTTGGGCTATCAGACTATTCAGTATCTATGTAGTACACACTGCACTACTGAAAGCTGGAATACTGTCATAGGACAATAGTTTTGCCCAGAGAGTTTGTGGAGTCTCCTTCTCTGGAGATATTCAAAACCTGCCTGGATGCTGTCCTGCACAGTGTGCTTTTGCTTGTCAGGGGGGTTGGACTATATGATCTTCAGAGATCCCTTCCAACCTTGGCCATCCTGTGATTCTATGACTTCCTTTCCCTTCCCGACATTCATGAACAGCCAAGAAGAAGAATAACACCTACTCACTGAATTTGCTCTGAATTTAGTAACTTGGGAATGAAATAATCCTGGTAAAGTTTCTATACAACACGGCAAGGGCAATTATCTGTGTCTGGAGAACAAATCCAAGTTGGATATGGGGCTGATACAAAGCTGTACAGGGCAGCTGGCCTGGACAAGGAAGTGTCAGGTCTGAGCTGGCTGCTGCTAGTGGTGACAAATCTCCTTTCCTGCATCTTATTTCACCTCTGGCAACAAGAAACTAGTTGTCCAGGGATACCTCATCATCCTTATCTCTGGGGGTGTTGATAATCTCTTCTCTCCTGGTGGTCTGACTGTCCCTGCTTGACTAGAGAAGTCTTGGCCTATAGTACTCAAGATAAAACAGATTAAATTTTGGTCACAGATGTGGGGTGGAAGCTTTGCATTTGTAGGAGTTACTTGGGGTAACCTGTGGGAGGCTTGATCTGGCTTTGGCTGCGAGGCTTATTTTTTTGCTGTCTCTATAATATTGGAAAATATCTGAAAGTCTATTTAAATCTGATATGTGAAACTGAAAAAAAAAAAAAAAAGATAGTAGCACTATGACATGATATCAGGCTTCAAATCATTGACCCAGATCTCGTTTAAAATTAGCTAAAATTTTACAGGTATGACAATTGTTTTATTTTATTCAAGTGGAAACCAATATGTAAACACTCTGATATAAAATCAAAATATGAACATATCTCACGTTTGTGATAAAAATCTAATACTTTTAAATAATATTATAATGACTTCCTTGAAATAAGTGGACAACAGAGAAACAGATCATAGCATGTTATAACTTTATGCTATCTCAATTGTGATGAATATAATTTAATTGCCTTAGTACCAGAAAATATAACTTTATGATTTACTCCCCAAATCAGATATTTCTAAGAAATAAAATAGTGAGAATCATACAATATATTTATTCTAAAGGAGTACATAAAATTATCCAAGTATCTTATCTTGTGTCCTAACTGCATTTCTCTTATGTTCATGTTCAAGAACCCGTACCTTAACCTGGCTCTTGGTTCTCTGACTGTCCACAATCCATATATGACACCTCAGTAGAGGTACCAGGTATGGGTCATCTCTAGAGTGGACAAACTGGCTCCTGATGAGACACACCAATGACTTCTCAGTACAGGCAGCAAAAATCAGATTTTTGTTTGCTTTACAGGCTTGTCTGTCTACTCCACAGAGGGGGTACTGTCTGTTACATAGGATCATACACCATATCATAGTATCTTTGCACTCTTAAGTTTCTCCACCTGGGGCAAAGGCCTCAGACTTCAGAACACTTACTATCAACATGATACTAAAAAATGTCAATCTTGTGACTGTGGCCTACTCTGTCTGCTGCTGTGAAATGAAAAAAAAAAAAAAAAAAAGTAAATTAATGCAGAAAATCCTAGTGGTGCCTTAAAAGCACAGAGCTTAGCACAGGGGAGAGCTGTGTCAAGCCTTGTGCAGTGAGTGGACTGTTACCCATGGAGGGATTTAGCTCCAACAAATCCATGAGCCAGCCTCTACCATTTGGCCTGGGAGAAGAGTATACCATTCTGAAGTAGAAGAATGCAGCGGTGTAGACCCAACCCCCTTTAAATTGTTTTGAATTGTTATTAAATTAGAATGGAAAAAGATGCCTTGCTATACATATTTTTTCTTCTGTTGCTGACAAACATTTTTAATGAAGTGTGTATCTACAGATAGCACAACCGTTGTCCAAACTTACAAGTGGGTACTGTTTCTGTAACTTTCTGACTCTGACCATGATGTTGAAATACATGCTTTGTTTATTTATCACAGCACTAAATAATTTTGAGCTATATTCATACCTCTGTCTTATAGCATAGGTGTTAAAATGACCATATTGCCACAGGATCTGTAAATCTGTACTATTTAATATGTTTATCCTCATAACAGCTTTATGTGGCAGGAATATACTGTCCTCCTCATTTCACTGTGGGATTAAATGTAAGTTTGGCGTTTACTGAAATCTTGCAAATATAGATTTTTATCTGTAAAATTCTGAAGTAGACAGGGTGAAATGTACAAATTACCACATGTTTCTTCTGGGTATATTCCCATCGTTCAAAGCCAAGTGCATGCAGAGAATATTGTGGAAAACAATCAGATTAGAGTGTGTTGACTTTCAAACAAAATAAGCCCCCATGTTTCATACTCTGAAAATGGGTAAAGAGGTGTTTAATCCTTCTGGAGTAACAATAACTGGTATTTCCTGCCAAATGAAATTAATATTAATCTTATGTAAAGTGATGTAGGTTCACTGATGGCAGTGGAGTAAGACCGGTTTACATTTATAGAAAGTTCAGTGTTCTTTGAATGAATCATTGTAGTATTAATTTTGGCTTAATGAACATTTATTTCCTATCAGTTCAGAGTGGAAACTTTAGTTCAGAGGTTAGAAGAAAGGAAAAGAATTGCAAGAAATATATCAATGCTTAAATGGTTGAAATAATCCATTATTTTTGTGCCTAATGGTACTTGCAAACTGTGGAACATTTCACCGATTCAATACTTGTTTGTTTACATCACCTTGTTTTCAGAATTGCACATTTATGCATTACATTAACATTTCATGTGTTCCACACTGCATTTCATGGTGACACTAAAATTAAATCCTACTACACTATGCTCTGGATCAGACAACAAAGAAGTGTTAGAGAAGCATTCTTAAAACACTCTGTTGTTAGCCAGCAAAAGGAACAGCTCTTTTTTTTGGGGGGGGGGGGAGGAAATAATTTTATAAAATATTTCTCTCCTTCACTGTTTGCCACATTAATTTTGAATTTTAGATGAAAAATTTAAATCCAAACCAATATTTTAAAATAAATGACATTTGCAGAGTGCTTGAAAGGGGCCAGTTGACAGCATGCTGTTTGCTCACAGCATATGTAATAATATTGGCAGCAGGATGAGATTATCCACCCCTTGGAATGAGGAAGCAGGGACATGAAGATTGGGGGCATGATGTGGGACAGCAGGAGAGGAAGCCCTTCTCTCACGAAGTGGCCATGAGAACAGATGGTCCCTATTAAAGGGGCTCTGGTCTCACCTGTAACTGCAGACCTGTGACTTGGTATATTGTGACCTATGTGGACCAATGGAAAAGGAAGTATCACCCTCTTCTTGAAGGTGATCTGTTGCTCCTTCTGACTTTGATGAGCTTTGCTAAACACTTGAGGTAGGCACTTGACCTGAGCATGTGTGTTTAGTGCTAATGTATTTGAAAAGTTGTGGGCTAATTTGTGTCCCACACATCAGGATAATTAAGAACCGGACCATTTCTTTGGTCTTTGTGAACTGTGAATTGGACCGCATTTCAGTCCCGGATGAGTTAAAGCCCAAGGTTTTTAGCTTAAGATCTTGGTGATCTTTTCCAGAGGAATGAAAAATGATTAAATGGTTGATTTTGGCTTTCAGAAGTAAGCAATTTTCAGTGTTTCTGTGTAGGTGTAGTTTAACAAATTTATAGCATTTTTTCGTCTTCACCATTTTCAGCCTAGATTTCATACATATCCACTGTGTTGGAAATCATCTCAATTCCTTCTGTTTGAACATGTAGTTGTTGTTTGCTTTTAGAAGAGTGTCACACTTACTGTGTAGAGTTCATAACTGAAGGAACTCTGCTTCTGTGAAAGGTCAGAGGAGGTTTCACATCCTCCTGACACTGCAGAATTCAGAACTTCCCCATTGCAACTATTCCCAGTGTTGCTGCCCTGAAGTTATATGCTGGCCCCAGGTTTGTTCAGCACATTCATTGTGAAATGAAATGTCTCTTTAAAACTGAACCTGCTGTGCCTCATCATATAATTTGTATTTCATCGTATGATACTGGTACATATCAGACATCTAATATCTGAAGTATCTTGTATGAGTGGGTAACAATATCACTGTCTGCACATCTTGTTCCTGGGGGTTTTGAAATTGGACTAACATTTTCTTTTCTGTGGGAGAAATGGTCTAACCTTATGAACTCTGCAAGTCTAAATGGACAAGTGTTTTCACTTACTACAGGTTTGCCAACTTTACAGGGAGCCCAGGTGTCTGTGGTACAAGCAAGAAAATGACCCCAATGCAATAGGAGAAAAAATTACCTTAGCCACAATAAACCATGTAGCAATTATTAAACTGTTTTCCAAATGAGATTTCTGAGATGCTTCTAGCTCTATCCTATGTCAGGCTACTTTGTTTCATATAATGCTGCCTGTTCTTTATTTTCCGTTTTTATCCTTGAAGAGAGATTGTTCACAAGGATTACTCTACTTTATTGTCCAGAAATATCAGCTATGATTAATACTCTGCCTTGGATAGTACATCACATTTTCCTTTGGGGCACCAAGTGCTGTGTCCTTTCATACACTTTTCCATCCTGACAAACAGGTTCAGCTATATTGTGTTTACACAAGGACATATTTTCTGATGTCTACTGTCTGCACGTATTATCAGATTGGACTGCAGTATCTAGGGCTTGAGATAAATCCAAGCTAAGCAATACATGCCTGTGTGACTATCAAAAGCTGGAATTTTAGCAACTGTGTTGCATTGTCCTGGTTTGCAGCTCAGTACAAAGTAAAAACCAAACATGAATTAAATGAAATCAGTGTCTAAATTCACAAGATAAAATATATAGCAGATTGTTGCTAAAGAAAGAATCAAAATATACTTTGTATTCAGTGAATTAAATACAAAGGTATGACAGTATTTTAGCTCAGCACTGTAAAGAATGTCCTTATACTGAAGACACAAAGCAGGATGAACTATCACTAGCAAACTAAAGAAATTCTTTCTTCACCAGTGGAAACTCCTCACCAATTCAAGGGCCACTATCTCTTTCATTCTTCTGACTGTATTAAATATCTCTTCACTATGTGATGTGATAAGTATAAATATTACCAAAGACTGAAGAAATTTTTGAGACTTTTATTCTACCAGGAATGAAACTCTTCAAGGGGAATGAAGATATTTCAAGTGAGAAAAACGAAAGAAAGAGAGAGAATTTCCAGGATACTTTGAAATATCTTTGTTGTATATTGAACATTATGTTTGGATGCCAATTTCAATGATACAACCCTTTGTCTGACTGACAGTAAAGCATATATCCTGAAATACTGCATTTGCAGCAGACATTATATATGTACAGGACAAGCAGTAATGTGTGCTCTGCACATTCTTGTGTGTGTGTGTGTGCATGCATGTGTGCATGCATGTTTGTGTGTGGTGGGTACCGTTAGTTACAAAATCTAGAGCTATTTAATTAATTGCATGACTATCAGGGCTCTGTTCTGTTATTTGGGAAGTTGTTTCATACTACCCTAGTGTGTGTGTGAAACAGCATGTCTTGCATATCTATCAGCTGTGTAGGGAACTCACAGGGCTCCCTTAAATGCGTTCACTAAGTTGCTCTTACACAATTACTACTTGTAAATCTAAATGCTTGTATGTCAGCAGTTGCTATTCTTACTTTTCTCATTTGATTAATTACCTTAAAGAAAGTCTCCAGCTCATAAGGCCTGTGGTAGACAACTCCTAACAGTAAGTTGTTCATACAACAGTATGCATGTGTTTGCCTCAATTTCAGAGAAAAACTTCTTATCTTAAAAGAAGGTAACATCTGTTACCAAGAACATATGTAGAAGTGTGTAGCTGTTGTCCCTGCCTGTTTGCATTCTATTTCTGCATTTGTTCTTTTTGTTGTTGTTGTTGTTGTTGTTTTTGTAAGGATAATGATGACTAAGCAGGACTTTTCTCTTAGCCACCCCACTATCCTTCACAGGCTTCTGCCACTTGATCGTATACTCTGTTTTTCTTTTTTTTGCCTGAGAAGTTTTTAAACACCCTTTCAGTCTTCTCCAGCTTTGTATCACTTTTCCTGGATCCCACAGTTGTCTGAGTTAAATGGATGGCCTTTAGCGTTATGTTTGTTTTACTGTCAGTCTGCCAATATGTTCTACAAAGCATGTTCAATGGAAAAGTTAAATTGCTATTGAATATAACCTCACAGAGACTAGATAACTGGGAGATCTGCCTGCAATGGTATATGTAACATGTTGTAAATGCAAATGATAGTTAAGAATTTTCCCCTTATGAAAACTCGAGGTGTAATTCCCCATTTAACTAGACACCTGCATCTTCTTCTGTGCTTGATGAGATCTCTGTATAAAAATCATCTTCTTTTTTTTTTTTAAACAAGACAGTAGATAGGATGAGGGAAAGTTGGAAGCTGACCTAAAATATTACATTGACTCAAGACCTGAAAATGTGAACTAGACACACTTTATGAGCAGTTAATTAGCCAGTTGTTCAATCAAGCACCTTGAAGTGGAAATGTATTTACAGAACTTTGATGCTAGTAGAAAACTGTTTAAAATTAAATCATTAACCTGTTCTTATTTTGCTTTTAATATGCCAAGATATGGATGTTGTAGTTTACTATAGCTTGTTTGCAAAAAATCCTTTGGAAATGAAAGCCCTACATGCACCTTCAATTGCTTATCTCTTTGTTTCTAGAGTTGTATCTACTTAACTTTCAAATACCCAAACTCCTTTTAAATGCATGAAATAATAAAACCAAAAATAACCAAACAAAAATAATCCCAATTTATTCCTCAATTGTGAATTTGTTTGCCCAGTTGCAAGCTGGAGTGAATTTTTACAGTAGAAATATAAACTGCTAAAAACTTTTTTTTTTTTTTTTTTTTTTTTTAAATGGAAATGCTGACAGACTTTCAGCTACAGCTATGTTCATGAAAACTACTAAAATAAAAGTAACAACATAAATCTTTTTAACTCTTGTAAATTGTATGTGCTTCTCTGTCTTCCAGGAGTGATGCTAAGCAGAGAGTAATATATGCAATTAAATTATAAACAGATTTAAATATAAAGCTTAATATACTCTAAAAACCAAAAGTTCATTCAATTTTTGACCACCATCGAAGAGAAAAAGCCTTTCAATGTCTCTATTACTTCTTCCATTCAGCAGCATAATAATTAATTGCCTGGCACAAAATAGGAGCAAATTATTGCTGTTCATTGATCTGTATATTCCCTTGGCTTGCTGAGCAGACTGGAGACCTGAACCAAAACCCATGGGAACTTATAGAAAAAGTTTCATTGGCATCATGGGGCCCTCTGAGAATGGCTTGGCTTGCCATGTATGTAATACATAATGTCAGTTTTGTTTGACAGCTTGAACTGAAGGAAGAGCTTTTCTGGGTGAGATGTATACTTCCCCTGTGCAAAGGATCAAAATTTTGGATAATAATTTTCTTACATGAAATCCAGCAGGAGCTGACTCTGCCCTGGGACTCAGCACCTCTGAAGAACAGCATAGGAGCACAGATACATAAGAACATGAACAAATACAGGTTCATACATCTGAGAAGCAATGGTCTAGGAAATATCCAACTCCAGAAGATGTCTGAGAGGTCTGTGGTCCTAGCACACCTTGGCTGGTACCAGTCTGTACCAGTATGGTGAATAGTGTCCTGGGTGTACTGTCTGGGAAAATCATTGCAGTAACAAACTGTGTGTTTAGGTGAAACTGGGACCTGTGCTTATAACACTTCTCTTCGTATGTGTTTCCTGCTTGGTGACACTAAAGGGAGGTCTACTAACATAGATATTTTGTGTTATTTGCCTTTGTAATTATAAAAGGGTATATATTTGTTGGCACAAAGGAAATGTTTTCAAACTGATCCTGCAAATCCCAGATTCTGAGATTTTTATGTTGAGAGAGTTGTTTCCCTTTAGTTTAGAAGATTGTGAAGTCCTTGCTGTGATATGGAAAATAAACCTGCTTGTACTGACTTTACTGAACTTCATTCTTACCACTTCTCTTTATGTCTCACATTGCCATAATGTATGCAAAATGCTTAGCTACTCAAAACAGCTTTACAGGTCATTTTCCTCCCATAATAGCCAAATCAGCAGCAAAAGCACTTCATGGTTTAAATGCACTGACAGAAGGTCTGACTGTAGAAGTATGTACTGTATAGTAACTTCCATAGTCACAAAGGCTCAGGATTTTCATATGAGCAGAGATTATAGTTTTCAATATCTCTCTTTTCTCTCTCAGTTATTCTGTGTAAACGTGGGAAGGCAGCATTTTTTGACACTGAACTACCAAGTGCCCTTGACCTAATGACATTATTGATTTTCCGCTATTGTCTTTATTTGTACTGGTCTATGAGGACAAACAGTGTTAGAGGGCTCCTTCAGCTATTAATTATGATCTATATGATAAGTGTGCAGGAAGCCCTTTAAAGAAGAAGAGCATTCAAATAAATGCTCACGTACATGTAGAAATAGACACCCAAGGAGAAGGAGGATATATGTGCATATCCTCTGCAGTGCTGAGGAAATGATTTCAATACATTACCTAGTCACTTCATCTCTTTGTGTATTTAGGAATAGATTTTCATTTGTGCTAAGTCTCCTATATACTCTGACAGGGAGTAGAGGGACATTTAAATGAGTACATACTTTATGAACAGAGGTAAAAAGAATCTTATCATAAATAAGGATTAGACTTCTAGGGTACTGTTTAATTCAGTGTGAGAAGATGCTACATAAGTCATTTGAAGCCAGAGAGCTATACAAATATAGGCTCTGTTTGCTATGTAACTGACAAGGCTGATGGCAGAAACTGGGTCATTTTGAACCTCCAGTTACTGTGCAATCACTGACCGAAAGAACAAAGCTTGTGGAGTTTCTGGCAACATCACAGTTCCAGTATAATAATGTATGTTGGTTTAGACTCTTGGCTAATATAAATAGTTGTCTCTCTGCTGAAGTCAGAATTAACTGTACTTAATAGCCCTTTCAAGAATTTACCCAGACTTTCTAGTATTTGTAGGAAAGGTCTATTAACAACATTTTAGAGGGGATAACTCAGTGAGTTGGAATAGGCTAACTTGAATGGTTCTTGTCGTGTCTAATATTTGCATATGAACTAATAATAAGTAATTAATAAAATGAAATGTAGCACTATTTCCTTTAAAGAAGGAATACATTAAAAATAAATGAGATTAAAAAACCTGCAGATGAGATTTACAACAGTGGGAAAGCATAATGTAGAAGTAAGCTGCAAAAGGGTAAACAAGACCTTAAAATACTTCTGTATGGTGCTGTGCAATGCTAGGAGGAGGTAGTGAATGAGCTTTGGAACCCAAGTAGTCCATCTGTATTTGCACTCATTTAATTAGTTCTGACTCTACTTATCCTTCTAATTAACAATGCTATCCTGCTTCTGGGATGCCTGAAAATGCCACTGAATGGCCCTTCACTGTGCTGTGCAGAAAGATAAACTTGTTCAGAGGCTGTTCAGTATCTTTACGCTACCTTTCATTGCACAATGTTTAATAGCCTCAAGAAGTCAAGGGGAGTTAACTACCTTGTAAGATGTACAAGTATGATTCTAGATTAAGTTGTGGATGCATATTATGGACACTACATGAGGAATTCAGAGTTTATTAGCATCTCTTTAAACCAGACAATGTTAATCTCATCATTGTCAGTCCAAATAACATTTTTTTTTTATTATTTTATTTTTTAATTTTTGGTGACAATTATATTTTTAAAGTGTTTTGGACAGTTTTACCCTTTGTCTTTGGAGAAAAAACATTAACTAATGCAAATGCCTTCTTTAATCTTCTGATTAAATGTATGTCCAAAATAGTTAATTAGCTGAATATTGGCTCTGTCTCATATGATTTGTAGCAGTCACATATTTGCTGGGGTTTTCCTATCTGTACTGATTCAAACCACACACTACCAATATGCTTAACTTATTTTCTCTGTGTTATACTCAAGATACCAGTTTTACTTTATATTTCCTGATGACTTTCTTCTAGCTGTGCCATACCATATTGTATCACTTTAGTTCTCTGTTTTATCTATTAGGTTTATATTTTCCATTTTCTAATTTGCTCTCTACCTTGATATACAAATAATTTTGTGGATACTCAGAAAATTAAGAAAAGATTGATTCTCCTCTATTTTTTTGATTTTATCATATGTTATAAAATTTTGAAAAGTCTATATATTTTTCTTATTGAAATAACATTTTCCCCTGCCACCAACATTGGTATAGGTTAGCTATCTAGATTTATGTTTCTAAACAGAGCAATTTTATGGAAAATATCCAATGCTCTGGCAAATCTACAGGCTGTCATTTTATATCATTCTATGAGTAGAAAGTCTCTCCTTCCAATAGTTATCCATATATTTTGTAAAAGAATTCAAATAAGTGATACAGGTGTGACTCCTCTGTGATAATCTGAAGTTTACTAATCTCATGTCACGGAGGTGAGGGAAAAGGGAAAATGACATACTTTGCAAGTATGTATTTTGTGACTTGAATCTAGAATTGGAAAACTGATCCATTTAGATGTTTTCACTTGCCAATAAATGCTATTTTATTCCTGAACACTGCAACATATCACTATCTCAGATTCTTACTGGTACTTATTAAATGAAGGAAATCAAATTTAACAGTGGCAGTTCCTGAGGTTAGCAGACAGGTGCTGCTACATTCCTGCTGCTTTGCAATCAGCTACATGCTGTAATGTTGAATTCAGTTCTCTTAACACACAAGGACTAATTCTGATTTTATTTACCTTCCCTTTTCCACTCCACTTTCTTATTCTGTTCGTTGCCTACACCTTTCACACAGCTTTTCTACCACATTTTTCTCTTTGAAGTTCTTCTTAGGCTGGTTTGCAAAGTTGCTCAGTAAAATGACCCCCAAACAACTTTTTTATTGTTGTTGTTGGTTTTGCTGAGGATAAACTAGATGACTAAATGATCTATTTAGCTAGTTATTTTCAGGATCCCACTGTTCAGTTTGTTTATAAGAGGGGAAGGAAATTTTTTGATAGATAGATGGGGAGTGAATGAGCTCAAACTTATGGTAAAATATGATAGTGAATATGGGAACAAGTGGTGGACTGTTAAGTAATTATGGAGGAGATGAAGAAAAGTAAGTAGTGTTTTAACTCATAAAATAATGAGCAAAGACATTTGTATCAGCCATCAGATTGATATTTCTATATGGTGTTTGTATCCCTTCCACTTTCTGTGTATCCTCATTTATTAAAAACAAAACAAAACAAAACAAAAAAAACACAAAAACAAAAACAAACAAAAAACAAACAGGAAATCTTCAATTATGACACTTGAAAAACATCTCACATTTTAAGACTTGGTGCGTCTTACATGCCTTAATTCTAAGTTAAAGCAGAAGCCCATCCAAACTGACATCTGTCTCATCTTGAAAGAACTGTGTGTGCCATAGCTTTAAAGTGTGGCACCACAACCCCGCAAGTTTTAGGCAATCTTATCTCAAGAAGAGCAAGAAGGATGACCGGGGGGAGCTATAGACTAGTCAACCTCACCTTGATCTCTGTGAAATGCTGGAACAGCTAATCCTAGAAAGTGTTTCAAGGTACACAAAGGAGAATAAAATTGCCAGGAGTACTCTGCATGGATTCATCAAGGGGAAGTCATGCTTGACCAACTGGATAAGCTTGTATGATGAAATGATCAACATGAATGAGGGGAGAGCAGCGTGTATTGTCTTCCCGGGTTTCAGTAATCAGTAAGGCCTGTCCGCCATTAGATCCTCATAGAGAAGCTGTTGTCTGGATGAGTAGACAGTGACATAGGTTGAAAACTGGATGAATATCTGGACCCAGAGACTAGTGGTCAGTGATGCAAAATCTAGCTGCAAAGACCAGTGATGAGTGGAATACCACAGAGGTCAATACTGTGTCCGGTTTCATTTAACTTCTTTATTAACTATCATGATGACAGGCTGGAGAGATGGGCTAACAAGAATCTCATGAAATTCAACAAGGAGAAGTGTAAAGTGCTGCACATAGGCAAGAACTACCTCATGCATCAGTACATGCTGGGGGTCACTCAGCTGGAAAGCAGTTTTACGGTAAAGGATCTAGGAGTCCCACTAAACACCAAGTTAAACATGAGTGAGCAATATACCTTTTACAAAGTAGGCTAACATTATTCTTGACTGAACTAGGCAAACTATTGCCAGAAGGTCAAGAGAGGTGATCTTTCCCCTCTACTCAGCACTGGTGAGGTCACCCTTGGAGTACTGCACCCAGTTCTGGCCCTCCTGGAGTAAATCCAGGGATGTGCCTAATGGGAGGATGCAAAGAAGAAAGGTCCAGGCTCTTTTCAGTGGTGCCCAGTGCTAGAATAAGAGGTAATGGGCACAAACTGGAATACAAGAGGTTCCATCTTAAGATCAGAAAGCACTTTTCTGTGTGGGTGATAAAACAAGGAAAGAGGTTACCCAGAGAGGTAGTGAAGTCTCCCTGCTTGGAGATCTTCAAAAGCCACCTGGATGTGATCCTGGGCAAACTACTAGGTGGCCCTGCTTGAGCAGAGGGCTTAGATCAGGTGACCTCCAGAGATCCCTTCCGACCTCAACTATTCTGTGATCTCACAGTTCTGTACATAGCCTGACTGGTTTTTGGTATTCTTTTGTCCAAGGGAATGAATCTTTGTCTGGTTTCGCAACTCCAGAAGCTTTATTTATTTATTTATTTATTTAAATTGACTGTTAAATTATTAATTAGAAGTGGGAAACGGAACTGTGATTGGCAGATCCCCTTGAATCCTGAAACAAATACAATTTTTGTTGAATTCTCTCAACTACTGTCACAATCTCTATAACAGCAGGTTAATTGTCTAACACCATAGCCTTTTTTTTTTTTTTTTTTTCACTTTGGTTTATTATAGCATTTTTAATTTCACTCCTATCTGTTCTTTGTTAGATATTTGCAAAGTTTTACTTTGATCAGTTTTGTCAGGCTTCTGAAGTAACTTATGAAACTATCTGTCTCCCTTAAGGAAGGCATTCCAGCACTGACATTTCCAAAATTCTTTCAGGAACTAAGTTGTATGTCAATATTTGTGTTTATATACATTTATATGTTTATATTGTGAGAGTGTGCAAATATTAAATAACAGCATGTATAAATGATTAGATATGTGCTTAAAGCCCAGATAAGAAGTTGATATTAACTGCTAATGTTAATGCCCATTTCCCTTAGATATGTCAAATACAATGGCTTCTTTTTGGCACCATACTGGAAAGGTTAGTGGGGGGTGCTGGTAGCAAAAATGGCCAAAGTGTTCTATTATATACAGGCAGCCAGTTTCTGCTGCTTTTCTGGAATGGTCCTTTGACTTGTCAAAGGTGTTCAGTGAAGCCAAAAAAAGCTGGCAGGACAGCTTTAACCCCTTGTCATGATATTAGATACTGCCTTTAGTAGACAAGCCAAGAGTATCACCTTGTCAGCTTTTGACAATAGATTCATGAGGGTTTCTCCACCCATGAGCACAGTCTGCAAAAAAGCTTTTATTCTCTCATTACTAACACTGAGCAATTTACCCTAATCTCACCCAGTCCACTGTTTCTCTTATTATCTCATTCAGTGCTTCTTTCCAGGTGCACATGACTGTTTGTAGCCTATTCCCCTTCTACAAAGGGAAGTCCCTACTTTGCTAACATAAGTAAAATATTTTAAGACTTAAAATTTGGAGAAAAAAAGAAACAACCTTCTTAAGCCTGGAAACACTGGTCATACAGATCTAGTTAGTTTTTATATCTAAATGAACTGGATTTGTAACAGTGCAAAGCAATGCCAGAAGGTGTGATGCAAAGCAAGCATAAGCTATGATGTACTTGTGAATTATCACCTGGTGCTGGGATAGTGCTGAGCATATGGTATTTCCATGCTTAGTGTGAGTTGTGCTAAGTAAAATATGCTTCATTTGAACCCACATATCTCCCACTATTATTATTATTATATATCAAATGAAACATTAACACCAATAGAAACAAAACTAATTCTTTGCAACTTCCAACCAATCAAGATTTTAGACGTCTCCTTCCTCTTCTTCTTTTTTTTTTTTTTTTTTTTTTTTTTTAATCAGAAAACCTTGAAAAGCCACATGTGAAAATGAGCATCTTCCTCAGCAGACTAACAAATGTGTGAAATTTCATAGAAATCCATTCTCACAGTTTCATTATGCAGAGGATTAATGTTTAATGCTGTCAGGCTGCAGGTCCACACTAATAAGAAAAGCTACAAAAGGCTATTGTACAGGGGAAGAAAATTTCATCAAACATTCCAAGAACATCTAAAAGGTTTACAGAGTAAAAAGTTAGCTAGATGTTCTATTTGTGTTCAAGCAATTTCCTTGATGTAAGATGAGATTTTAATCATACTGTAGTTTCACAGTGCCCATATTGCTGCTTTTTGTCTTTTTTTTCCCATCATCTCTGACCTTGCTCACACAGATGTAAAAAAGGAGAATTTTCTTTGACCTGTTGTATCCCTGTATAAGTCAAAACGTCATTTTTTTGTTTTTGTTTTTGTTTTTCTTTCTTATTAGATTCAAATTAATTTCCAGATTGCATTTATCAACGCTATCATATTAACTGAAACAGCAGACAGTAAAAAAAAAAAATCACTGACTATTGTAGCTTTTTAAAATAAGGAAGAAATTATTCAGACTTGTATTATAAATGTGTTGCTGATGTCTTCTGGAAAGATTCTTGTCTGGAATTCTGCCACAATTCTAGCAAACAAAACCAATCAACCAACCAACCAAAACCCATACCAAAATAAAACTCATAAACTGATTGGTCAAAGATTTCTCTAAAAGCTCAGGCAAATATTTATAGAAAATTGTTGTCAGTAGCTTTTTGAATTATTTTCTTGTTCTTAGTTTATTCTATAGCACTATAAATAATTGAAGCAAGAATCCTTCTCTATAGTGGATTTTCTATTGAGTTCAATATGTCCTGAATTTCACTCAAGATGAACAACTTCCTTCTTAATGTGCTTCTACTGTCCTTCTACTGTGCTTTTAGTCTAAATAACAACAACAACAAAATCCCCTCAAATGTAAGAAAAAAAATTAACAATTACGAAGATCTAAATATGGAAGGGAGCAATCTTCTTTATGCATATGAGAAAAAAAAAAAAAGAAGTTGCTAAATGCAGAAACTTGAACAACAACAAAAAAAGTCCTTTTCAAAACTATTACTCAGACTTTTTCTAAAAAGTCAAAATATCTCTAAGGCCCGATGAAGTCCTGTACAAGGTTGTTTTTTTTTTTTTTTTTCCAGATTCTTCTGAAACTCCTTCCTTCATATATGCAAATCTATAGGAATAGTATTGTAAGGACTGACATTTAAGACCTCCTGGTTACCTATTTAGTGCTGCTATCTTAGCTGTTTTAATAGCAATTCACAGACTAACTCATAGACTCTGGGATGTACTTCCAGCATTTTATTTTATTTTTTTTTCCTTGTGGTCAGAGTGTTTGTTAAAAATTAATGTTTTTAAATTGTTTGTGAAGGTAGTGCTTACTTTTGGAAATGAAACTCTTGAACAAGATAGTCTGCTGCTCTCTGGGTTGGTTGGGACTATTCATTGCAAAGGCATTTGCAATGGCATCTTCAGCTGGATCAGCTGAGAATCACTGAATTGTTGTTCTGATGAATTCTTAAAATCCACTTGGTCAGTGATCCCATATGAGCACTCCCACATGTGCATGACCCATCTGTTGCTATAGATTATCTTAAAACATGTACAACCCTGGCAAACACATCTCAGAGGTAGAAGAACCCTTTCATTGTGGCCACTCCTGAATCTGCAGGACTAGTTTATTCAGTTTAATAGAGTCTCACCTATGTGCAATTTGTTCAGATTTGCAGCTGGAACTGCCTCTGGGCTTCTCTAGGGCAGCCAGAGTCTCCATCCAGGATATTAATCAATACATGTAAGCATATACATAGCACCCATCACAGCTGGTCCATGCACAGCAGGACCTGCACTGGGGCATTTTCTGGATTCTCCAAAATTCTTCTGGAGAGTTGTGTAGTAACTAGTTCCAAAGTTTTATGGCAAAAGTGACTAAAACTGGAATCCATTATCATGCCTCAGGTCAATCTGTCCTCACATGTATGCAGGAACTTGTGGTATTACTTGACCATGTGGTAAGTGGATGACAGTCTGCCTGATCTGCACACAAGCAAGCCCTGGCCACAACTGTGGCTTGAATTGCCTCCTTACATTACAACAGTAACTCATTTATTCTCTAATACATGACAAAGAAAAATTTCAGATTAATTTCATTAATCTTAATTAAAATGTTGTGGAAGTTGCATAAGGAAAACAAACTGTTCCTGAGATCTTCATATGTTTATATACAGATGAGAGTATAAATATAAGTATAAAAAATGTCAAAACTCTTTGGAAAATGAAAGCAGCTTACACCCCAAACACTGGCACATGTCACCATTCTCAGCAAGTATAGGTCCACAAATCATTTTTGTCTGTATGAACGGTTTCATTATGCACCATGTTCAGTATAAAGAGTAAACAAATAAGAAAGAATAGGAAAAGAAAGAAGGAGAACAAAGAAAACTCAATAGAAAGAGGGAAGGAGGGAAGAGAAAATCAGGAAAAACTAGCAGCTAGAACTATTACTATGACATGCACTACAGTAAAGACCACTTCATAAATTGTAGTAATAGGGAGTTAAAGTAAGCTGGGAAAGAGTTAACAGGATGATGATGTTAGCAGAAGAGGCAAAAAACTGTCATAGGAAAATTTGATCAGCTAAAATAATTCTGATGTAGAAGTTATCTGTGTATCATTCAAACCTTCCTTAGTCTTGAGTTAAATAAATTTAGTATGCTAACTTCTTTTCCCAGTCCTGGAACACTTTGAAGTTTACCCTGAGCATCTTTTTGTATATTTTGTTATATTTCTTCATGAAAACCTATGGTCCCTATCCATTTGCAAAAAGAAGATATTTGAAAGTTGTTGAAAGGAAGGGACAAGCAAGAAGATTCTTCCTAAAACTTCTTTCTTTAGTCTAAAAATAGGTCATAGTTTTAGAAATATTAATTGAGCTTGGTAATAATTTTAGTGCCTAAAAACCTAGAGGAAACCAGTTTTCATTGAAAGGAATATTTCCATTATACCTGAATGTGATGACTTGGAAAGCTTAGAGGCAGTGATAAGTTTTCCTATAATAATCATGGATACCGATTTTCAAGTATATAGATCATCTCCTCCTCCCCTTCTGAAAAGGAAGATAAAGCTCTGGTATTGTCTTGACAATAGTTCTTTCTGTAGGGCTTTTGGCACTATTAAGTCTACACTATGAGAAATATTTATAATATACATGAAAGATCAACTACAGTGATAGGATAGATGAAGATGCAAGACATAACACTTAACTATAAAGCTGTATGTAAAAAGAAAAGGTGGATAAACATTCATTTGAAAACAAAACGTGCTAACGTACATTATACATAAAATTTGTCACTATAGTTATGATACAAAGAATTGAAATCCACTCTTAGGTGAGAATAGTTATCCAGCAAATTCTGAACTGGAGATCGAGAACTCTCTCAGATTGTTCAGTACCATGGAATAAATGACTAATGAATGCTCCTCACCTGTAAAATTCCAGACTGAATTTTCATGGCAAGCCTAAAGAGAACCTGCTCACTTTAAAAGAAAACAACAAAAATATTAAGATGGGTAAAATGAACTGCCAGAATTCTTCACTGGAAGTGTCATCTCTCACATTTAAAGTTTGAAGATTGCATTTGTACCTTTGGATATTTTTGTGTGGGAATGCTCTTTTTAGCTGTTATTTCAGAATCAGTTGTGAGAGTTAATGTTGGAGTTTCTGGTAATGTATGCTTCTGATATGCATTTTCAAATAAATATGTATCAAGCCAACAGCCCTATAGCAGTGTTACTGAAAGGGTCTTCTCATGAAGGAAATAGAGGCTGCTACACTCTAATGCACAAATTTATGTAGAACACATGTCAATTTATTCCAGCTGAAGTAGATTTAGCAACAAAGAACTGTCAGAGACTGATGTTGTGTTTGTTATATTTTATTCAAAGAATAGGTACAAGACAGAAAATACAACTTGCCTCTAGAAATATAAACCGATATTTAAGCTGTATGAAATATTCCTGGCAGGAAAAAAAAAAAAAAAGTATAATTAACTTTAAACAAATTTTGCATGCTTACCTTAATGAGATCTATAAATTTGATGCAAAGGCTTTCAGTTATGTTTTCAATAAAGGTAGTTGTCCACAGAACTCAACATATCATTCACATGAGTCTGTCTGACATAATACTATTCATTTTTTTTCCTAGATCAGGATATAATGCTTCTGGACACATATAAGTACTTTTTGTAGGTTTTAGGTTTGTTTGTTTTAATTTGCATTTACACAACTTCTTATTACTTCTTCTTTGTAAAGGTCTCTGGTAATTTCTTGCTGTTCAGTCAATTTCATTTTACGTCTTTTTAATGTGATTTGGTTCCTTTTTGGCTTACTTTTATTGAAGTGCAAATATTGGATTTTTTTTTAGGAAATCTGAATGTTTCTATTTCCAATCTTTCTGGGGATTCATGTTACTGTTCTCTTCATTAATATTTCCAAGATGGACAGAGACCTATGTGCCTACAATAACTCTGGGAAGAAAACAATACTACAGGCTGGGTGAAGGATAAAAAGCCATGACACCAATAACCCACATTCATGAGATTTTTTCTGCTTTATTGTCAGGTATACATTTTTAATTTTCATACATTCCCAGAGCAGGAATGTAAATTGTAAGCCAAGATTGATAGAGGTTCTAGTGGGAATCTCTGAAACTGACTTTTAAAATCCCTTAAGACAGGGATAAAATTGGGACCTTTTAAATACACCAAGTACTCGCAATAGCTTTATTACCACAGTGCTACTTCAGTCTGTATATTGCACGAGGTCTGGAGACTAATTTCAGCAACAGCCACAATTTACTAGCTATAGTAGCCCTCAGATGAATAGTTTCTTGTAAAATCAGTGGCAGTTTTATCCTACCGGAGCACAAATAAATCAGCTCTTATTATTCCACATTCATTTAATCCTGGGACATTAGTCAGTGAGACCTTTCTGCAGCCTAATAAACAGCAGCAGCAGCAGTTTTTCTTTATGAGAGTAGTTGTTCATCCTAAATTAGAGCCAGCATTAGAGGAAGGCAGAAACTTTCGCAGCATGATTTAAAGATATATAATATGAGACTATAATAGTGTATGAAAACTGCACCCATGTGTATAAATATAGAGGAGTCATATTTTTGCTCTACATGGGTTACTTTGGAACATGTGGCTTATTTTATCTATATATCTCAGAAGTGTGTATTTTGTTGTGGCAAGTAATATTCATGTTATCTGCTTATTTCTCTGGATTTGACAGTGGCTTCTAGCAGCGTACCTTAGCTACCTTGTATAGGGGGAAAATGTGAAATGAAGACACTGACTCAAAAATATTATGTAACAGTATGTTATTATTTCATTTTTACAACCCACAACCAAGAAAACATCTCTGAGCTCATATTTACAAACAATGCTTTGCTTTAAAATATTTGGTGTTTTGTGAAACGGACAATACCTGTGCTTTTGAATGTGCAATTTCCTCCTAGTTACTTCAATATATGAAAAAAATGGCTGTTGTTCCTCTTAAATCCTTTTATGGATATCATTGTAGGTCTCTCCTATAATTTACAATACAGATAAAAAGTAGATAAAGTTCAGAATGAAACGTGAAATTAGGAATTCAGTTTCCAAGAAAGGACACCATTTGACTGGCATCTGTACCAGGGCTCCCAACCTCTTAAGTTTGTACTATGACCTTTAAGTATTTTCCTGCCTGAAAACAGCAGTTTCAGTTAAACTTTTGGGGATTATGGATTTGCTTGAATGATAGTTTCAGGGTGAAATTCCAAAGATGTAGAAACAGAATTCTGATGGAGTGGCTCAAGTTCACATGACTTGTGATGAATAGCTTTGAATTAAATCTTTTGAAAAGCACATTGTTTCAGTATCAATTTTATTTTATTTATTTAATTATTTTTTCTGGTGAGTGCACTTTTTCTATACTACTGCCATAGTATGTAAATGACTGTTATTGTTATTTATTGTATCTCACTAATATTCCATTACTAAGAATCTCCCAGTTGAAAAATGAAGTCTCCTAAAGTACTTACTTTATGTCAGTTTGGAGTCTTAACTAGGAAAATTAGAGGATGAGTGGCTGACTGTTTTGTAGTGATTTATATACATCATAATTTAATTTGTTTTTAGTTGACGCTTTTCAGTTCCATTATTATATAAATACACTCTTATGACTACATAAACTTATATACAAGCATACATATGTGCCCACAGGAAAATGGATGCACATGCATTGATTAATTCCTATAATTTTTAATCAGTCATATCTGATATAGTCAGAATTTTTTCAATACCAGATTTGATTTACCATTCCTTTATCTTCTCCATGTAATCTGTATACTTTCTTCTGTTTTAAATGGATTTTGTCTATAGTTCCTAACCTGATATCATTCTCCTACATTACTGAAATCAAAAAGAGAGATTGAATTGCTAAAGTCTATAGTTTATATTATTTGTTGCCTTGTTTTTTTTTGTGTTTTTTTTTGTTTGTTTGTTTGTTTGTTTGTTTTCTTTTATTGTAAATATCTCTGAGATTTCTTCTCTCTCTGTGTACCACTGATCTACAATAAAAATGAAAATAAATATAATATGAGAAAATAGGAGTACTGCTTTATGGGTTAATTGTCTGTTTGTGACTGAGTTGCTCTAGGAATCATATAATCGCTGCCAAATATCTGGATGAGTCTTTTAATGAAAATTATAGCTTTCATGCTTGCCCACAGTGCCAGGAAGACAGAGCAATTGGAGCAAAACCATAATTTAGTACTGTACTTCCACTCACTTCCAACAAACAGAGAGCACATATAATGCCTCTGTTTCTATGTGGCTGACATACAGTATGGGAAGATGTTGATGCAAAATACCTGCTGTCCAAAATACTAGCAACTACCAGGCTACCAGGCTCAGTGAATCTTCCCCAAGATCCTTTGCTTTCTTTCATTCACATAACTGTCAGCTTTAAGGCAGGCCAGGAGAATAGATGGTATTTTTCCACATTAAATATAAGTATACAAGTATAAAAGTTTCTGAATGGAGGGTGTCAAAGTGATGGGGCCAGACTTTTTTTGGTGGTGTCCATCAATAGGACAAGAAGCAATGGGCACAAACTGCCACAGAGGATGTTCCAGGTGAACATGAGGATTTTATTATTATTATTATTTTTTCTGTGAGGATGACAGAGCATTGCAAAATGTTGTCCAGACAGGTTGTAAAGTCTGCTTCCCTGAAAATGTTCAAAAGCCTTCTGCACACAATCCTGGGTAATATATTCCAGAGGACCCTCCTTGAACACGTAGTTGGACTAGATGATCTCCAGAGGTCCCTTTCAACCTCAACCATTCTGTGGTTCTGAATATTCTTTGCATAATCTTGAATGGGTCAGAATGAAACAACCACAAATTTGTCACTGAGTAAAAGCCATCTACCCACCTGCTTTATTATTATTATTATTATTATTATTATTATTTTAACATTTATAACTAATTCTTCCTGCTTTTAAAATCTTTTTTTTTGCCTCTTTTCTGACAGGCGTCCCTCATATGTATAATGCCTTCCAAATATGTTTTTGACTGGAAACACAACTGGGTACCAACTATAGGAGAGCTCACTTATCCTTTCTTGCAAACAGAGAGACCTTCCAGTAGCATGCATATTACTGCAGTCCAAAGATACATCTGACTGCATTTGACTAATGTACACAGGCCTTGTTTGCATAACCAGTACCTCTGAATTCAAAGGATCTGGTCTGAAGTTAATGTAGCTAGTCACACATGCTCTCATGTTCATACCTACAACATTCCCCTATAAACTGTAAGCCTAAAGCATTTTGAATGTATCTCATAGTTTACCATAACATGGGCTGCTAGTCTCAGGTGATATGCTGAAGTAGAATAGCTGATGCTTAATGTCCTTCCCCTTACAGCAGGAAAGACCAAAAAACATGATAATAACCTAATTCAGAAGTCCTTAATATCTGTGATTGCAGTACATGGTTGAGTCTTCCAGGCTGAATCATCCTCTGGAAGACATCCTCTCCCTTCTCCTGGGAGAAGGTGGTATGAAGAATATTCTGGTACAGTCTAAAAAATTTCATAAACCAAAAACAACCAACAAAACAAAAAAAATGTCCCTGGATTTTGTGCCTCCTAAGCTTTTAAAGATCTGATGTGATTTCCTTTACTGAGCTGTAATATCTAGACCAGAATCTGACATCAGTAAAGATCTTCCTTGACAGGCTGTCCACACCTTCTCAAGTGGCTGGCAGCGACCTATGTTAGAGAAGGAAAACCGAGCTAGGCAGACAGGCTGGCCTCATCTGGGAAAGGGATTGCCATGCACCAATGCAAAGAGGGCGAATTAGAAGATTCTCTTGATTTTTATTTTATTTTATTTTTAACTTTCTCTTTGGCTCATTTTGATTTTGTCTGTGGAGAAGAACGGTCTCTTATGACATCTAGGGTTAAATTTCCAGCATGATATGAGGGTTTATTTGCATTCTCCTCCCCGTATCAGTAATGAGTTGTTCAGCTCAATGCCTGCATACTGTGCTGAACATTTACCCCCAGGGTCTCAAGTATCAATGAGGAGGGAGGGTGAGAGCTCAGGAGTCTTCTTCAGCTTGAGAGATCCCAGGACAGGAGAATGGAAAATGGCAATTATTGCATGTGGTAGAGAAAAGCTCCAGACTGAAATAACAGGGGGATTGCAGTTCAGGGTGAAGTCACATTGCCAGAACAGTACGGGGGAAGCATAACATAATGCTTACTCTCACTGTGCCTGGCTCTAGCCTTTCTATATTGTGACCCTTTGTACATTGGACAATGGCAAAAACACCAACTTCAGGGCAGATTAAAAAAAAAATAAAGCAAGCCCAGTTACCAATACTCATTTGCATATGCATTACTCACCAGGGAACCCTCCACAGGCAAAGGAAACTATTTGATTTGCACACTCAGATTTCACCTTCACATTCTGCATTGACTCATCACATGCAAATGTATGCACTCAGTTGCATGCACCCAGGTTCAGAAATCATTCCTCTGGTTTCAAGGAAGAAAAAGAGAGAATAATAATCACCCCCCTGCCCCAGCCTATTGTCAACAAATTTCAATTCATCACTGTTGATTTTGCTGAAAACTACTTTGCAACATTACAGCTGGGAGTGATGTTATCCAATGCCATTTTTATCAGGGTTTCACTGTGCAATGCAGAGTATGCAGGGGAGTCACTGCAGGCTGCTGGTGCCCATGATTGCTTCTGACATGTACAGCTGAAAGGACTCTTATTCCAAGAATGATCTTCTTTTTCAGACTGTATTGAGTTGGGACTGATTTTGATAGCCAGTTTCAGTCAAGAATCATAAAGTTATTGCACATTTAAGACCGTCAGTATGAGAATCATTCTCTGTCTCTCTCTCCCTCCCCCTCTTACCTTTCTTTCCCCTCCCTTTCTCTCTCTCATCATTTCACAGGACTGCAAGGTTACAGAAAGGTCTAATCAATTGTCAAACTCTCCTTTATCTCTGAGAAGGTGGTAAAAAAATCTAACTGCCCTGCTGTAGGGGGTTCTTCTGACTACACAGCACCCTTTTTCACATACAATGCTACCATGATTAATGTCCTCCCACCTCAGACCTTGTTAAAACCTGTTCTTTAAAGCAGGCTGGTGCACCACAGTGAGAGCAAGAGCAAGGTTGCATAAATCAACGTGTTCTCACAGCCCCCAGGATATCCATTATAGATGCCAGCTGGATGACTGGAAGATAGAGAAAAATGAATATTGTATCCTGTGGCCTTTTGCCTCTAATGACCACTTTTCAACATTTTTGAAGGCATGATTAAATTTTGATAACTGGGGAAGTCACTCTGAGCAGGCTGAAATAGAGATAAATTGACTGAGGGTCTGACATCTCAGTGGAGAGCAGGCAACTAATTAGTGTGTGAATCGCACTCTGAAAGAGATGTAAAAGGGAGGCTGGTTTAATCAGAGGAGCTGCTGAGGTACAGGAATAGTGAGGGATAATTGCGGCCTAGGTAGAAATCACAGGCTCAATGAGCAGCTTTTTCTGTCTGCTTGATTGGCAGCCGCTGACCTAGTGTCCAAAACCTTTGAACTCTTACAACAGTAACAGCCTTGTCAAGGCAATTTGCTTGCAGCTTTCTGTGACCAGTTATTTCAGCCGTGGAGCTGGGACACCCAATTTGAAAGGGCACTTTGCTCCTTTGCTGCAGTGGAAGCTGGGCGGAACAGCCTCATTATTTTTGATGACTTTACTTTTGAACCCTTTATCTGCCCCCCTCTCTGCTCCTCTCCAGGTCCTCTCTTCCCCAGTGCACTCCACATACTGTGTATGCATCCCCTCCCTGGGGACCTTGCCATAGGGATGAAGCATTGGATCAATTTAGCTGTTGATTGCAGGCAGGGAAGGGGGGGGGGGGCGGCGAACCACACCACACTGCATTACAGTGTAGTTTTGTTGCAGGAATGGGGCTTCCTCAGTGCCTGAAGTGGTAATGCTGTAGGTAGGACATGCAAAACACGTGTGCGTCTGGAGTCTGGGTCTCACCAGGTTTAGAGGAATTAAAGTTAACATATTTAATCATTTTAATGAGTGGCTGGGACAACACCTCTTGTACTTATAAATGAAGAATAGCACACCTATGACAGAGATGACTAACATATCTTCCAGTGATTCAATCCTGTTTACACAGTGTACACATGTAGCATTTTGTTTGTGCTATCAGCAATGTTCTGACTTAAACTGGTGTTTAGGGGAATAAGTTGCAGTAGCTGGTGAGGCAGATTCTCTCTCTCTCTCTCTCTGTTTTTGGGAGGGAGGGTGGCTGCAGAAAGAGTGAGAAGACAGAGTGGAAAGCTTGCCTTATTCCATTTGATAGTGTGAATTAGTGTTGCTACGCATTATTTTATTTTATTTTATTTTTTTTGCCTGGGGCAGACTAGTTTCTCTTTTTAAACTGATCAATCCCCCTGGGTCTAGTATTATACCAAGGACCAGGATACCTGATGTGACTCGTTTTTGATGTGACAGCATACTCTTTCTGCAAAGCCTTCAGCTAGGATTTCCAAAAACACTTTTTTCACATGAAAATTAGGGCCAGTAGTTACTAGGTCTACATAATTAGGCACCTGCTGTATATTAGTGCTTTATTACCAGGTGGTTTACTCTAGTGGTAGCTCAGAGCATGGCTGCATGAATATGCTAAGCTCAGTTGCTGACTGATAACATGCTAGCTGCTCCATGGTCCTTTCCTGTGTCCATGCTCTTAACTGCAACCCAAGACTGGAACTGCATTTTTCCTCACAGATACCTCCAATGAGTGGCAAAAAGCTGTTGAATCAGGATGGATCCTGGATATTCAGAGCTGTGACTTTGTCCATCTTGCTATTCCTCTCTGAATGTTTATAAAACACATGGAAACATTTAGGTCCCATTTAGAGGCCACCATCGTAGATCACCACAAAAAGTACTTTTCCTCTGTTCGCTCACTGGGGGTTGGAAATTGAGGGGCACAATAACATTTATTTTCCAAGTATTCTAATGATGTAGAGTGGCACCTTGGAGGTCTCTATCAGTAACAGGGGAAAGCAATACATTTCCTGAATTATGACAAAATTCATAGAGTTATAGAATTATGGGCAGGAACACCTCAAAGCCCCATGCAGCCTGCCTTTCAACACTTCCAGGGAAAGGGCATCCACAGTGTCTCTGGGCAAACTGTTCCTGTGCTTCTACTTTAGTCAAAAACTTGTTTTATGCATTCAAAACTGGCAGTCTTTACAGGGTGCCACAGTCTGCTGAAAGTGATGGGTTGTCAGTTTCCCAATCCACATAACATTCTGCCCATAAACACAGGATTGTCCCATAAGAAAATGAGCAAACACAAATGTCTATGTAAGAAAATACATGATACCCAGAGGACCAGCATTCTCTGAAACAGCTCTCTTCATTCCTTTGCCTTTAATGTCTTTTGAGGAGACAACTCTAAATATACTTATATAGTAATATTGTAATGGCCATGGTAACCACAACAGAGACAATATTTCCAATTAATCTATATGGGAATATTGCATGTGAATCTTTGACAGGATTTCAGACTCAGAGTAAGGTCTACTATGATACCCCTTCAAGTAAAATAAATTATCCATTAATTTTATTGGATAAACAACGGTTGGTTTTGTTTTCTTTTTGTGTATGTCTGTGTTTGTCTTTTGTGTTTTTTTGTTTTTTGTTTTTTCCATATATCATAGAATGGTTTGGGATGGAAGGGGCACTAAAGATCACCTAATTCCACCCCCCTACAACGTCTCTGGGCAAAATGCTCCAGTGCCTCACCACCCTCATTGTTAAAGAATTTCTTCCTAATCTCTAATCTAAATCTACTCTTTTTTTTTTTTTTTTTTTTTTTTTTTTTAGTTTAAAACCATTACTCCTTGTCCTGTCACTAAGCTCCCTGACAAAGTGTCCCTCCCCAGCTTTCCTGTAGGCCCCCTTTAGGTATTGAAAGGCGGCAGTGAGGTCTCCCCAGAGCCTTCTCTTCTCCAGGCTGAACAATCCCAACTCCCTCAGCCTGTCTTTGTAGGAGTGGTGCTCCCGTCCTTTGATCATCCTTGTGTTCCTCCTCTGGACTTGTTCTAATAGTTCCATGTCCTTCTTGTGCTGGGGGACCCAGAGCTGAACACAGTGCTCCGGGTGGGGTCTGTGAGAGCAGAGGGGGACAATCACCACCCTCGCCCTGCTGGCCACGCTGCTTTTGATGCAGTCCAGGACATAGTTGCTTTTCTGGGCTGCAAGCACACATTGCTGGAATATGTTGAGCTTCTCATCAACCAACACCCCCAGGTCCTTCTCCTCGGGGCTGCTCTCAACACATTCTCTGCCCAGCCTGTATTTGTTCTGGGGATTGCTTCAGCCCAGATGCAGGACCTTGCACTGGCCTTGTTGAACCACACAAAGTTCACACAGACCCACCTCTCAAGCCTGTCCAAGTCCCTCTGGACGGCATCCCATCCCTCCTGTGTGTCGACCGTACCACACAGCTTGGTGTCCTCGGCAAACGTGCTGAGGGTGCACTCGATCCCACTGTCCATGACACCAAAAAAGATGTTAAACAGTGCCAGTCCCAGTACCGACCCCTGAAGAACACAACTCATTACTGATCTCTACTTGGATATTGAGCCATTGACTGCAACAGTTTGAGTGCGACCAGCCAGCCAATTCCTTACCCACTGAGCAGTCCATCCATCAAATCTAGGTCTCTCCAATTTAGAGACAAGGATATCATGGTGGACAGCATCAAATGCTTTGCACGTGGCCAGGCAGATGATGTCAGTTGCTCCTCCCCTGTCCACCAATGCTGTAACCCTGTCGTAAAGGACCACCAGATTTGTCAGGCACAAGCTACCATCACTGAAGCCATGTTGGCTGTCACCAGTCATCTTCTTGTTTTCCGTGTGCATTAGCATTGTTTCCAGAGATTCTGCTCCATGATCCTGCCAGGCATAGAGGTGAGACTGATTGGCCTGTCAGTCAAAGTTCTACCTTCTTTGTAAAAAAGCATCGTGTATATAGAGCTCTTATTCCAGCTTTGCAGTGTTCTTGGTGAATAAAACATATATTTTATATATATATATATATATTTGTGGCCTGTGGTGAGGACCATGGTGAAGCAGGCTGTCCTCCTGCAGCCCATGGAGAACCATGGTGGAGCAGGATTCCATGCTGCAGCCTATGGAGGAGACCACGGTGGAGTAGGAGGATGTGGCCTGGAGAAGACTGCAGCCTGTGGAAGGCCCTCACTGGAGCAGATTCCAGGACAGAGCTGCAGCCCATGGAGAGCAGACAGGAGCAGAGGGTCTGGGGGAAGCTGCCACCCATGAGGAACCCACGCTGGAGCAGTTTGCTCCTGGGAGATGAATGGACCCTGTGGTACGGAGCCATGTGGGAGCAGTTCTTGAAGAGATGCTGCCTGTGGGCAGCCCCCACAGGCTCAGTTTGGGAAGGATGGCATCCCATGGGAGGGACCCCAAGGGGAGCAGGGGCAGAGAGTGACCGTGAAGGAGCAGTGGAAACGAAGTGCTGTAGACTGACTGCAGCCCCCATTCCTCCATTCCCCTGCACCACTCGGGGGAGGAGTTTTTTAGAGGGCAGATTGGGGGAAGGTGTTTTTGGTTTCTTTCCTTTGTTTCTCACTTTTCTAGCTTGTTATTAATAGGAAATAAATCTTACTATCTCCCTACTCTGAGTCACAATAATTGTTGAGTGATCTCCCCATCCTTATCTCAACCCTTGAGCCCTTTACATCATATTTTCTCCCCCTTTCCCCTTTGAGGAGGGAGAGTGAGAGAGCAACTGAGGTGGAGCTCAGCTGCCCACCTGAGTAAAACCACAGCAAATATTTATTTGTGCATATAAGCATACATATATAATATGTAATTATATCCTGCTATGACAATGTATCTGGTACTCTGGTCTAAAAGTGCATGAGAATGACGCAATAGCCATTTTCACTCAACTGTCATGATAAGCATAAAAAATTGTTTCCCTGTCCAAATCTCTTTCCTGTTTCACAGCTATGTGAAAGCAGTCCTATTTAGTTATTGATGGCCTCACTCTGCAATGATATTTCCAGGGACTAACATCATTCCCGTTGCCATTATTGTCTTGGGACTTGTAAGGAGTCTTCATATGGCACTTGTTAGTTGATGAGTGAAGGTCTTTAAGTGACAAAAGTAAGTGGTTTATTTCCTAGCTTGTCTCACCATCAGGTTTCATACAGATACTAGAACCACTTCCTTTATCAAGGAATTAAAGGTGATCTCTCCCCATATTTACACAACATATGTGTTGACCTCTTTGAGAGTGTTTGTTGTTCTTCTTCAGGCTTACCTCCTGAAACATTTATCAGATGGCATAGGTGTCTGCTATGATTGAGAGTTTTCATACACTAAACATATGCAGTCTTGAGTATCTGTGGATGGCAAATACTCTTTCATAATCTAGTTCTATTTTTGTCCATAATTATATGCATGTGTTGAATTAGACATGCTCATGCCAGCTACTTACCTTTCTCCGATACCATCCTGCCCTTTCGACAGTTAGCTGTAACTGCTGCTGCCAGAGTTTATTTTTCTCTTCTTATCAGTGGTGGCAGTGGAGTAAAGACTGTTAGCAAGGATTATTTGATTTTGTTTTCTCAATGGGAGAATAATGTTCTTAGTCTCCACTTCCTGACTCCCACTACCCTTTTGTTGAAGATATAAGTTTTCCTTGAACGCTAAATAGAAAATATGAAAACAGAATAGCATAAGTAGAAAAACACTGTTGTCAGGTTAGATGTTTTCAGCAAAAGAAGAAGAGTCTGCAACAGAAAATAGTAGTTTGACTACTTTTTCAACCTGTTTTTCAACCATTTTTCAACTTGATTTTGTGAACTGCAATATCCATGATCCCGTAGCAGAAGTATTTAGACTCTGGTGATAGCAAAGCTAAGACCAGAAGACTCAATACATTATTTCCATCTGTACATTCTGTAAAAATGGAATAGGTAAGACTTAGTGAAAAGCAGAGTGCTAGAAAAGACAGCTAGTACAGTACTACAACACGCACACACACACACACACACAAAAGTATTATCAACAGAAGTCAGTACAGGATTATCGGTTATGTTTTCCGTTTGGATGTGCCACCACAGCTTTTTTCCTATAGCACACACAGCCTTTAGATGTATCTGCCAGGAGACAGCATGCTGTTAAATACCTCATATGCTGTCCTCAACCAATCTGAATATTTGCCATTTTTCTTTCTTTTGTAATAGTATACAGTAGAGGTGGCCCACTATCTTACATTCTCGTAGTGGCTTAAAACTCACCACTGTGTATATAAGATGGGATTTTTTCCCCTCAAAACTTTCCAAAGGATTCCAAGCTAGGAACATAAATGTGATGTTTGGCTTTATGACAGTTTGGTTTTTAATAATTAAATAAATCCTTCAATGAAAACCTCATTCTCAGAGAGAATACAGTATTTCTTATGCCAGGACAGTTAACTGAATTAATATAGAAATTTTAACCCACATAGCTTTTTGTCTGCCCTGCACTCTAGAGGAAACCATAACCACTGTGGATAATCTGTTCCAAAACTCTGTCTAAGGCATGAAGTTATATTAGTTAGTTTCACAAGGTGAGCACAATAACATCCTGCAGTATCAGTGGTGATATCTGAAATGCACTAAGGAATCATTAAAACAGTTCAGCAGTTACACGACACTTGAAAATAGTAAGTCAATTATGTTTTCTTCTTCTCTCTCTCTGAGTAATTCTATCTTCTTCCAGCCCCCAGCATTCAGAGATGAGTAGTTCTCAGTCCTGTGGAAATATTTTTGTCTTCTTTTCTGAGAAGACACAAGATGAGTGGATTTTTTTAGGAGGAACATCATTTTGCTTTCCTCACTCTCTTCCTTTTGGAACAGCTGGCCACAAGGAAACTATTTGCAGAAGGGCTCTCATCTCACAGTGGGAAAGCGAGTGCCTATTTTCTCCACTACAGAGCTCAGCTGTGGTACTTCCTAAACCTCTTTGTTCATCTTCAGGAGAAGCAGCGCTGCTGGCACAAGCAAAGAAGTCCGATCATCTGTTTTCCCCCAAGTAGCTTAAAAATTCAAAATACATTTTAACTGCAATTGGAAACACTTTTAATAGCTCATTTCACCTGCAGAAGCAAACCACTCCCAATATTGCTTGTCAAATTATGTACCTACGTAATGAGCACTAGTTGATTAGTAGTCTTGCAGCATGGAGCTTCCTCCCTGAGCATTTCTGCAGTAGAAATATATACACAAATGATGGAAAATTCAAAGGGTGAGTGGTATCTCTAGCTGAGTGGTATCTCTTAGAAACATGAGTTATCACATGAGTTGAATACCTAACCCTCTAGATGTAATTTCAATCAGTTCAATATTGTTTCCAAATACTTTCTCAGGGACAAACAGACAGCATTTGTAGTCCCCTTATTTGCAAGTTTTTGCAAGTTATACTTTACTACTTATCGCTGTTGTCTGGCAAAGAGCACCACATACTTTGCACTGGAGGACAGATCAGTTCTTTTCATATTGCAGTTTTATGCAAGCTACACTAGTTTGTGTTCCTTCATGCCACAAGATCCCTCTAAGTAAGCCCCATAGTTCACCAAGTGTAAGTCACCCCTTGACTACTCAAAGAGCATACTTCAATTCAGCTTCATTTTACAGCCGAAAACTTTGCCTGACTACAAAACACTGCATTTCAAAGAAATGGAGGGACACAAGTAATTTCTTGAGTACAGATCAAGGTCTGTAGCTAGGTTACCAATGCAGATTTTATGTTTAAAATCTAAACTCAAGATTCTGAGCTTAAAAGACCATAAGGATGGAGTCACTTATTGAATGTGTGTAAACATGAGGATGCCTCATAACACCCCAAGAATTGTCATAAATCTGCATCTCACATCCTTCTAATGATGAGATGACCAGCTGGGTAGATGAAGGGAGAGCGATGGATGTGGTCTACCTTGATTTCAGCAAGGCTTTTGACACTGTGTCCTGTAACATCGTCATAGACAAGTTCAGGAAGTGCAACCTAGATGAGTGGACAGTGAGATGGATTGGCAATTGGTGGGACAGCAGAGCTCAGAAGGTTGTGCTTAGTTGTATGGAGTCTAGGTGGAAGCTGATAGCTAGAGGTGTCCCCCAGAGGTCAATACTGGGTCCAGTGTTGTTCAGCTTACTCATCAATGACCTGGACAATGGAACAGAGTGCACCCTCAGCAAGTTTGCTGATGACGCAAAGCTGGGAGTAGTTGCTGATACCCCAGAGGGCCATGCTGCCATTCAGAGGGACCTGGGCAGGCTGGAGGACTGAGCCGAGCGTAACCTTATGAAGTTCAATGAGGGCAAGGGTAGGGTCCTGCACCTAGGGAGGAATAACCCCAAGCACCAGTACAGGCTGGGGGCTGGAAGGCTGGAGAGAAGCTCTGCAGAGAGGACACTGGGGGTCTTGTTGGAGGACAGGCTGACCATGGGTCAGCAACGTGCCCTTTTGGACAGGAAGGCCAATGGTATCCTGGGGTGTATTCAGAATAGTGTTGCCAGCAAGTCAAGGGAGGTGATCCTCCCCCTCTGCTCTGCTCAGCCCTGGTGAGGCCACATCTGGAGTATAGTGTCCAGTTCTGAGCTCCCCAGTACAAGAGGGACATGGAGCTACTGGAGGGAGTCCAGAGGAGAGCTATGAAGATAACTAGAGGACTGGAGCACCTCTCATATGAGGACAGGCTGAGAGAACTGGTGGGTCTATTTAGCCTGGAAAACAGAAGACTTTGGGGAG
>CM021729.1:34973555-34996467 GCA_011074415.1 Stictonetta naevosa
CTTAGGTCAATGGTTACACAAGAAGTGATTAAGTGAGTTTTACTTTTGCCTGTTTAAATGTTTTTCTTCACTATAGAATTTTTAGAATTTATCTTAATAAAGTAATCTATACATAGTTGAAGAACGGGTGCTGTTCTTTCAAAATGTAAAATAAACAAACAAACAAAATAACAGTACAATTAACATCCCCAAACAGGCTCTCTTTCTGAGAGGGAAAATATTCCAATTATGAACAATTGGGAACTCAGTGGAGTTATTTTATATTTATGCTGGGACATATAGACACAGAATCTGGAAGCACTACTAGAAAGAAAAGCAGTGTATTTATATTCCTAAATATAGCCTTTTCTCAAGGCCAATTGCCATAAATGACATCTACTTACAGATGTCACAGCCATTGCTTGAAAATAAATGGTTCAAATGTTGTTTAAAAAAAGTGATGACTCTGGCCATAAGAATTTGGAGGTGAGAAATTGTCATAATTTTGCAGCAAGGTGTAACTAGTAAAAACGAATGCCTCACTTTTTCATATTCTACCTCAGTGATATGTTGTAATATTGTTCACGTTATTGTCTAACATGCACTAGGGGTGTTGGATGGGCCCTTTCTAGATTAGCCAATGATAAAAGAAATAAACATACATAAAATAGTGTTTTTTTGTTGTTGTTGTTGTTGTTTTTTAAATCATGTTCACATATTTTATAGTTTTTCTACTCCTATAAAAAATGAAAACTTGCAAGAGAATGCAGTCAATCCTTAAAAATAAGTTTTTCATCCTTACTTCCAATGATTGTCAGTTGCTGATCTCCCACAATCCACAAGTGAAGAATTACCACCTGAAAACCATATTCAATAAAAAAGAAAAATCTCAGCCAATCTTTGGAAGTTGAAAATTCTTATATATTTTTAAGTATATATTTATATATTTAACTGAGATTTTTTTTTTTTTTTTAATTTTTCCCTTGCTAGTAATGCCTATATGTAAAAAAATCCTACTCAGTGTAATTTATACACAATAACATGCTGATCTGATTAGGTAAAATGGAACAAGCCCATTGTTATTCTAGCAAGTCTAACTGTTATTATTACAGTAAGATGAAAAATTATTTACTTTGCTTGTATTAAATCCACAATATCTACATAAATCAGGATTCATCTTCTAGCACTGTTAAACAGTGGCAGATTCTACGTTGGCCAGTAGTGAGATTCTCTTTGGAATTTTATGTGTTTTTTTTTTTTTTTTTTTTTTTTTTTGTATTCCATTATTGACTATTCTTCAACCTTTTGCCCTTGAGTGTTATACACTGAAATCTTACTAGGAATCACTTCATAATCATGTCATTCTATTCAGGTATAACATTTAGGCTACTGTAGAGTAGTCAAGATTAGGATCAAACTCAAAATATACCTCAGTAAATTAAGAAATATCCAGCTCCACAGAGGTGACTTTGGAATATTTTCATAAGTAGTAGAGTATTATTATTTCATAAGTACTCTAAGGTAGGCTTAGCCAGTATTGGACCCTGATGATTTTGATGAGCTCTAAAACTAATACATTTTTACACATTTATTTGTTTTTATGTATGTACATTTCTCCATCTCTTTTCTTCTGGTAAATAAAACAGAACTTCCTCTGTTTGGTCCTAAAATAAGTGCACATCAAGGCTTCCAGAAGTATTGGTACATTCTCGCATTTTCTCAGAGGACAGGTTGGTCTCACATATGTTGCTGTTCCAAAAAAAATCTTACCCTATGTCCCACAGCCATGCTTAATTTATATCTGGGAACTGAATATTCGTGAAGCTATGGAGAGATGCCAACAACTAAATTGTATCAATGTTTGCTTCTGTAGAAATGGCCCAAGAATACACTTCCATCCCCGGTAGGACCATTGTCTCTGTCCCAGTCCTACCCCTTCAGTCATCATAAGAAGCTGAGACTTAAGCACAGTCAGTTTCTATCAAGAAAAATCATGGACCTTATTTCCAAATTCCCTGTACCATGCATACAGATTCACAATGGGGTATTTTACATTCGTTTTACAATGTAGCACATGCATAGACTAGCTTACCTATAGTAAAAGGTTTTTTTGTTGTTGTTCTTTTACCATTTTATATATATTAATTGGATTATGGGAGATGAAATTAGGTGAAAACTGAGTAAAGCTAGTTAGCAAGGAAAAAAAGTGAACCAAAATACTTTCAGATATGCTTATAACACCAGGAGATATGCACAACAATGTTCTAATTAACTGTTAATTTCTAACGACATAGAGAAAAACTGTCAACACTGAGGAAGTATTTCAAGTACACTAATCTGTAATGATGACTTATTTGAGTACTACAACTTTGCAAATTAACCAGTGGGATAAAATTCAGAAATTTTAGCTATCACCAGAAGAATATAATAAGACACTTAATAGTCCGTACTGAATCTTTATTCAAGAAAAAATCTGAAATGCCTACAAGAAGTTTTGGCTAAGAACTGCCAGATTTCACCTACAGAGAGCAGTAATTTTCAGAGAGAAACAGTAACATTCACTTGTGGCTTGAAAACATATTTATGTATATTTTGACTACTTTATACGTACACATGTATGTACAGCAAAGGATCTTGAAAACAGCAGACAAACAGATAGAAATTATCTGTTAAAGGTTAAAAGTAGGGGCACTTTGTATGAAGTAGTAGGCTGTATTCTCATTTTCTTTCGGTAATGGGTACTCAGTTTCTTCAGCTACCGTACTGGATATTTTATTGAGAGCTAAACATCCTCTTTTCAGACCACATGTATTGCAAAGGAAATTCAAGAGAGAGAAGATATTTAAAAACTCATTTTTCCCTTTCTTCAGTAGTGGGAACTTTTCATGAAATTTGATGCATTTTTTTTTTCCTAGGTCTTTCTTGAAGCTATTTTCTTTTAAAAAAAGAATTAGGTCTTTTGCTTGTTTTTTTTTTTTTTTTTTTTTTTTTTTTTTCTCTTTAGATAACTACATGCACAAATCTGAAGATGACTGGTTGTTAATAAAAGTGACACAGACCAAGGGTGTTCTTCAGGAGTAGGTAGTATAATTTAATTTATCTATTCTCTTTGAGATAGTAAGAGTTCATTGTTTTTGCCTGAAGAAAAAAAATATCAAATACTTTGAAGATAATGAAGGAGACCAACAAATCCCACTGATGTTGATGTGAACTTGTGAACAGGTACAGAAACTTAGAAGAAAATGTTAGTCCAAAATTTGACGGTATTGCTCTGATTCATTAGTGCAAGGAATCTACAAAAACTTACATTCAATATAGAACATATTATAGAATAATAAGAATTGATTATGATATAGTTATACTCCATGTGTTTAAAACTGGTATTTAAATTCCTGTGAGCTGTTGGTGTTCATGTTTCAGCTTGTGTTTTAGTATATGGGAAATATGAGTTCTAGTTCTAGTTACAGATCTAAAATTCTTCCATAATGGGAACTTCATTTCTGCAACCAAACCATTCATAGATCTACTATGCCAGTGTCATTTTTTGACATTTTTCTGGACCACTAGAACAAGTATTTTGACACATTTTTGGAGTACAAAGTAGATTTCATTAGATTTCTGGAGCTATGTGATTATAAACTCAATGAAAAAAAATTCCACATCTTAAGAAAATAATAATAGATTTTTAAAAGAGGATTTTAAAGTTCCCAGTGGAAAATAGCTGTCCAACTCCTACACATCTTTTCAAATTCATTTTTGCCTTTTGAATATTCTTCCTGAATTTACACTGAAAAGCCTAGAGCTAGAAACGTGGAAAAGTATGAGTTTCATGCAATAAGCCGGTTCTTTGCAGGTTGAATATCCATGGATAACAGGCTGCAGCTGCTAATTTATTTCACTACTAGAAAGAAGAAATGGCACTATCTAAGCAATTAAAAAAATATTGCACTACTTCAGAGCCACGTCTTATACAAAATACCTGATCTCATTTACTGATGGAGGATATTCATCTCCAGGAATAAATGTTTTAAAGATGAAGAAAAAACTGGTATATTATGAAGGAAATAAAACATTTTCTATGATTAATAACAAACATACTGACAGGGATTTAAGAGGAATGGTAACAATATTTCATTGGTTTGTGGAATGAAGCATTCTGATACTTGCATGGTTAGAGTCACTTGGCAATCTACTGTAAGAATTAATATTTCTCTCATGTACCACCAGCTGTTTATGGGGTCAACAATGTGAGCCATGCTTTTTGTGCTATTTTTCTTAGATATACTGAATCTTGAATGCAGTGAATCTAGAAATAGAATTTCAGCACAAAAACCCCTTGATTGACTAGAGCCAGAATGTCATTTTCATAAGTACTCTGCTCTTGTGAATGCACAAAGAGTGCATATTTTTACTTGCAAATTGCTTCAGCAGTGTACCCAAGTTTTATATGTATGAGCATACCCTGTCATGTTTTGCTGCTCATTCTGTTGTTATGCTCTTAACAAAGGAAAAGATTGCAAATTGCCAATCCTCTAGTTGATCTGAGAGAAATCAACTCTGAATATAAGTTAGAAGAACCACACCTAAAATTTGTAATAGAAATCTTCAAGTACAGTTCTGAGAAAGAGTATTTGCCATAAAATTTGCAGACCAAATGAAGTATGTAGTGCTCTCCCGTCTCTCACGACTAATTCTCAGGTTACAGTGAGCTTGGAAAACTGGTATTTCTTGACCTAAATGGAGGTTAAAACACCTTCATTGGAAATTGATTCACTTTAAAGTATTTAGCACTGTTCATACTTTGTAGCTGTATATATGACAGGTCTGGTTTCAACTGGTACTTTATGTAGCAGTTTTGGGAAGCCCATCATACACAGAAAGAAATCTGAATGAGTGTTTAACAAGATGGGCCATTTTGTTATTTTTCTTCTAAAATATAATCTAGAAGAAGCATTGAAAAAAGACATCTGTGTGCTTAGTGCTGGAGTATATGAATGCTGTATATGTTGAAGGAAAGTGATTGTTATTAATACCCTTTGATTTTAACCTTTCTCTTTAAGGAATTGTGACAGTCAAATCAAATCAAAATCATCAAATGCTTTTGCATGCTGTGAAACACAGGATGTACCCTTACTCTCCCTGTTGTAGTTTCAGTGAAACTGCTGTTGGATCAGGACAATTCTGAGCTGAAATTATATATCAGAGAGTCAGAATAAAAGCTAGAGTAAACCGATAAAACATTTGGACCACTGCCTTCTTCATCTAAGGCAGGGACACTAAATATATAGCATTTTGAAAATTGTTTGCCTAACCTTAACCTCTACTGATAGAAATGATCATTTGTGTAGTGATATTATCGATGGAATTATTCAAAGGTGTGAAGAGAAAATTAACTACCACAACTGGAAGCAGAATTAGAGTATATAAATCCTCTGTAATGCTGTACCTTGCTTAGAGAAGGGGAAACACAAACTCAATTACACCCACACATTCCTTGACTTGCAAAAAGCAGTATCCATTGCTTATTTTACAGGGCAGATAAAAGCAATGGAAACAGGGACTTGCAATGAAATACTTCTATACCTTTCTGTTCCCTTGGCTATGTTCATGTGAAAAAGTAATGATGTCTGGGAGGTCATCTGGTGCAATCCCACTGCTCACAGAGGGCCCATGCCTAGATGGTCTCTGAAGACATCCAAGAAGGGAGTCTCCACAACCTCTCTGGACAACCTGTTTAAATGCTCAGTTACCATTAGAGTAAAAAAAACATTTACTGATAATCAGATGGTCATAGAATTTAGAGACCTCCCTTCCCACCTGAGGGATACTCTGATCAGAAGACTGGAGCAACTTGTCCTGAGACCCTGCCACATGTATAGTGTGACGGTTGGAGATTACTTTTAGCCCAGTCTACTGAATAAATCCTGAATATCAGGTATATATATACACAGACTTGTGGCTGTGTAAGTTGCAGTTACAGGCCTTCATGCCAATGGGACACTGGGTGTAACTGGAGAATAACAGAAGTTCAGGCTTAGTGTCCTCCATATGGAAGTTTTTCTATGCACACCAAAAACGAATAAATATGCAGTCACTAATTACATAAAGGGGTTCACTTCAGAATTACATTTTTCAACTGACAAAAAACAAAAACTAAAACCAAGTATATCTAACTCGATTTGAAAATCTGGCACTTAATACCCTGACAGGCTTGTGTTTTCTCTCTTCTTCCTACTGAGGAGCAAACCTGTGGATTACCTCAGTCTAGAGGTAATCTGAGGTAAACTCCTTGAAAGGACAAGGAGTTTAATAAACTTTGGGTTTGATATAACAAGATTTGACTGGAAAATTATGCATTAGCTATAATTCAATTTTAGCTCTGAATTTATTTACGTGTTTTTATTATTATTTATTTTCAATAAGAGAGGGAAGACACTTCAAAGGATTTCATAGGAATATATTTTACTACAGTGTTTCCTTGTTCTTCTCTTTGGACCTGTAATTTTCTTGTCGCTATTCCTCAATCCCTGAGCACTGACTGACAGGGAGACTTTTGTTACTCTAGTATCACTTAAATAATTTTCTGAACACTTAGAAATGAAGTGATAATCATCCATCCCTTTTATGTACTCCTGAAATATCTGAGACATAATCGAAGTATAAAAGAGAAAATATCTTCCATACACTAGAAGCAGAGAAGCAGGAAACTCTTTCCAACAAACAGGGACCTTTTCAAAACTATCCTGCTTTGGAATGTATGGGAAGAAAGGTGGATGCAGATGTTCAACTGTCTCTCGGTAGAAAAGACATTGGCTGCCTTTGACTGTGTCTTGTAATAGAGCAGGTTTGCAACAAGGTACTCTGCATCTATTCCCTACTTTTCATTGTGTTTCCTTTCAAGTTTTTCACTAAGATGTAGGGGACATTGCAGTCATTTCATCTAGCCTCATGAACTGTCAAACCTCATGTGATAATTTCTGCAGCAAATCCAAAGATAGGACAAAGCTGAAAGTCTCCTTAAATGCAGTTCATTACCATAAGGATAGGGAAAAGAATGCAAGGAGCAGTAGGAGTGCATAGAAAATGGACTAAAGTGGCAGAGAAACTACAGCTATCCCTATTATCTGCTGCTTCTAAATCAAATGCATTATCCAATGAGGAAGCAAGTTTTCGAAATCTTAAAGATGTAGTCAACACTTTGCAGGCCCATTTTGTCCCATGGGCCTAAATTCATGACAGTCTATGCAAATAACCAATAGAAATGGAAGATAATAGCAATACTCATATGTAACACATGCCCTGTATTCAAAGGCAAAGAGAATGACATCAGGATATGAAGAATGGGTGAAGTTCCAAGTTATATGTATGAAAAGCTCTGTTGCCACCAAACAACTCATGTTGGAATATTTCTGCACACAATTAAAAGAAATCTAAACATCATTCTGTCTACTGCAATTCTTCACAAACAGCAGCTGTTGAGTAAAGTTTTTCCTTCTAGAGGTTGCTTTTTCTTCCTCTTCCTCAAATATCAGCTTTGAAAACACTGTTTTGTATCAACTATTGTTATAAACACTATTGTATCAACAGTACTTTAGAGACATCTCCAAAGTCACATATATCCCTTCTTATTTTTCTAACAAGCACGCAGTACTTTAGATATTTTTCTAAAAATTGTTAACTGCTACTTTCCAGGAAATCTGCTTTGTCACTGGAACTAATGAGTGCCAGAAAATCGCAGTATTGTCATATGAAGTGAGGTACTGGTAATTCTGATTATTCATAACCAGTAGTTTCCTAAGACAAGGATCTCTTACTACACCTAATGTTTTTGGGTCATTACCAGCCTGGTTAGAAAGCCTGTGGTAGCTTCCTTGCAGTCTAAAGCAGCTGTAGTGAGTCTTTCTCTAAATACGTTTAACTTGCGCAGGTCTGTAAAACTTCTGAGTTACCTGATAATTTGGTCATTTTGTTATGAAGTTCAGATGTTTCATACACAAACATAGGTTGTGTTTCCCTAAATCCTGGCAAACATAGAAGCAGCAGCCAAGATTCAACATGGCGAACTGCACCCAGGGAGCTGGCCAAGAGGCCTTTGTTCAGCAAGGAATAAAGTATCCCTTGGACCCTGTACTTTTGTACCTTAAGTACAAAATTAACTTCAGTGGAATGCATACTCACTTAAGAATGCATGTATTTAAAAACCATGATGAACTGGATCCCAAATGAGGAGTCATGAATTAATCATGCTATTTTTAACAAGAATCTTCTGTGACAATCATTGCTCAAGGTATTTGATGCTATTCCATAGCATTTATAACATCTGTTCCATGACTAGTGACAAATGCTCCAGGTCAGCCACCTTACTCTGGATGATTTAGTGCAATCTTCTGTTTAAATGATCCAGGTAATTCTGTACCTTAACATCTGATTTCAAAGAGATTCATTCTCCTTTAATTTGTTCCATATCATTTGTGACTAGAATAAAATGTGGTAAATGTTCAAAACCTTTGGGAGGCATTAGATGATCTAGACTTAGTACCGGCTTCAGCAGTTTTGCAAGTTACTTAAAATCACAAGCAAGGAAATAGAATTACCTTTAATAGCAGTTGGATTAAATACCATGCTATATTTAGGATAAGTTTTTGTTAGAATTTGTTCTAGTTTCACAGCTCTTTGATTCAGTTGATTTACTACTGATATAGATTAGCAAAAGTGAAAAAAGAAATTTCTTAATTTCCAAATTCTTAATCAATCACTAAATGTTTGTGTTGTTGATTTCAATGGGAAGCTTAAGGAAATAATGTTTCTAAGGTTGATGTTTTGCTAGATTCTGGTGTTTAATATTACTGTGCTAAGGTTTTCATTGTAAACATAGTAATGCAAATGAGTAAAAACAACAGTAAATGTATAAAGAAAACAACAGAAATATTCCTCCATTTAATCAGAAACACATGACCAAGTCAAAATTTAGTGTCAAATACCTGGAAAAAAAAAAGGTAATTTTAAAAGTTTTTGGATATCTTATTTCTTTTTATCTTTTTAAAAAATTGCTTTTTTAAAAAAATAAAATAAAATAAAATGATTTTCATCTCATCTCAAAAACAGCCCTGAAAAAAAGATTTATGAAATGCTTTTCCTTCAACAGGTGAAAGTTTCCTAAAATGTTCTGGACAATGCATCAGCCACATAACAACTAATTATTGTAGCTAGTACAAGGAACTAGAGTAGTAAATCACTCAACTTCTCACAGATTTTGGCAAATGTTGATTTTTTTGAAGGACACTCACTGTATTCACAGAATCACAGAATCACTTAGGTTGGAAGAGACGTCCAAGATCACCGAGCCCAATCTCTGACGTAGCACTGACAAGTAGTGCACTAAACCATATCCCTAAGCTCTACATCTAAACGTCTTTTAAAGTCCTCCAGGGATGGTGACTCAACCACTTCCCTGGGCAGCCTATTCCAATGCCTAACAATCCTTTCAGTAAAGAAGTTCCTCCTAATATCCAACCCAAACCTCCCCTGGTGCAACTTTAGCCCATTCCCCCTCATCCTGTCACCAGGCACGTGGGAGAATAGACCAACCCCCACCTCACTACAGCCTCCTTTAAGGTACCTGTACAGTGCGATAAGGGCGCCCCTGAACCTTCTCTTCTCCAGGCTGAATAATCCCAGCTCCCTCGGCCACTCCTCATAAGACTTGTTCTCCAGACCCCTCACCAGCCTCGTTGCCCTTCTCTGGACTCTCTCAAGCACCTCGATGTCCTTCTTGTAGTGAGGGGCCCAAAACTGAACACAGTACTCAAGGTGCAGCCTCACCAGAGCTGAGCACAGGGGGACAAGCACTTCCCTAGCCCTGCTGGTCACACTGTTCCTTATACAAGCCAGGATGCTGTTGGTCTTCTTGGCCACCTGAGCACACTGCTGGCTCATATTCAGCCAACTATCAACCACTACTCCCAGGTCCTTCTCAGCCAGGCAGCTTTCTAACCACTCATCTTCCAGCCTGTAGCTCTGTTTGGGGTTGTACCCCAGGTGCAGGACCCAGCACTTGGCCTTGTTGAACTTCATACAGTTGACCTCAGCCCATCGGTGCAGCCTATCCAGATACTCCTGCAGAGCCTTCCTACCCTTGAGTAGATCGCCACGCGCACCTAACTTGGTGTCGTCTGCAAATTTACTGAGTGTGTACTCGATCCCCTCATCCAGATCATCGATAAAGATATTAAAGAGAACTGGCCCTAGTACTGAGCCCTGGGGGACTCCACTAGTGACCGGCCTCCAACTGGATTTAACTCAATTCATCATGACTCTTTGGGCCCGGCTACCCAGCCAGTTTCTAACCCAAAGAATTGTATGCCAGTCCAAGCCATGAGCAGCCAGTTCCTTGAGGAGAACGCTGTGGGAAATGGTGTCAAAGGCTTACTGAAGTCAAGGTAGACCACATCCACAGTCTTTCCCTCATCTGCTAAGTGCGTCACTTTGTCATAGAAGGAGATCAGGTTAGTCAAGCAGGACCTGCCTTTCATAAACCCATGCTGACTGGGCCTGATCACCCACTTGACCTGCAAGTACCATGTGATGACACTCAAGATAATCTGCTCCATGAGTTTCCCTGGCACTGAGGTTAAATAACAGGACTATAGTTTCCTGGGTCTACTTTCTGGCCCTTCTTGTAGATGGGCATCACATTTGCTAGCCGTCAGTCAACTTGGACCTCCCCTGATAGCCAGGACTGCTGATAAATGATGGAAAGCAGCTTGGCCAGCTCTTCCGCCAGTTCTCTGAGCACCCTCGGGTGGACCCCATCTGGCCCCATTGACTTGCGTACTAAGTGCTGTAGCAGGTCACCAACCATTTTGTCGTGGATTGTGAGGGCCACATTCTGCTCCCCATCCCCTTCCACCAGCTCAGGGTACTGGGTATGTAGAGAAAAACTGGTCTTGCTGCTAAAGACTGATTAATATTTAGCAAAATACTTAAAATGTACATAAGGAATTTAGGAGCTTTTATCCCAGTTTTACAACACTAGGCACTTAAAATGTTGCTTCTTGTTTTCTTTGAATTATATTTAACTTCCAAAGATCTCATTCTGAAGTGAAAAAGAAAATAGGTTCCATATTCAGCCAAAAAACAAGAAAAAAAAAGAAAAAAAAGAAAAAAGTAAAAGAAAAAAGAAAAAAGCACAAAAGAAAAAAGAAAAAAGAAAAAAGAAAAAAAAAGACAAAAGAAAAAAGAAAAGAAAGTAGAAAAGTATCTAATTAAGCTAATTTTCAGATCCTTACAGGAACTGAAAACCTTGAATAGATTTAATAAAAAAATAAAATCATATTGTCTGGTAAGATGAAGACTTTTTTTTTTTTTTTTTTTTCTCTTGACCCTTTTTATTGATTTATGATTCTGTTCTTCTTTTTTTTTTTTTTTTTCTGGCAATACCTAAAGTCAGGGGGTTGTCAGCACATTTATGTTGGAATAAACTTTTGGAATAAATTAATGGTTCCAAAAGATTTTATTTATAAAGTAAATATATTTCTTTGGAAAGGAATAAAAATCATGTCAGTCAGTAACCTCAAAGAAAAGTGAGGTTAGAAAAAGTCATGAAAAAAGATTGTTCTTGCGATGTTTTTTTCACCAGAGCTAGATGTGTAACTCCATTGACTACAATAGCACAGATAATTTATAATAATAGAAATTACAAGAAAATCTATCCTAAATTAATTTTTTTTTTCTCAGAAGTGGGAAGCAGCATCTAAAATCATGGGGATGCATGGACACACACAATGTGTACATGCACACACACATATACCCATACAAATGTTTCCTGAACTAATTTCAAGTTTTATTGCTGAACATGAGCTGAACAAATTTAATTGAGTAATGACTATTCATCTTTAATGTGTTGAAATCTTTATGGATTGATCAATTATTACATTTTTTTAAAATAAAATATACAATAAATATGTAAGCAAATGGTCTCTTCCTGAAGATGCTAGAGTGTTTCTCCTTTCTGATTTTTTTAAATTATTATTTTTATTTTTTATAAAGATCCAGGGAATTATTGAGTTGCTCAGCTATTTCCTTTTATGATAAGATCACCCATCTAGTTGATCAAGGGAAGCCAGCTGATGTAATCTTTTTGGATTTCAATAAAGCTTTTGATACAGTTTCCCATTGGATCCTACCAGACAAAATGTCCAGCATATAGCTAGAGAAAAACATCATATGATGGGTGAACAGTTGGCTGACAATAGGGCTCAAAAGGTAAATGCGGTTACATCAGGCTGGCATCCAGTCACAAGTGGGGTCCCCCAGGGCTCCAATTTAGGGCCAGTTCTTTTCAATATTTTCATAAACAACTTGGATGTATGACTAGAAGTTGTTTTGAGCAAATTTGCTGATGTTACTTAACTGGGAGAAGTTGCTGACTCTGTTGAGGGTGAAAGGTCCTTGCAGAGAGATCTCGCAGATTGGAGAGCAGGGCAATCACGAAGTGTATGAAGTTTAACAAGAGCAAGTACCAGGTCCTGCATCTGGGAAGGGGCAACCCTGGCTATACGTACAGACGGGGATGAGACACTGGAGAGCAGTCCCACAGAGAGGGATCTGGGGGTTTTGGTTTGTAGCAAGCTGAATATGAGCCAGCAGTGCGTCCTAGCAGTCAGGAGGGCCAACCATATCCTGGGGTGCATCAAGCACGGCATTGTTAGTCAGTTGAGGGAAGGGATTGTCCCGCTCTAATCTGTGCTGGTGCGGCCTCACCAGCACAGTATGGTTTGCAGTGTTGGGCACCACAGTACAAAAAGGATGTGAAGCTATTGGAGAGTGTCCAGAGAAGGGCTACAAAGATGGTGAAGTGCCTAGAGGGTAAGATGTATGAGGAGCGGCTGAGGTGACTTGGTCTGTTCAGCCTGGAAAAGAGGAGGCTGGGGGGAGACCTCATTATGGTCTACAGCTTCCTCACGAGGGGGAGTGGAGGGGCAGGTGCCGCTATACTCTCTTTAGTGACCCATGGAATGGAGTCAAGATGTGACAAGGGGAGGTTCATGTTGGATATCAGGAAAAGGTTCTTCACCTAGAGGGTGGTCATACACTGGAACAGGCTCACTAGGGATGTAGTCACGGCACCAAACCTGTCAGAATTTAAGAAGCGTTTGGTCTATGCTCTTAGTTATATGGTCTGAATCTTTGGGTAGACCTGTAAGGAGCCAGGTGTTGGATTCAATCCTTGTGAGTCCCTTCCAACTTGGGATATTCTGTGATTCTGTGATTCTATCTGAGGCACTGACTTCACATTTCGTGTTCTTGAAAGGATTTGATATTCCTTCATCTCATTTAAAAATTATGATGATTTACAATTAATGGTGCTGCATGAGAATGGATAAATATGAGAAAGATCACAGAGATATGAAATAACGTAGAAGAAGTTATTTTATATATTTAGCACTGTGCGATTTGATAAAACCACATAACCAATAGAGCAAAGTACTGAGACACAAAATTACTGAAGCTGAATTCAGCTCTTAGATGAGAAGGTATCAGGACAGATAAAGAGTTCAAGGTTGTTTCCAGTATACTCTAAACTTAACTTGAAAAAAGAGCACCTAGCCTCCAAACAAATTAACAAACAATCAGGCAAGGAATTTATAGTCAGAAATTACTGTAAGACTCAATACATCAACAAGCTCAAAAGCTTTAAAACTGATTTTAGGTAATTTCACCAATTAGTTAATAATTCTATGTTGTGATTAGCTTTGTTTTTTTCTTCTGAGGACTTGTAAGAACGCAATATGGATTTATTCTTAATGTGAAAAAAATGAAAATAAAAATAGAAGCTTATGCAAAAAATATATATATTTTAACTTAAGTCTATGTTAAATTTTAGGTTCTTTCAAATGAAAGTTTATGTCCTGTTTATACATAGACAAAACTTTAAAACAGTTTTAGGAAAACTTTAAAGTTACTCTTTTTTATTTCATTAGTTGGTCACTTCATCATACAATGGGCACAAAATTAAAACATTAAATTTGTAATCAAACCAAGTGCATCAAACTGAGGGGTGAAATATTGGTGAACTGAGTAAGGTGAGTGGGTTTGAAATTTAGTGATCTCTGAAAATCTCCAGTGAGTTTACTATATTTGCCTAGAGGACCGCAAATATTTGTTTAATAGTTTACAGGATGATGGCAGCTAGCTTAAATGCAGCAGTTGGGAGTAAATGTCCTGTGAAAAATGGTATTTCATTTTAAAATAAGGCTCTTATTTAATTCACTTACCAAGTGCATACAGCTACGTTACTGATTTTTTGAAGACATACATACTTTTGCTGCTAACAACAATTTAGTAAGCCAAAAAACAACAACAACAACAACAACAAACACCTTCCCTTTTTAATTTATTAATTTTCATTTGAAATAGAGAAGCAAATGCCAGTAGAGAAAGAACTAGCTGTTACTTAAGATTAGAAATCTTAGTTTAAATTTGCATAAGGAAATATATCAGGAAAGCTAAAAGAATGAAATATGAAGCTACAAAATGTATTTCACAGACTTTTACCAGAACAAGATTGAGAACAATTCAGAACAAAGGAACGTTCAGAAATAGAGAGAAAAGGGATACATAGAATATTTTTAATTTAACTCATCTATTTTCAGATTGATTTATCTTGTTCTCTGCAGACCACAAAAAGAGAGTGTTCAGGGAGGCTCTATTTCCTACATTTTTGTGTTTTCCAAAGATTTGCCAATTTATCCTAGTTTGTAATTATATGATCCTGCCCTGATTTAGGACAGACTGTGGGTTTAGATTTTAAATTTATATACATAATCACCCATCTATTCCTGTGTAAATGGTTCAGAGGAGACATTATAAAACATGTGATTATACCCTGTTAGAAAGCAACATGTTTTGAAGTAAATAGTCTAAGTAAAACATCAGCTACAGTATGTTGCTCAAACTACTTACATAATTATATTCTGGAAGTGGTATTAAAGTTTTTATTTATATGACAGATACATAGGTACATTTCATTACAAATGGTTCTTGTGATTTGTTCATCCTCAAGTGGATTTTTCAATTAGAAATGCACCAAGTTTTCTAGTAACTCATATATTTGGTCATGAGGTGACTTTAACTAACCAAGTGGCAGTAGTATGTATTTAAGATCCTTCAGTGATATAACTCTGTGTACATTTAAACACATAGAAACAATTATGTTAAAGCTTCACTTCAGATATACATTTTCTATGAGATAGCAACATCATAGTTTATAGCAGATTCCAGTTCTGAGGCATGTAAAGGGTGCTTTCAGTATATCGTTTGGTGTTACTATTTTATTATCATTCAGTTATTATTTTTTGTTTGGTGGCATAAGCAAGATTTGTCCTCTGCTCAAATTAGTTTTAAATGAAAGCTCACCTAAGTATTTAGAAGAAATAACTTCCTAAAGAAGCTCCCTTGACTACTTTTTGGGGGATACAGAAACTTTGAATAAGATGCAGTAAATGGGGGGCACAAAATATATCCCAAGACCAGCCTGTTAAAACACTCCAAGGTTTATATCCAGACTGGAATAATATTATTGGATTTTGAAAATCTGAATTTTGAAAATATCAGCAACAAAAACTGAGCAATAAGTAAAGGAGACAATGTTAGAAATTTAAAACTGGAATCCCAGACAGAGGGAGGAGGTAGCAATGTGTGCTTGGTCTTTTTCATCTATCTGTTTAGGCTCCAGGTATCTCAGGTGATTACAGGACAGATGAAATGACAGTAAGTCTGAAGTGCCATTGTTTATGCTACAGGGCCTGCTGAATATAAATAGCAAGGAAGAACCTTACAAACCTGTAAAATTTCAGTGGTGGCATTTAGTGTTATTAATTGATAGTATTCACAGGGTTGGCAGTATTTGGAGTAAGGAAGGATGCCAGTCATAAAGGATGTTTTGTCACCAAACACTTCTGAAGCATTGAACATTTACTCTGTTGCTGAAATATGGAAGTATCAGCCCTAGATTACATTAACTTTACTGTAGTGTGTGTAGCTTTTTGTTGGGTGACGGAACAATAGTCACTGATCCTACCGGTTTTCTTGCCATGAGTATGGAGATGTACATCTGTCCTGAAAGAGAAAGGATCTTGCACAATCCCTGCCAGCCACAGGTAGAATAACCCACCTTAAGAAGTGCCAAAAATGCGTGAAGTTTCCACTGCAAATATCAAGTGTTAGTCCTCAAAAACATGGAGTATTTTGGAGCCTTCCAACCACAACAACTCCTCTGACTGAAAATGAAACACACAAAGGTGCAGTATGTCCCGGTCCCAAAATGCAGCTCTTGTCTATCTGCCAGTCTGATCATGAGTCAGCTAACACAAATTGCTGCCCTGATCCAGAGCAGCTGTCTAATTACAATTTTGTTATTATTAATTACTGAGCAGAAAATCATTTGTAATTAGCTCAGCCTAAATCATAGTTTAAACAGCCAAAAATTACATTACAAACTAAAGTGTAATTAAAGCACTACACTAAAGTGTTTATTTAAACCCAGTTTAGTTACTGCAGATTTTTCAATCAGGTTCTCAATCTCATACATAGATGTAATTAGTCTCCAGTACTGACAGCATACTGCATTTATTCATTAAGCATCAATATTGCTGAACAAATGTAAATAAAATTTAGACAGGAATTCTTTAAAGGGACAGTCATAGAAACATCTGGGTGAGATAATGAGGCTGAGAATGATGTGAATGTTAATGAGCTTTCGGTGTTGTTCTGGTATCCATAGCATTTTTGAAGGCACACACTTCGAACTTCCATTATTTGCTCTGGGATTTGACAGCACTAGTGAACCTGCTGCTTTAGGTCTGAAGTTACTTACCTAGACTAGTTCTGTGAACTTATCAACTCAGCATCCAGGCAGATTCTTATTAAGCGTGTATGAGACAATTTTAGGTACTTCATACTCTAACACTGGGAAGGAAGACGGCACAGAGCAACAACAGTGACTTTTATTAATTTAAAGTAATTCACTTAATAAATGTAAATAAAAGGATTTGAAAATCGGTAAATATATAGAAAGATAATTTAAGCATTTTTCTCTCTTTTTTTTTTTTTCTTTTTTTTTTTAATGTGGAATGAAACTGACATTGCTCTTATGGAATGCATCAGAGACATTTCAGAAATCTGACATCAGTTATACATTGCAAGGCATAACTTCTTTCTGAGTCTGTGACTGAGAAAGCAGCTTTTATCCTTGAAATGGTGGCAAGAAAAGCAATGCTGCTGGAGAGGTGAACATGCTCTGATATCATATTTTGGCTTGTGAGTATCCCCAGATTCCAGGGTGTTCATGGATAGAGTTTTGTGGCAGACAATGGCAAGGAGTGTGATTTAGCACTGTAGAATGTGTATGATTTCCCGCATAGGGATATGGTGACTGTTCTGGGATAAATATTAATATAAATGCAGAAAAAAAAAAAAAAAAAAAAAGTTATACTAATCTAGAGAGTTGCCTGTTATAATGATGATAGTATTCTCCATTCTGCTTCAGCTCAAATATTGACACTGTGATACAAGCTTCTGAACAGCCCACAGTTTAATTAAAGAGCAACTGTACTATTACTGATGTTACAGAACAAGGGAAACTCCTCTTATCACATATTTCAGGAGCCCAGCAAACAGTCATTCCTTTTTCTAGTCTTATGTCACATCTGTACATTAGCATCAGGAGAACTCTTCAGGTGTCATTGGCTGAGGTGAATAACAACTATAATAGGTTTATGTACTTGTCCCATCAAGAAGGATTTTGGATGAGTTCATTTTGTGTTGTCATAAGACCTGTGCCATGGGACCAATAAGAAAAGCTTGTTCTACATCTGGAATTAAGATAGTGCCCCACAGCTTTGCTTCTCAAATGCAACAGAAATCTCCATCAACGCACTGCAACTAAAGTAACCTGGAAATCTGGTTTGAACCTTGAGCCTCCAGAGGGATCCAGAACCATTAAGATCAAAATTATACTCTATTTCTAGTATGGAGTATAACTCTTCCTCCTAGTCTTCACTAGCATAAACACACATAAGTGTAAGTATATTTAATAAAATCAAGTATTATCACATCATAATAAAGCAGGGTCATGAGCATAAGCAGTATTTAATTTATGACATCTAACATGCTCCTGGAAGGTGCTGAGGTACAGTTTGAAGAGAGTCAAGCAGCAATGTTTGAAAGCAGCACAGTCAGGTACATGCCATAAACATTAATTGAGGAAAATACTCAGGTAATGTAAATAGTTAGAAAATGATCATTTTCATCATCCCCTAAGTTATTTTTCCATTAGCAAAATGACATGTTACAATTTTTAGTCAAGCAATAGCATCATCAAGTTTTTGTGCTAAGATGGAGACTTGAAGTAAGCTAAGGGGTACTTAGGATGTTAATTGTATTTGTTACTGAAATGTTACTATATTCACTTCTGTTGTTGTTGTTGTTGTTGCTTGTTTGCTTGTTTTATTTCTTTTTGAGATAATTGGATCTATTATTAAAACCTGCAGCAAATTCCAGAGTATCAGATGCTTCATGATCAGTGCTGTGCATATTGCCAGCAGACTGTCTGAAACAGCCTGAGCTTGGGGAGAAGCCAGTTAAAATATATATATATAAATAAATAAAATCCAGAAGTTTAGAAAGCCTGTTCTCTTTTGTATTAATATTGGAGCATTCAGAATTTGGCTTTCCTGAAAATAAGCTTAAAGGTAGTGCTCAAACTAATAACCAAGTCTAGCACACAATGTTCAAAAACCATTCACTGGAAATCCCATCCTGACTTTGTAGGTGGCCTGGACATAACAGTTTATAAGGGAGGTCTGTTTATCTTGAATGCATGAGTGTACTGCATGTCTGCTTTGTAATGTATGGAAGTGTTAGAAAATGAATTGCCATATGAACTTAGTGAACTTACTGTTATGATAAGATACTGTTTATGTCAACACTGAATCCACTTAAGTGTGTTTATAATATGTTGGGCAAGATGGTACTCTTGTTCTGTGGTTCTCATTCATGTCCTTAGCTCTGCCCTGTAAACAATCTCTGACAGGACATTGAGGAGCAATGCACATTCTTGACACAACACTGCCACCTCCAAACCTTTTGACCTAACATAAAACTCTTTTCTTCCTCCTTCCATTTATTGACACTGGCTCAGTGACAGCCTTGAATTCAGTGACTATCTACTAATAAGAGTTAATGACAAGAGGTTTTTACCAATAATGTCATGTAAACTGCTGGAGATGTCTCCCTTGATGAAACTTTGAGCACCATAAGAGAAAGCCAGCAAGGAAAGCTTTGTATATGACAGTGTTAAAAATTTCCCAGATGTAAGAAAGGCTCAGCAAAAGTGCTATCAATCCAACTCAAGATGTCTAAAATCCTAAGTACCTTGGCAGAGTGGTCTGTCTGGCCCTAACTATAATCCAATTGAGATATTTTGGCTGAAATATTAATGGTGCAGAACCAAGACTCCTCATGGCAGTAATGGGCTTCTTTTCCATCAATTTGTGCATAGAGTTGGTTTCTGACTAGGAGGCTTAAAAAGGAAGACCAAGAAAAGTTTTCACAATGTCTTAGTATGTGAATCTATCATTGTAAACACTGGTCTGTCAGTTTTTAATCCGCAGTCCAATAAACTCATATTTGTTAACCTTTTTGTGTCTAATACTTTCTGTCTTCCTACCCAAGGTAAGTAATAAGCAATGTCTTGGATGATCATGGTAAAAACTAGCATCTTAGTGGAGTAACGATAATAAGCATATTTTTCAGGAATGAAAGTCTAAATGATTCACAGTATGGAATTAACTCCTTAGTTCTGGGCAAATTCAGGCCAGTTGCAAACCTTTTGTGAAGAATGTGGTCTTAGCTTTTGGTAGAGCAGTTGTCTGGAAACCACATCTGCCTTTTAAAGTGAAATCTACTACATACATATTTCAAGCCCATGTTACAACAGAGTACTTGAAATGGTTGCCGAATTCCATCTATGTATGTATCTGTCTCACAGTTATGTGCATGTTGAACTTTAAGCATGAATGTGTCTGAAAGTATCTGTTTAACCTTCAAACAAACTAACCAAATATGAAATTCATTCTATCTTTCTCTCTCTCTCTCTCTCTCTTTTTTTTTTTTCTCTCTTCCTTTTTTCCTTCCTTCCTTTCTCTTTCCACAAGGTAGGGAATGTTTACTTGCTTTAAGGTGATAACCTGCTTTCATGTTCTTTCAGGTCTCTTGACAAAAGTGATTTACATTGCTAAAGAGGAGGGTGTTCTAAAAATTATAAATATGTAAGGGAGAGAAAAAAGGAAATAAATTTTTATGTATAAAAATTTTATTAGGCTTTTGACTGAGCCAAATCAGAAAGAGAATATCTGGTCCTTCTACTGTTTAAGGGTTAAATAAATGCCTTGTGATTGAATTATAAAGACTTACTTGATTATAAAAATCTGTGCAACTTTAGACCTTTAAATGCAAACAGTAGAAATAGCGCTTCTCTCAATATTCATCTTATGGTGTGTCTGTTTGCTGATGCTAAAGTGAATTTGACATAATGCTAAGTAGTTCAAACAATCTATATTGCTGGAAGCTTTCCCTCACAAACTATTGATTTTCCTACCCCATCTGCAACATGCTCAGAAACACTTCCCATTCCGTTTACCATTCTGTACAGCTAGAATGCATCTTTTCACACTGTCTAATGGAATTAAGCAGAACTTGGAAGGCATTTTGCTGGAAAACTTGATATATTTATTTGTAGTTCAGCATAACATGGAGAAGCACCTTCATTTAGCACAAAAAGACAATAAGTTTTTATTTGGCAGACTCTTGTTTTGTTTAGGGAGATACATAGATGTTACCATGCAGAGACCATATCCTGTGGAAGCTTAGAACACCTTCTCTGCAGATACCTAAATCTGCCTGAGAAATTCCCCCAGTGTAAAGAAAGTCAGGGTCAGTGGTGAGCCTCAGAATGTGATATTACTCTACACAGAGGCGCTTACAGCATAGGTGTCCTTACATGACAGGTAAATTCCAGTGGGGTAAGGAAGGAGTTGTCCTGGGACACATGAGAAATTCTACAGGGATGGAGAACTCTGTTATGGGAGAGGGAAAACCTCTTGACTCACTGGAGAAGCACATTAAGAAACATCATGCAGATACGTTTACAGGTAGGTGCCACAAAGACTTTTGACAGCTTAGCTGCTATAAAATACTGGAAGTATAAATGTATGAAATGTGAGAGAGTGCAAAGAAAAAATGCCATTTCCAATAAATACAATGGTGTTATGGATGAATAGCAAGTGGGATCTGTCTGGAAGAGGTATGATCTTTGGACTAAACTTTTTAGGGATGGATGGGTTGTTTTAGAGGCTTAGTTTCTTCCACACCTACCTGGGTATTCATAAAGTATTCTAATAAACACTCATCACAACCTTGCTGTTTGTTTTTGAACAAATTGTCATCTCACTTAGATGAAGCATCTTCTATTGCAGGTCTGCTATTTTTTTCATCTCCTTGATACACTGGACTTTTACCCATAAATTGATCTTAATCTCACTTTACCTGAGCATCTCTCTCAACCCCAATCATGGATGTGTGATTTATTCTGTTTGGGAGATTTCCAGGATAAAATATAGAACTTTCTTAATCCTACACAAAACATATCAAAACTCCCCAAAACAGAGAGTGGCTTTGATCCTGGTGAGAATGACAGACCAATGGACAGGGCTTTTAGAGCGAGATATTCCAGTTATGCCTGAAATGGTACCCATATGATCAGTTCTGCCTTGTTCAGTAAATGAGAAAACAGGCTGATGAGAGGGAATGTTAGTGCTGCAAAATAAAGATGAAGACAGCTGTTAAAGCACTTTAAAACATTAAAGAAGACTTTCAGAAAAATATCCTGTCAACTTTTCCAGATGCTTTTGGATGACAAAGTCATTTTATAATGTTGCTAGTATATTGCATTTTTTATTTTTTATTTTTTAATAAGGACAAGAGAAGGATGCCTGGACAAACAACCATGATAGAGTGGTTGTTGCATTTTCCTCAGAAAAAAATTCCTTTTGGGCACAAAGAAAAGAGCACAGTTATGCTGTGTTTTTCTGCTTTTAGGGAAAATATCAATGGCAATACTGCATATCTGTGTTATTTATATTCACTCATTTGTTTATGCCAATATTTCCTATAGTTGTATGATTTGTTGTACTGTTGCAAATTATTTCTGATCTAAAAATAGCAACACGTATACTGTTGTTGAGGTTTACAGTGGAAAAGAAGTAATTGCCTTCTGAGTTGAGAAAGGGACCATTAAATAGTGTTATTGCCCACTGGAGATCACTATTTTAACCAAACAGAGCAATAGTTTTACCTATGAACCAGAAACTCTAGTCTATATATGTTTTATTATACCTTTTAAAAATGTGTTTTCCTGTACTTTCAGCTACTTTCTACCTAGGCTTGTTTCTTTTAGCTTGTTCACAGCCCTCAGTCCTGTAGGCTGGCAACTATTTTTCTTCCATTACACATTAATGGGGATTACAGGAAATAGAGGCCGCCATTAGTATTAGTATTAGTATCAGTATCAGTATCAGCATCAGTATCAGTACCAGTACCAGTACCAGTATTAGCATTAGCATTAGCATTAGCATTAGTATTTGTATTATTATTATTTTAGTATTTATTTCAGCCATAGTTGGAAAGAACATCTGAAGCCCTTAGTCAAACCTCTGCTGGGATTGTCATCAGCACTAGACAGGGGGAGTCAAGACATTGTCTAGCAGAATACTGAAAACTTTTGAGTGTGGATATTCCCAAGCCTCTGTGGGTGGCCTCTTTCTGTGCTCTGCTACCCTCCAAGTGAAAGTTTTTTTTTTTTTTTTTTTTTTTT
>CM021729.1:34996567-35031696 GCA_011074415.1 Stictonetta naevosa
TTTTTTTTTTTTTTTTTTTTTTTTTCCGGATGCCGAACCTGAATGTCCCAAGACATTATCAGAGGCCATTTCCCCTTGTTATGTTGTCTGACACTATCATTTCTTGTCCCCCTTGCTCCCGACCCCCCCCCCCCCAAAAAAAAAAAAAAGATTATGAGATTATGAATAAACTGGAAGCTGTATATAACAACATGTTACATGGATGTTTTAACATCCATGCTTAGACATGCAAGCGTATAAAAACAATAACTTGTTGTCAGGAAGCAGATAAAACTGCTGGAAATTCAGATGAATACTAAGATTTTTAGAAGCAGGCATCTGGCTTAGAATAACTTCTGCTGTAGGGTTTAGAAGCTTATATACTTCTTGACTTTGGTACTTGCATGCCCTTCTAGTACTTTTGCACTGACATGTTGTTTCTTATTTCTCAGCTATGTTGTTTGTGTTCACAAATGGTATTGCTGTCAATTACAATGATTCTGCCTCCCAGTTGTCATGAATTGCTTGAAAACTGGAACTTAGCAGTGCAGGTTAACAGTTGGACTTGATAGTCTTAGAGGTTTTTTCCAACCTAAATGATTCTATGATTCTATGTCTATCTTAAAACCTATTCCTGCTGTTTGTACTCATAAAGGTTTGTGCAATCAGTTATTATCTTAAAAGTCCCAGAAAATGCCCACTAAAAAAGTACTAATCTTCTTTCTACTAATAATACTAACATCTCCTACTGCAGTATATTCCACATTCAAGTAATAGAAGTCAGGCAAGGTCTCCGGTGACTGAAAAAAGGGAATATCATTCCCATTTTAAAAAAGGTAGAAAGGAGAACACAGGGAACTAGAGACTGGTGAGCCTTACCTCTGAGCTGTGGAAATCATGGAACAGATTTGAACGATGAACCATTCAATGGATAAGAAACTGGCCTGAAGTATGTACCCAAAGAGTGGTTATCAATGGTTCTATATCCAGGTGGAGGTCAGTGATGAGTGGTTTCTCCCAGGGATCTGTCTTGGGACCTCTACAGTTTAATATCTTTATCAATGGCATACATTATGGGATTTAGTGCACCCTCAGCAAGTTTGCAGATGACAACAAGCTGATACAAGAAAGGGAAGGGACACCAAAGGGACCTGGACAAGCTTGAAAAGTGAGCCCATGTGAACCTAATGAAGTCAAGTGCAAGGTGCTGCACCGGGGTTGGGGCAATTCCAGACACGAGGACAACTGAGGGAAGAACTCACTGACAGCCATTCTGCAGAGAAGGCCTTGGGTATTCTGGCAGACAAAAAGCTCAACATGAACCAGCAATGCGAGCTTGCAGCCCAGAATGCCAACTGCATCCTGGGCTGCAACAACAGAGGGGTGGCCAGCAGGTGGGGGTATGGGATTGTCTCCCTCTACTCTGCCCTTGTGAGGCCCCACCTGGAGTTCTGGGGTCCCCAGCACAGGAAGGATGTAGACCTATTAGGTTGGGTCCAGTGGAGGTCCATGAAGATGATCTAAGGGCTGGAACACCTCTTCTATGAAGAAAGGTTGAGAGAAGGCTCCAGGGAGGACTCACTGCAGTTTTTCAATACTTAATGGTGGCTTATAAAAAAAGATGCAGAGCAAAGTTTTGCTTTGTCAGATAATGATAGGACAAGGGAGACTGGTTTTAAACTAAAAGAGGGGAGATTTGGTTCACAGGTAGGGAGGAAATTCTTTACTCAGAGGATGGTGAGACACTGGAATAGCTTGCCCAGAGAAGCTATGGATGCCCCATCCCTAGAGGTGTTCAAGACCAGATTGCACAGCAGGTGTCATCCCTACCCATGGTGGGGAGGGGTGGTGTGTATGTGTGTGTGAGGGGTGGGGGGCGGGAATCAGATGATCTTTAATGTCCCTTCCAACCCAATCCATTCTATGATTCAATACCCATAGGTCCCTTTCCTCTGGGCAGCTTTCCAGCCACTCTTCCCCCAGCCTGCAGCATTGCATGGGGTTTTTGTGCCCCAAGAGCAGGACCCAGCACTCATTCTTATTGAACCACATACTGTTGGCCTGAGCCCACTGACCCAGCCTATCCATATCCCTCTATAGAGCCTTTCTACCCTCAAGTAGATCAACACACCCACCCAACTTGATTTTGTCCATAAACTTACTAAGGGAGCACTCAAGACCATAGATAAAGATAGGAAGAGTATCCCAGTATTGAGTCCTTGGGGACAGCACTTGTGACTGTTTCTAACTGGAGTTAACTCAATTCACCACAATATTTTCAGCTCTGCCACCCTGCTAGTTTTTTACCCAGAGAAGCCTTTGTCCCTGCAAGCCATGAGCATCCAGTTCCTCTGTAAGAATGCTGTGAGAAACAGCATCAAAAGATTTACAAAGGCCTAGGCATACCACATCCAGAGCCTTTCCTTCATCCACTGAACACATCACCTTATTGTAGAAGGAGAACGGGTTAGTTAAACAGGACCTGCCTTTCACAAACCCGTGCTGACTGTGCCTGATCACCTGCTTGTTCTGTATGTGCCCCATGATGGCACTCAAGATGATCTGCTCCATAGCCTTCCCTGGCACTGAAGTTAGGCTGACAGGTCTGTAGTTCCCAGGGTCCTCCTTCTGGCCCTTCTTGTAGACAGCATTACATTTGCTAGCCAGCAGTAAGTAGGGACCTCCCCTGATAGCCAGGACTGCTGATAAATGATGGAAAGTGGGTTGGTGAGCATTTCCACCATCTCCTTCATTACGCTTGGGTGGATCTCGTCTGGCCCCATAGACTTGCATATATCTAAGTGGTTTAGCAGGTCACTAACCATTTCCTCTTGGATTATGAGGGCTTCATTCTGCTCCCTCTCTATCAGCACAGGGGGCTTGGTACCTGGAGAACAAATGGTCTCACTACTAAAGATTGAGGCAAAGAAGACATTAAGTACCTCAGCCTTTTCCTCATTTCATGTCACTTTTCCCCCCATATCTCTGATCACAAGACTGGGATCTCGTGTAGAGTGATACATTGAACTTTCACCTCAAAGTCTTGGATTTGCATTTCTTTATAATTAAGTGATACTGATGAACATATTTAGACTGCATATCACTTTGCATGTTCTGGTCTATTTTGGCATATACATATACCCACACATACATATATATATACATACATACATACATTAATATATGCCCTCTGAAATAAAATGGATATCAAGTTTCTACAATTACTATATTTAGCTACCAGTATCAGTAGGAAGACTGATTTTCCTTGACATGATTTGTAATGCTCCTGAGAATTAGTTCTAATTATATTCTTTTTTTCCACATTGGATGGTTTCTTATTCAGAACAGAACATTTCATCATTCAGAATAGGAGCAAGTTGTTTCCCTGTGCTGATCAGCAATGAAGCAAATTATTAAAGTGCACAGTTTTTTTACACCTTAAATAAAAAAGCTAATGTTTTTGAGGAGATAAGAAAATATTTTAAAAAATAAGCCAAAAAAAAAGCTTTAATGAAGAAATGTTTTTTTAAAACAAAATGTGCTTTTCATTGACAAAAACTGTTTATGAAAACAATTATTATGAAGACAAATGGTAATAGTCTCCTGAATCTTGAGTAGGGGATAGTAAAAACAAGGAGAATGAAAAGTGAAAATAAGTAATTTTTGTCACTTGTGGGCACTATTAAAACTAAAAAGCAGTAGAAAAATATATTTAAAATAGTTTGTCACAACAGTTTCTGGGAGAACAAGAACAAGGATATACAATATCTATTGTATATTAAGGATCTTTTTTTTTTTTTTTTTTTTTTCTTTTGATCTCAAGTCAAAATTACCATTATATGCCTGTTTTCAGAATAAGCACAGAACAGATGGACAACTCTGTGTTGGGAACTCACTGATACAAAACTATGTGGAGTGGGGTGAATTTGCTAAAAACTGCTCAGTGCTACAGGGCAAGTTTATGAAGTAAATAAATTAGCTTGGAAAAACAAATACAAACAACATATAGGCCACACACAGCACACAAATGGAGGCAGTATACAATTGTATTTATAGTTCTGATTTAAACCCAGTGCTAGATTGAAACTACTCATTAGTTCAAGCTTGAAAGTCAGTAGCGGGAACATTTTAGATGACCTGATTTGCACTTTGGGAAACCCCAGATGTGCCTAGAGGTGATAAAAGATGGAGAATGAGAAAACATCTTGCTTATACAAATACAATTTCATGCTTCCAATGAGGTATATAAAAATAAAAATATTTGCAAACCTCAGTCTCTTAGTCTCTTACATACTCATATACAAGTGAAAATATATATATATTATTATTGCAGGATCAGGTGTTCAATTTAATTACTTTTCATTTTTCATTCTTTCTGTCTCTAAAGGCATAATTAAGGTCAGATGTCATACTGCAGCTCAGTGCTCATCAATTCTTTCCACTTAACCACTTTTAAGAAGACAGCTTCCTGGCTATGGTGATAAACAAACAATTCACAGACTTACCTATTAACAATACCTTAAAAACTTATAGCTGATAAACTTTTGATACTGATGAGATTCACACTAACTTCAGAGTGGTGCTAGAAATCTATACAAACAGACTTCTCTGCAAAATACAAAAGAGAAAAACTGTAGGTAGCCACAAGATGAGCATTACCAGATACAAGAGCAAGATTAGATTTAATAAAGTAGGACTATTTTGCAGAAAAAGAATTTCTGTTTTTAAGCTCAACAAGTCATTAAGGAACATGTCAGGAACAGATTTAACATGATATCAGGAGATGTGGGATTTATCTGAAGTAGTTACCCTGATATTCAAAAGGAGTAAATCATTACCTTAGTATCTCCATACCGCCTGACCCTCATACATGGACTGGGTCAGATTCAGATCTCATTCTCTTTAATATAAATCTGAAATAAATCCCAGATGAACTAAGAATGAGTGTGTATTAAATGGAACAGTGCAGCTGGAGACAGTGCAGGCCATCACATACCATAAATATATTGTTCTCTAGGATAAATTCATATGATACACTAACCAATGTGGAAGGATTCTTATTTTCCAAGAAAGCACGAGAGGAGACACTAATTAATCTGTTTAAGTTGGTTATAAGACCATTATTATAACACATCAGAATGTACTGAAGATTTCCTAGAATAAATAAAAGACAAACAATAAGGAGATTGCAAACTGATCCTGCCTAGATATTCATACATGTTTAAAATGACTTGCTTGCATACTTCCATGGACCACTTCTTACAGAAAGCCTTACAGAAAACTTGTCTACAAACCTTTGGAGGACTGAGTTCTAATTTAAGATTTGACACAACAAATGAGAGTACCATGACAGCAGAAATTAGAAAAGAAAAGAGAAACACTTCAGAACATATTTCTTGTCTGATGAGGTCTGATTTCCAGGCAGGGAGTGTGCATGTTTTGTGCAGCCTATGCTGCATGTTGGGGTGTTGCAGAATGTTAATGGTGATGGGGAAAGGCACCCTGCTAAACCCGAGTGCTACATTGCCCTAAAGCATAGCACATGAGCAGTGTTCTACATAAGAGGACTGTATGTATGGGTTTGCCAGTTTAGCTACACTAATGGATGCTCAGCATGGTTACCAATAAGGCAAACCTGGTGCTGATAGGTAGTTCCTATCAGGCATACACCAGCTTCAGAGTATTGTGGGGAAGGGTGTGATAGAAAGCAGTTCAGCTGCTGCTGTGGGCTGCTGTACCCCTACCTACAGATCATCCCACTCTGGCAACTTACCAGGACTATATTTTACCGTAGAACTGTAGAGCAGGTAACCTTCCCTAGAAGGGCCTGCCTATGTGAAACAGTTGCAAAAGCAGCTGGGTTTTGTGAGGACCCTAAGTCTGGGATGCTCTATAATATTTTGGTACCAGTGTCTTGAGTCCCAGAAATCCCTTATATATAAGGTGAACAAGACTGAATCATGGACTGTGTTGAAGATTAGTCCACTCCCTTTCTTGGGCTTTTATAGAGAGTGCAGTCATAGCAAAAATCACTTAGGTACCAAGTACCTCTATATATTTTGTAGACGGTAGCTTTCAGAGTGCAGAGTAAATAGGTAGAGGATAGAAACAGCCATCTAGTAATAATGATATTGGGTGACAGAAGAGAATTGAATAACAGGGAGAGACAGGAGAGAGGTTATGAGGCATGAGACTTCAAATACAGCTTGGTATGGCAGCTGTCCCATAAATAGTCTCATTAACTCCCCCTAGAACTGCATTCAGGAGTTAGACAGCCAGAGATCAATAGGGATATCCAAATCCAAGTCTGTGTTTCTGTAAGGAGTAGTGATCTCTCTACACTGCTCTGAAGGTCTTTAAACAGTAAGGCCTCAAATTTGGCTCCCTATGTGTTTGGAACTGAGAATTTGTGGAGGAGGTTCCCCTTCCTTTTGACAAGAATCTTGAGATGTTCATACCCATATACTTGCTTACAGTATGGAGAGAGAGAATACCCAGGCAAAGCAATGCTTATGTACAATTTGCTCTGAAGTTTTTAGAGCTCACCTTAGTTATTTATTTGTGTTTGTGTGTGTGTGGATAACCTTAACAGAACATCTGAAGCAGCAAGTGAAGAGTTGTGGCTTCCACTTGGCACCTAAACCTGTGCACATTTTCAGAGTGAATCACGGCATTTGGCTCCTCTGATGGCACTGCTGCTTTTCCACATTGTATTTTTCTACAAGAACAGATGTTGACATTGGTTAGTGATTCACAGGTGACAAGATAAACAAATCTTGCATGATGACTGAAGTTGTGGTGATTTCCCTTTACTGCAAATATGCAGCACATGTACAGCCAGCAACTCCCTTTAATTTGAAGGCTGTTCTGAAAATAGGATTCAAAAATAGTTGCTGTGTGGCTTAAATACTGTCTTTCACTATCACATACTTTTAATATTGGAGTGGGGCACAATCCTCAGTCTCTTATTTCCTTTGCTTCCTTCTCAATCCTACCACACACAAAAGTATGGCAGGCTAATACTTCAATGATTAACTCTTCTGACTTTCATTTGAGGTGGATAAAGAGTGCTACTGAGTGTGCCATTGAGAGCCATGTGAGGAGCAAACCTTTAAAAAGCTTTTATTTCTGTCCTATCATCTCAAATTATCTTGTTTACCCCCTGAATCCTGAACACGTACCATTACTGCACTCAGTTGTCCACATCACTCTTTTGAAGGGAAAATTAATTCTGAATTACTGGCCCGGTAACTGCCTACTTCTTCACATCATCTGTCAGCAAAATAAGCAGACAAAAGCTGGCTAAGTGGATTTCTGTTAGCTGCCATTCAAAAGGAAAGGGACAGGTGTTGAATGAAGCTTCTTTCCCAAATGCTAGTTAACAATACATATAGGAGAAGTTTAATTGCTTGCATCCACCTGTACCCTTGTCATTTCTTGGCTTTATTGATTTTAATTAAAATATTAAGTGCACTTCAGGAGCAGCAGCTAAGTGACATGTTGATTGAAATATACAGAGAAATGTATAATGGAAGCAGGCTATTACAGTTTTAATAAAATCTGAAAGAAGTAACATCCAGAACAGCATTTCCCCCTGCTATTCTTATGCATATAGCAAGTTCTGAGATGAGTAATTGGAAGCTGAATAAATGTTTGGTTGTTGTTAAAGAAGCCTCTCACCTTGATAACCTACGTTTTATTGAATAAAGTGGCCCCAGCTTTTTGGCATATTTTACTCCATTAAGTACCCTTTAGGTTGCAACATAAACACAACCAAATATGTGTATGAACACTACCCAAATCACGATAGTTTTGCATTATAAACTATGACAATTTTGCAGTGGATACATTAATATAGCACCTTCTCTGTTTCAGTAAAGGGCTACTTGAATGGCTAGGAGTTTGCCTGAAGTTACATTTTCATTTATTATTTTTAGAGGACTTTAGATATGAGGAACTTGGTCAGGAAATAATGTAAAAGCAACCACACTAACTGTGCTTCAAAAATAACATTAAATGAAAATTGTATGTTTAATTCTTTATATTAAAGTTTCTTCCTGGTTATGCTTGGTGTATCTAAAGCTGGAAAAGAGCTAAAATACATAAATTGTTTTGATTGAAGAAAGGTTTGGTGCCTTTCCTTAAGGAACTTCTATTATGCTAATACATGCTTATCATGAAAGAAGCTACTCAAATTCTTCTCACCCCCAGTTCAATGAATCTTTCATGTTTTGAAACTGCAAATCCCACACAGCTGCAAATCCCAAACTAAAATATTTTACAAATTTTAAAATCCATTTCTGATATTCTTAGTCACATTAATTACCACAATTTTCATAACCTTAGAACCCCTAGTCAGAAACTGGTGTCCCTTGTTGCCTGGTACTGCACAAGCACAGATCAGAAAAAGCTGCTACTCAAAAGAGCTCACAATCTAAGCCCAAAACAAGATAGACAAGTTAGTAGAAGGTAAAGAAACAGGTCGTTATTATTGGCAAAGGTCAGTGCATGAAATATCTGCTTGTCTATCAAGTTCTTTTGTAGCGCTTGTGGAAAAGCACAAATCTGGGAAGAGATCCTGAGATGGCCTTAACAGTGTTTGAGGGCAAGTCCTCTCCACGGAGAGGAATGGGAATGTGGAGAAATTACTTTCCTGGATGCTTAATAACACAGGAATAACCATACTGAGACACTAGACTGTCTTTGGTGCTGGTAAGTGTATAAAAGAGTATATGTACAGTAACTTCTCATGAGTACTCTCTGTATTGGGGGGTGGGGGGGTGGGGGAGCGGTGCAAGGTGGCTGCAGGGGTGGCTTCTGTGAGCAGAGCCCAGCTGCTGCCCCATATCAGGTACGAGCCAGCTCCAGCTGGCTCCAAAAAGGACCCGCCAATGGCCAGAACTGAACCAGGGAGTGATGCTGGTTGGGCCTCTGGGAGAGCAGATTTAAGAAAGGGAAAAAAATGCTTCACAACAACAGGAGTGAGAAGCAGCCCTGCAGACCCTAAGGTCAGTGCAGAAGGAGGGCAGGAGGTGTTCTAAGCCTGCAGAAGCAGTTCCCCTGCGGCCTGTGTAGAGGCCCCTGGTGGAGCAGGCTGTCCCCCTGCAGCCCATGGGTCCCACATGGAGCAGATCTCCACGCTGCAGCCCGTGGAGGAGCCCCCGCTGGAGCAGGTGGATGTGGCCTGGAGGAGGCTGCGGCCCATGGAGAGCCCCTGCAGAATGGACTCAGTGGCACGGAGTCATGTGGGAGTAGTTCTGAAGAGCTGCTGCCTGTGGGCAGCCCCGCAGTATCAGTTTGGGAAGGACGACATCCCGAGGGAGGACCCCACATGGAGCAGGGGCAGAGAGTAGCCATGAAGAAGTGGCAGAGATGAAAAGACTGACCACAACCACAACACCTATTCCTTGTTCCGTTGTGCTGCTCAGCGGGGGGAGATAGAAGAGGATTGATGGGGGTAAGGTTTATTTAGTTTACTTTTAGTTCTCACTGCTTTAGCTTATTATCAATTGGCAATAAATTACATTAATCTCCCTTAACTCTGAGTCTGTTTTGATCATGATGGTAATTGGTGAGTGATCACCCTGTTCTTATCTCAGTCCGTTACTTTTTTCCATTTTATTTTCTCCCTCTCTTCTGTTGAGTAGGGGGAGTAAACCTTCAGCTACCTATCATTGTTCAGCCTCCACCCTCTCCCAGAATCTGGGAAGGAACTTTCCAAGATAGATTTTATCCTGGTATTCCTTGAAGGATTTCTCTTCAATGAACTTGCATAATCTAAAGTCTATCTGAAGTCTAGCATGTTTTGAACACTGACAGGTTTTCTGCAGCTTAGCTACTGGAAGTACCTCTTTGAGTCAGCTTTAACATACCATTAACACTAGTTGTGTCGCATTATTGCACTGGAAGAGACTTTCCCTATCAGGCCTTTCCAGATTTGTCATTCCTCTCCCATAGCTGAAGGGTCCTTACATATAAACCACTTCATGCATAACTTGACTCTCTCTGCTACTTTTCTGTTCTACTATACCAATTCAGTATGGGGAAACTAGACCTACAGGCAGCACTCAGAGTTATTAGCACAACAGAGATTTACATGGATATCCAATGATGTTTTTCATTTTTCATCTTAAGGATTGCTAGCATTCTAGTTGTCCTTTTAATGATTACTAAGTATTAAGTCAATATTTTCAAAAAACGTATTTTGTAAATTCAGAATTTTTCTTCTCAGTACTAATAACCGAATTCAAAACCTCTTTCATAACATTTGGACTTCTCTCCGGTATGAGTTACTTCACATTTATCTGCACTGAATTTCATCTGCCCTTTTACCCCATTACTTAGGCTTCTGTCCTACAATCAGTAGGCAGCCCTTGTCCTTATCAGACTTGAAAGCTTGGTATCGTTGTTTTTCCAAGACCACTTGTAAACACACTGAACAACACAGACTCCTGGGGGATTCCACTAGTGAGCTACTTCCTACGTTTTCCTTTCTACCTTTTATTTAGTTACTTACATGTAGGAGAATACTTTTATTCTGAGACTGCCTTTATCAGACATCAGTGAGGTATTATGAAATATCTTTTGGATACCAACTGATCTGTCTTGTCCCCACACTCAGTGCCTCTTCTAAGAAATTACAATAGATTATTGAGATATATTTCCCTATGCAGAAGCCATGTTGATGTTTTGTCTATACACCTTATTTAGTCCTATAACTTAAACATTTTTCTTTAGAATAATTGCTATTATTCTACCTAGTATGCACATCAGACATACCGATGTATAATTCCCTAGATTTTCCCTACAAATTCTGTAAAAAAAATGTGTCATATTGCCCACCATCTATTCCTGTGTCACTGACAGCATTTTAAATGAGAGATTGCATGTTGCAGTTAGTAGTTTGGCTATTTCATCCTTGAGTTCCTTTAAAGCTCTTGGGTGAATACTATATGGTCTTGGTGATTTGTTATTGTTCATTACTAGCAAGTGGGATGTGTGAGTTGGACTGAACGTCTCAATAGGGAAGAAAATAGAAGGTGAATAGATTGTGAGTAAGGGAAATATCTTAGATAAGCAGGTTATGGTTAACATAAAAGGTGAGAGAGGGAATTCAATGAGAGGTGGTTTTAGAGAATGACCTTTCCAGAAAAAAAAAAAATAAAAAAAATGCATAATTTGCCTGGGTAAAATCTGCTAAAGGTGCAGAAAAGGATGCAGAAAAATAGAGAATAAATGTTAGGAGAATCTGGACAATGAACTGCAAAGACATACTGAAAAGACTGTTTATAAAAACTGTGGGGAAAAAAAATGCATATGAGAGATTTATTTACCAAACTAGTTTGTGAGTTTTGGTGTTAGAATCACAGTGATAGCCTTAAAAATGCTGCCTTGGTATTGCAGTCTATCTGACATTTTCTGAGACTAACAGAATGAGGGAAGGTTGTGAAAGAATAGGGGTCAGGGCACAATAACTGAAACAGAAGAAAGAAAATGCTTGCATGCAAAGTCATATAGAAGAATGAAAAAAAAACCTCTGTTATGTACATGGGTGGGATCTTCAGGGAGTTAAAAAATGTCCATTGAAAATAGTGGACATTGCATTTACTGGTGCTGAAGTTGTGCTTTGTTGGTTAGGTAAACTACTACTAAACTTAGCAAAGATTTGCAAAGAAAGTTTCCATGTCAGTCATATGTGTCCTGAAAAGCTGAATTACAAAGGTGGAGCTTCACCCGCTTAATGTGGTTCTAGGACACTGAGTGTTGAAGCTATGTGAGAAAACTGGAAAATAAGGTGCAGGACAGCAGTACTGTGTATTACAGCTGCTGAAAGGGGCAATAGATAAAGGATCTGCAAATCAGGAAGATCATTGAGGACACAAGAGAAAGTGTGTGACTATGTTTTAAAATGCAAATGACTCCTGATGGCCTTTTAGTGAGTGTTCAGTATTATCTCTTTAGCCAGATTATGGCCAAATGTCATTTTCATTTACTATTCTTAAAATAGAGTTAATAAGAAAATGCTTCATCTCGATTTACAAGTAGGGAAGCTTCAGTGAAGAAGAACTTCTAACATCATCACTGTGGTGATTGGCTCCAGGACAGACATTCTGCAGCAGAGTGGGGGATCTCAGAGTGCAGGAGCCCCATTGAGGCAGTCAAGGGAGCTGCCAGGACCCAGAAGCTCTCATGAGGACAGCTAACAAGGCTTGGGCAGAGCCAGGAGCATCCCTCCTCTGTCCTACAAAGGCAGTCCCTGGGTAGCATGGAAAACAGGGCAGGCAAGCAGGGCATGGTGCAGCAGCCAGGGCATGGTGTGGCAGTTGGCATGGGCAGGGTGCAGTTGTGAGCTCCCATGAGAGACCAGTAACAGCAGACAGTCAACTGAAGTCTATGTCCACACTTGCCAAAAAGGAAGTGAGGACCCAAACTGAGCTTCCAGAAAAGCATGCAGCTATGTAGGTGTCAGGCTGCAGGGAGTGCCAAAACTTCACACCACCTTTGGGCAGCTGCAGAGATAGCAATTGCATGAGATGTGAGCAGGTGGAAAACCTCTTCAACATGGAGAAGGTGATGATCACCCTTCACCAGAGATATAGCCAGGGTGGTAAAGGCTAACCCCCCATATTGTGACCACCAGCAGAAGGAATAAAAGGCAGTTTTTAGTTGTGTGTGATTCCACAATAGTGGAAACTGATGGTCCAATATGTACAAGAGACCCTCCTCTAAGGGAAGCCTGCTGCCTTCCTGGGACCTGGGTTAAGGACGTCACCAGGAGACTTCCCATCTTGGTTTGACCCTCAGACTATTACCCATTGCTGGTCCTACATGTGGGAGGAGAAGAAATAGAAATGCATAGCCTGAGAGCAATCAAAAGGGACTTCAAAGAATTGGGATGGATGATCAAGAACTCAGGTATGCAAGTCATCTTCTCCTCCATTCTCCACAGTACTGACAACAACAGGAACAGAGAGATAGCATCCATTAACATGTGACTCCATGGCTCTTGTCATCACGAAAATTTTGGGTTCTTTGGTGACAGGAAACCTTACATGACACCAGGCTTACTGACATTGGATGAGATTCATCTTTCACAAAGGGGGAAGAGGGTCCTTGGTCATGGGCTGTCAGGGCTCATTGGTGAAGCTTTAAACCAGATTCAATGGGGGAGGGAGATATCATCAAGTATACTGGTGATAAGGGATGGGATGACGTGCCAATCCATTCATGCCAGCCGAACACCACACTCAGCAAAGGATGACCGTAACCTAGAGAGGGAACAGATCTTAACAGGACAGCTACCATAGGCCCACATGGACGAGTTACAGCTGCCCCATCTAGAACAGCAGATGCACTGGGAGCCCAACTCAAATGCCTCTATGTAAATACATACAACATAGGGAACAAACAAGGGGAACTGCAGTTGCAGGGCTATGATCTTGTTTTAATTACTGAGACATGGTGGGACAGTTTTCATGACTGGAATGTGGCCATGGATTGTGCTTTTTAGGAAGGACAGGCCAGGAAGGCGAGGTTGTGGAGTTGAAGAGGAATGGAAACAGGTCCCTGCTCGACATCGCAGGTGATGCCCTCCCCTTCCAGCCCCACCTTCCCAGGTGCCCTTACACAACAGGTTTGAGGACCTGGAGCTTGAGAGACCGGTGGGTGAGGAAGAGGTAGCAAGTGTACCCAGGAGGATGCCTAGGGTGAGGAGTTCGACTCCACGCCTCAGGACTGCCTCCACCAAGAAAGACAGAAGGGTTATTGTTGTGGGAGACTCTCTCCTCAGGGGAACAGAGGGCCCTATTTGTCGGCCTGACCCTACCCGTAGGGAAGTCTGCTGCCTCCCTGGGGCCAGGGTCAGGGATGTTGCCAGGAAGCTTCCCAACCTGGTTCACCCCTCTGACTATTATCCTCTTTTGATAGTCCAGGCAGGTAGTGATGACATTGAAGAGAGAAGCCTGAGGGCCATCAAACGAGAATTTAGGGGACTGGGACGGTTAGTGGATGGAGCGGGAGCGCAGGTAGTGTTTTCGTCCATCCCTACGGTGGCAGGGAGGGGTACAGAGAGGACGCGGAAAACCCACCTGTTAAACATGTGGCTCAGGGGCTGGTGCCAACACAGAAATCTTGGGTTTTTCGACCATGGGGCACTTTACTCGACACCCGGCCTGATGGCCACAGACGGGTTCCTATCTTTTAGGGGAAAATGGATCCTGGGCCAGGAGCTGGCAGGGCTCATTGAGAGGGCTTTAAACTAGGTAAGAAGGGGGATGGGGCTGAAGCAAGGAGTGTTGGAGCTGTGCCAGGGGGAACAATAGCAAGGCCGGGGGATAAGGCAATGGCCCAGCTGAAGTGCATCTACACCAATGCACGCAGCATGGGCAACAAACAGGAGGAGCTGGAAGCCATCATGCAGCAGGCAGGCTATGACTTGGTTGCCATCACGGAGATGTGGTGGGACCACTCTCATGACTGGAGTGCTGCAATGACTGGCTATAAACTCTTCAGAAGGGACAGGCAGCACAGAAGGGGTGGTGGTGTGGCTCTCTATATTAGAGAGTCTTTTGATGTTGTAGAACTAGAGGCTGGGAATGACAAGGTCAAGTCCCTTTGGGTTAGGATCGGCGGGGCCAACAAGGCTAGCGTCCTGGTCGGGGTCTGTTATAGACCGCCGAACCAGGATGACGAGACGGATGAGGAGTTCTACAGGCAGCTGACAGAAGCTGCGAAATCTTCAGCGCTTGTTCTCGTGGGGGACTTCAACTTCCCTGACATATCCTGGAAGCACAACACAGCCCAGAGAAAGTAGTCTAGGAGGTTTCTGGAGAGCGTGGAAGATAGCTTCCTGATGCAGCTGGTTAGTGAGCCTACCAGGGGTGGCGCCCTGCTAGACCTTCTCTTCACAAACAGGGAAGGACTGGTGGAGGATGTGATTGTCGGGAGCTGTCTTGGGCAGAGTGACCACAAAATGGTGGAGTTCTCTATTCTTGGCGAGGCCAGGAAGGGGACCAGTAAAACCGCTGTATTGGACTTCTGGAGGGCTGACTTTGTGCTGCTGAGGACACTGGTTGGTAGAGTCCCTTGGGAGGCGGTTCTGAAGGGCAGAGGAGTCCAGGAAGGCTGGGCGCTCTTCAAGAGGGAAATCCTAATGGCGCAGGAACGGTCTGTCCCCACGTGCCCAAAGATGAGCTGGCGGGGAAGAAGACCAGCCTGGCTGAACAGAGAATTGTGGCTTGAGCTTAGGAGAAAAAAGAGGGTTTATAATCTTTGGAAAAGTGAGCAGGCCACTAGGGAGGACTATAAGGATGTTACGAGGCTGTGCAGGGACAAAATTAGAAAGGCCAAAGCTCATCTGGAGTTCAATCTGGCTACTGCCGTTAAAGATAACAAAAAATGTTTTTATAAATACATCAACACAGAAAGGAGGACTAAGGAGAATCTCCATCCTTTACTGGATGCGGGGGGAAACTTAGTTACAAGAGATTAGGAAAAGGTGGAGGTGCTTAATGCCTTCTTTGCCTCAGTCTTTAGCGGCAATACCGGTTGTTCTCTGGATACCCAGTACCCTGAACTGGTGGAAGGGAATGGGGAGCAGGATGTGGCCCTCACTATCCACGAAGAAATGGTTGGTGATCTGGTACGGCACTTGGGTGTGCACAAGTGGATGGGGCCGGATGGGATCCACCCAAGGGTACTGAGAGAACTGGCAGAGGAGCTGGCCAAGCCGCTTACCATCATTTATCAACAGTCCTGGCTATTGGGGGAGATCCCAGTTGACTGGCGGCTAGCAAACGTGACGGCAATCTACACGAAGGGCCGGAGGACTGACCTGGGAAACTACAGCCCTGTCAGTTTGACCTCAGTGCCAGGGAAGCTCATGGAGCAGATTATCTTGAGAGTCATCACGCAGCACTTGCAGGGCAAGCAGGCGATCAGGCCCAGTCAGCAAGGGTTTATGAAGGGCAGGTCCTGCTTGACGAACCTGATCTCCTTCTATGACAAAGTGACGCGCTGGGTGGATGAGGGAAAGGCTGTGGATGTGGTCTACCTTGACTTCAGCAAGGCTTTTGACACCATTTCCCACAGCATTCTCCTCAAGAAACTGGCTGCTCTGGGCCTGGACTGGCGCACGCTTCGTTGGGTTAGAAACTGGCTGGATAGCCGGGCCCAAAGAGTCGTGGTAAATGGAGTCAAATCCAGTTGGAGGCCGGTCACTAGTGGCGTTCCCCAGGGCTCGGTGCTGGGGCCGGTCCTCTTTAGTATCTTCATCGATGATCTGGATGAGTGCATTGAGTGCACCCTCACTAAGTTTGCAGGTGACACCAAGTTAGGTGCGTGTGTCAATTTGCTCGAGGGTAGGAAGGCTCTGCAGGAGGATCTGGATAGGCTGCACCGATGGGCTGAGGTCAACTGCATGAAGTTCAACAAGGCCAAGTGCTGGGTCCTCCACCTGGGGCGCAATAACCCCAAGCAGAGCTACAGGCTGAGAGATGAGTGGTTGGAGAGCTGCCAGGCAGAGAAGGACCTGGGAGTGATCGTTGATAGTTGGCTGAATATGAGCCAGCAGTGTGCTCAGGTGGCCAAGAAGGCCAACAGCACCCTGGCTTGTATAAGAAACAGTGTGACCAGCAGGGCTAGGGAGGTGATCGTCCCCCTGTACTCGGCTCTGGTGAGGCCGCACCTCGAATACTGTGTTCAGTTTTGGGCCCCTCGCTACAAGAAGGACATCGAGGTGCTTGAGCGAGTCCAGAGAAGGGCGACAAAGCTGGTGAGGGGCCTGGAGAACAAGTCCTACGAGGAGCGGCTGAGGGAGCTGGGATTGTTCAGCCTGGAGAAAAGGAGGCTCAGGGGCGACCTTATCGCTCTCTACAGGTACCTCAAAGGAGGCTGTAGCGAGGTGGGGGTTGGTCTGTTCTCCCACATGCCTGGTGACAGGACGAGGGGGAATGGGCTTAAGTTGCGCCAGGGGAGTTTTAGGTTGGATCTTAGGAAGAACTTCTTTACCAAAAGGGTTGTTAGACATTGGAACGGGCTGCCCAGGGAAGTGGTTGAGTCACCATCCCTGGAGGTCTTTAAAAGACATTTAGATGTAGAGCTTAGGGATATGGTTTAGTGGGGACTGTTAGTGTTAGGTCATAGGTTGGACTTGATGATCTTGAGGTCTCTTCCAACCTAGAAATTCTGTGTCTGTGTCTGAGTTGCTCTTTACGTGAGTGAGCAACTGGAATCTGTGCAGGTCTGCCTGGGGGGCAGGATAAACTGAGATTCAATAGCCTATGGGTCAGGATTAAAGGGCAGGCCAACAGGCATGACATTGTTGTGGGCGTTTATTACAGGCCACTGGATCAGGAAAAAGAAGTGGATGAGGTCTTCTACAGGCAGCTGCAAGTTGCCTTATGTTTGCAGGCCCTGGTTCTTTATGGGGTACTTTAACCACCCTGATATTTGCTAGGAAGACAATAGTACAGGAGGTTACTGCAGAGCATTGCGGATGACTTTTGATACAGTTGGTAGGTGAGCCACCAAGCAGAGGGGTGCTGCTGGACCTGGTACTGACAGAGATAGTATAGTTGGAAATGTGAATGTTGAGGGCAGTCTCACCAGCAAAAGGAAGGCTAAGGAAACTGTGGGTGCACTGTTAAATGAGGTGGGTGCCTTGGTGACGGTGGATACAGAGAAAGTGGTGTTAACAAATACCTTATTTGCTTCACTTTTCACTTTTAAGGCTAGCCCCCATATGCTTCTGAGCCTGTAAACAAGAGAGAAAACCTGGAAAGAGGAAGAATTCCCCCTGGCTGAAGAGGACTGGGATAGACGTTATTTAGGCAAGCTAGACACCCACAAATTTATGGACCTTAATGAGATGCACCTGAGGGTGCTGAGGGAGTTGGTGGACATGATTACTGGGCCACTTTCCATCATCTAACAGCGGTCATGGTTATCCAGAGAGGTCCCAGATGACTGGAGACTTGCTAATGTGATGCCCATCTATAAGAAGGGTCATAAGGAGGACCCAGGGAACTACAGGCCTCTCAGCCTGACCTCACTGCCAAGAAAGGTGATGGAGCAGGTCATCTTGAATCCAGTCACACAGCACATGCAGGACAACCTGGGGATCATGCCCAGTCAGCACAGGTTCATGAAAGGCAAGTCCTGCCTGAACCAATCTCATCTCCTTCTATGACCAGGTAACCTGCCTGGTGGATGAGGAAAGGGCTGTTGACGTAGTCTACCTAGACTTCAGCAAAGCTTTTGACACAGTTTCCTGCAGTATTCTCCTGGAGAAGCTGGCAGCCCATGGCTAGGACAGGTACACTCTTTGCTGGGTTAAAAACTGTCTGGACAGCTGGGCCCAGAGAGTGGTGGTGAACGGAATGAAATCCAGCTGGCGACTGATCACCAGTGGTGTTCCCTAGGGGTTGGTGTTGGGGCCCATCCTCTTTAATATATTTATTGATGATTTGGATGAAGGAATTGGTTGCCTTGGTTGCAGTGCCCATGATGACTGAGTTTAGGATCTCATGTAGTAGGAATAGAGTACTGAGCAGGATGGACCTTGGACTTCAATAGGGCCAACTTTGGCCTTTTCAAGCATTTTCTAGGGGAAATCCCATTGGACAAGGATCTTGAAGGGAAAAGAGCCCAAGATAGCTGGTTAGCATTCAAGGACTGCTTCTTCCAAACTCAAGAACAGAGCATCCCAACAGGTAGGAACTCAGGAAAGAGAGCCAGGAGACCTCATGTTTGAAAAGGGAATTGCTGGGCAAACTCAAGTGGAAGAGGAGGGTATACAGATCATGGAAGGAGGGGTTGCCCACCTGGGAGGAATATAAGGCTGTTATCAGTGGATTTAGGGAGGCAACTAGGAAAGCTAAGGCCTCCTTAAAATTAAACCTTGTGAGAGGTGTCAAAGGCAACAGAGAGGTCTTCTTCAAATACTTTGTAGATTAACTCTAGAGGCAATGTAGGCCCATTAATGAATGAGGTGGGTGCCCTTGTGACAGAAGATAGAGAAGGCAGAGTTTCTGAATGTCTTCCTTGTCTCTATCTATAATGCCAGAGGCTCTTCTGAGGAGCCCCATACACCCGAGGCCCCAGAGGAAGTCAGAATAAAGGAGATGTTTGCCTTGGTTGAAGAGGGCTGGTTTAACGACCAGTTAAGCAATCTGGACATCTGTAAGTCCATGGGTCCTGTTGGGATGCATCCGTGCGTGCTGAGGGAGCTGGTGGAAGTCATTGCTAGGCCCCTCTCCATCATCTTTGGTAAGTCATAGGAATTGGGAGAGGTGTCTGAGGACTGGAGGGAAGCAAATGTCACTCAGGTCTTCAAAAAGGCCAAGAAGGAAGACCTGGGTAACTACAGATTGGTAAGGTGATGGAAAAACTTGTCCTTGTTGTTTTCTCTAGTCATATCAAGGATAAAAGGGTCATTAGGGGCAGTCAACATGGTTTCACCAAGGGGAAGTCATGCTTGACCAACCTGATAGCCTTTTATGAGGATATAACCGGGTGGATAGATGATGGAAAGGCACATGATGTGATGTATCTTGATTTTAGTAAAGCCTTTGACACCATGTCCCACAGCATCCTCACAGCTAAACTGAGGAAGTGTGGTCTGGACAATCAGATAGTGAGGTGGACTGCAAACTGGTTGAAGGGAAGAAGCCAGAGGGTTGTGGTCAATGGGACAGAGTCGAGCCGGAGTCCTGCATCTAGTGGAGTCCCTCAAGGGCTGGTATGAAGACCACTGTTTAATATATTCATTGATGACTTGGATGAGGGAATGGAGTGTGCCATCAGCAAGTTTGCTGATGCCACTAAACTGGGAGGAGTGGCTGACACACTGGAAGGTTGTGTTGCTATCCAGAGGGACCTTAACAGGTTGGAGAATTGGTTGGGGAGAAATTTAATGAAATATAATGAGGGCAAGTGTAGAGTCCTGCATCAGGGCAAGAATAACTCCAGGCACCAGGATAAGCTGGAGACTCCCCTGCTGGAAAGCACTGAAGGGAAGAGGGACCTGGGGGTCCTGGTGGACAACGGGATGACCATGAGCCAGCACTGTGCCTTTGTGGCCAAGAAGGCCAATGGCATCCTGTGGTGTATTAGAAGAGCTGTGGTTAGTAGGTCAAGAGAGGTTTTCCTCCCCCTCTACTCTGTCCTGGTGAGACCACTTCTAGAATATTGCATCCATTTCTGGGCCACTCACTTCAAGAAGGACAGGGAACTGCTTGAGAGAGTCCAGAACAGATCCACAAGGATGATTAAGGGAGTGGAGCATCTCCCTTACGAGGAGAGGCTGAGGGAGCTGGGTCTCTTTAGCCTGAAGAAGAGGAGACTGAGGGGTGACCTTATTAATGTTTATAAATATGTAAAGGGTGAGTGTCAGGAGGATGGAGACAGGCTCTTCTCGGTGACACCCAACTATAAGACAAGGGACAATGGGTGCAAGCTGGAACATAGGAGGTTCCGCTTAAAAATGAGATGAATTTTTTTATGGTGAGGGTGACAGAACACTGAAACAGGCTGCCCAGGGGGTTGTGGTGTATCCTTCTCTGCAGTTATTCAAAACCCACCTGGATGTGTTTCTGTGTGACCTGATCTAGGTGTTCCTGCTCTGGCAGGGGGATTGGATTAGATGATCTTTCAAGGTCCCTTCCAATCCCTAACATTCTGTGATTCTATGATTCTGTGTAATTGAGTGCACCCTCAGTAAGTTTGCAGATGACACCAAGAGGAGGGGAAGTATCGATCTGCTGGAGGGTAGGAAGTCTCTGCAGAGGGTCGTGGACAGATTGGATTGATGGACAGAGATCAATGGGATGACATTCAACATGGCTAAGTGCCAGGTCCTGCACTTTGGCCACAACAGCCCCATGCAGTGCTACAGGCTTCGGGCAGAGTGGCTGGAAAGCTGTGCAGAGGAAAAGGATCTGGAGGTGTTGGTTGAAGTTCACCTAACATGAGCTGGCAGCATGCCTGGGTGGCCAAGAAGGCCAACAGCATCATGAAGTGTATGAGGAATAGCGTAACCAGCAGGCCCAGGGAGGTGACTGTCCCCTTGTACTCTGCTCTGGTGAGGCCACACTTCAAGTACTGTGCTTAGTTTTGGGACCCTCACTACAAGAAGGACATTGAGGCCCTGGAATGTGTCCAGAGAAGGGCTATGAAGCTGGTGAGTGGTCTGGAACACAAGTTTTAGGAGTGGCTGAGGGAACTGGGATTGTTTAGTCTGGAGAAAAAGCAGCTCAGGGGAGATCTTAGTGCTCTCTACAACTACCTGAAAGGAACTTATGGGGAGCTGAGGGTCAGCCTCTTCTTGCAGATAACTAGCAATAAGGGTACAGCGAATGGCCTCTAGTTGCACCAGGGGAGGTTCAGATTGGAAATTAGGAGACATTTCTTCTCAGAAAGAGTAGCCAAGGATTGGAACGGGTTACCCATGGAGGTGGTGGACTTACCGTACCTGGGGGTGTTTAAGGAAAGGTTGGACGTGGTGTTTAAGGACATGGTTTACTGGATGATATTGGTGGTGGTGGGGGGGGTGTTTGGACCAGATAGTCTTGGAGGTCTTTACCAGCCTTAATTATTCTATGATTAATAGATATTGTAATTTATCCTCAGTTTCCTTTCATACTAATTACCTGCTTGTGTGGACATGGGAAGAGGACTCCAAAAGCCATAACAGTAAATGAAGCTATAACAAAATGCAATGTGAACAAACAGGAAGGGTTGCCATAATTATTCCAAGCAAAACCCAAGGTTGAATACAAAAGTATGAGAAAAGTAGACAGGAAATACAGGCATAAACAAGATAGTTCTTGCAAGGTATTGTCCCTTCCATACAAACCATTTTGTGGAAACATTCAAACACAAACAACTGCACTTTTCATATAGTCATTAGGGGGAGAAAGAAGAATTTGTCTCAGTCCAGCTAAATATACTTGGAATACTGCATTCTCTCAATTTTCTTTCCAAAGCTACACAGGCAAGTCTCATGTAAATGAACTTTTTAAAAAAGCATGAACCTTTCCATCATGTAATTTCTTGAACATCAATTTTACTTATTACATTGTCAGCAATGCAAAGGTGTTTACCTCATCAGATTCTAGCTGGATCTCCTGAAAAAATTAGTTAGAAAAGTGAACAAATCTGAAAGACAGTGAAATGTTTTTACTAATGACATTAACATTTATTTTATGTATGGGGACTATTGTATTTGAAATAATAATGAGATAAAGAGAATATTTTATTGAGAACAATAGTAGCTGAATTTATAACAAGCATGAGGACTTTGGAGATAGAATATTAATTTCAAAAGAGGTATTTATATAGTAAATCCTGAGTCTATTATATAGACTAGGTATATCAAGACATTCAAGTTTAGATGTGATTCTGAATATTTTTTGTAAATATTCAGACTTTTGGATGGATTTTGTTAAATTGTGTTGGTAGCATCAGCTTTTCCTCTTTCATATATATATATATTTCAAGTGTTACTTTCAAGTGACATTTAATTTAGATGTTTTTTCATGCTTCTTGCCAAATGAAGTGATTGATTTGATTTATATCTGTATCTATATCACTTAGAAAAATCCTACTGCTGACTGTTTCCCCAAATTTAAATAAATGGTGTACTAATATGAAGTAGATCAATGAATCTCTGTGATTTCTGTAGGTTACGTTATCATCACTATTTCTACATGTTCTTTAACTCCTCAGCTCAGAATGAAAACTGAAATTTAGTTAGATTTAATACCAAGTGATTTTTCTCTAATGAACTTATTTACAATGAGCTTTGAAAAGTAGAAAAATGGAGATTTTAAATAGCTGCACATATATTTAATTGCTCATACAGCTGCACTGCTTTGCCAGCTTTTGCAGTAGATTAATAGCAAATAGTTACTGCATTAAACCTCTCAATGTGCTGGAGGAAAAAAAAAAAAGTAAAAAAAAAAAGTATTGTCTGAAAAGAAGAGTTATCAGTTTTATCTGCCCACATATCTGCTGGTTCAAAGATCTGACATAGACATCTTACAGTTAGGTATGCATGAAAAGATGGGCTTTAGTGTCTATTTAATGACTCTTATCCTGTCTAATGTTAATTAGTAATAAGATATGATTCTATCAGACATCTGGTGTCTAATCTACTGTGCCTTAATCATGCAAGAATGTATCTGTGTGCAAAAATTTTGACATTATTAAATATCACGAGTTAACAATTAACACAGTGCAAATGATTTTGTTTCATTTCAATGGATAACATTAGAGAAGCAAAAGTTAGTGTTAGCAAATACCTTTTTGCTAGCTCTGGAAAAGATCTACAACAAGCAAAACACTTTCATGTGGGAAAAAAAATAAAACAACCCTTGAAGTGTCCGATGAATATTTCATAGCACTTGCGACTTGCAGAGTGTTCTAACATGTCTCTTTGTACTCTAGTCAGCAGTGGGTTAGAGAACATCATCTTTTCTTGTATCAGTAAACATCAGTCACATACAAAAGACTACATTTGAAATTGAAATGTAGGCACACTTGATCCCTATAAATTCTCTTTACCTTTTGAAAAAACAACAGGGAATTTTAGGGACCATCTGACAGTACCTGAAATGTGTGTCCTGTCATTTTTAGGATAAAAGACAGCCATTTAAGGATTTTTTCTCTTCTTATCATTTACTTCTATTACAAATCCAATCAAACGTTATTAATTGCAACATAACCAATGTTTTTTGGAATTTTCTGGATTTTCCTTCCTTAGTAGACTTCCTCTTTTCAATGTATGTCTCTATATTAAAATTATCTTAAATTGTAGCAAAGAAGCTTCAGATTAGATTAAATTATATTTCAAAGACATAAAACAAACAAAATCAATGCCTGAGAAAAAGGCTAGTGTAAAATAGTGATGCAATTAAACAAAATTCTTTCTTATGGGCTTTGTGAAGAAGTTCACTAATTTTTGAAATAGGTCCGTGCAGGGGAAGTACAGCGGATAGCGCTTAGAAATGAGTAGGGTCACAGAATGCAAGGTCACATCAAATACAATTTGATCTCCTCTGCATCAGAAGCCATTGCATTTCATTCAGGTGTTTCTTTTCTAATGCAAGTACCTTGACTGTGATTAATGAGTAACTTGTGTACCACTCAGTTCCTCAGCGCTGCCTGGCACCTGTGAGTGGGAGTAATATTTACTTTATTGTAAAGGAAAAAATGAAACTACTCAGATGCTATGGTATGAATTTTTGAGATTATGATGGAAGACCTATGATGGAGATTCAGTTGTTATATTCATATGTAGACACAAATTTGGACTTTATTTGCAGCTCATTTTTTTTTAATATTGTTTACATGTGGAGATGAAACCTGTCCAACAAATACCGCTAACATCAGCTAATGCAATAAGAAAAATTATTCAAGTACTTTAGCATTCAATTCTTCCAGACAAATTAATTTTTAAACCTCGTCGTATTGAATGAAACACAGCCATGCAGTGATTTTAGTTACGAGGAAATGCTGTTGGAAATCAATAAAACAGCGTGTTTTCCCCAACACAAGAGCTTTTTAGTCAATAAAAGTCTCAAGTCATGTGATGTAAAAACATGGTATTTAGGTAGATTTCTAGAGAAAGACTAGTCTTTTTCAGACACAGGTTATGGATAACAATTTTTCAACTTTATTCCCAAAGTAGATTATAATTTGATAATCTTTAAACAAAATTCTGAATCAAGATCACAAATGTGTCAGGCCAAAACAACCTATCTTTTCCTCAGCAATGCCTAGTGGCAAATCTTTATATAGTACTAACATTTCTTGAGAAGAATCAAGGTGCTGGAAATCTCACTTTCCTGAGCATTACACAAAAACCGTTGGTTCTCAATATGGGCTATATGTTTTCTTATAGAAATAATCCACTTTTTGAAACTCTCTTGAGTTACAGCTTATTTTTCTAACTAACTGGAAAAGAATGATTCAATTTCCCAAATGTTTTTTGAGGCTTTGGAATGTGAAATTTTTTCACGTCACGAAGAAAGTTATGCGCTCATAGACCTCAGATGATCAGCCTGCTCTTGAATGGGAAGAAAACACAACTGCAGAGCTGCACAGCCCAAACAGCATGTCTCTTTCTTGGGTCCTTTATGTTTGGCAACGCTGAGCATCCTGCATGTTGGCTTTTCTAGTGTACATGTGTGCAATGCAAGAGAACACCTCAACTGGGAAGTAAAATCCTCAAGAGGGATTTGCATTTACCAGCGAAATAAGAATTATATTGCCTTAGGTAGTGTTGCATTTGAATGACACTAGCCAAATGGGCAGTGACCAGTGACATAAAAAATATTTAATTACTGTGTCCCGCAACAAGCCCCAGTGCTTCTTTCCGCAACTGACCCTCATAGTGGAAGAAAGCTTGACATTGGAGAGGGGGAAGCACTGTGTCCTGCATTGCCATCAGTTACAGTCTCAGTTGTCCTGTGACAGAAGTGAGAAAGAAGGCTCCTTCCCTCCCTCCACTGAACCATTAAAAGTTGTAAGTCTGAGTCTGTTGAAAATATTGGCCAGGGAGAGTAGCACATAGATTGTGCTATTTCCAGACACATAAGGGAAAATATGAAGGAAATAAGTGACCTTGCACATACTGGTTCTGCCTGAGAAACTCTTAAGTGTGTGTGGGAAGAGCTGAAGGGAAGAAAACAAAAGATAAGTTATCTAAATGTAAATACAGTAAGCTCAAATGGATCAATATAGTGGGTCCAATCATCATTAGCCTGGCCTAGAAAGAGGGCTATGAAAGACAAGGTTGCATTAAAAAGAATTGTGTGCTTCCCTTTAATGTGAATGGATTGTGACGGTGCCATCATGCCTTCTTAGAGCATCTCCTCCTCACAGAGAGGGTGGGTATTCCCTGTAGTCTGGGCAACACCTGAGCTGTGTTCAGCTCCACCTCTAATGAACAACCAGTTCTTGAAAGCTCACACTTTTCTGGAAGTTGCAACATGATCTAAAACTCCCGTGGGACTTTCACAGTAAAGAGATGATTGCATTGACCTTAACCCCCATGAAATCCTTTAGGCCATAAAATCATTAAGTGTCTGACACTGCAGAAGCACATAGACTTGAGGTATAATTATTTATGCTGAATTTAATGAGCCCAGCAGAGGTGGGATTCAGGGAATAGAATGTTGTTATCATGGGATGTAAAGCATACATTTTAACAAAAAAGATACTTGATAATTTAGGAACTCTGTGTAATCTCAGTACAAGCCTACTAGCTGACTGAGTTGTCTGAGAGACTTCAGCTGAGGCAGTGCTCATTCCTAGAGGTGCTCCAGCAGGTTGGTACATGTGAGTTTTCTGAACATTGTTTTCTGAAGAGCTTTGCACTGTCACTACTGAAGATGTCGGAGTCAATCATCTCGGAATTGAAGGTACTCCTTAAAACACATTAGCTTGTTTTTGAGAATTTTGTGAGTAACTTTATTTATTTTTTGCTTGTTTGTTTTTACACACAAACACGTACCACTCATTTGCAGAATTTACAGAATTGAAGAAAAATCACTTGGCAAGTGAAAGCAAGAGGAACAGAATAATAACAGAGTAATTACGTATGTGACAGTCTCCATCAAAAGGAGTACCAAAGGAGATATGATAACACCTAACACTTGTCTTCTAATCCTTCAGATACCTGAGTATATTGACCACAAGTGCTTAGTATTTGGCATAAAAAATAGTGCACTCCCTCTGTTTTTCTGAAGTTGTTCTTCCTATTCATGCTCAAATATAATTTTTTCTAATGAATCACTAGAAAGATTTCTGAATCATTTTTCCTAAACAAATTCAACTTAATTTTTCTTGCTTAACACTAAAAAAGCAGCCTATACTTCTGTCTGGCTCCTGTTTTTTCCAGCATCAGATCATATACTCTTCTCAGTTATGTACAGGTTACTTCATTGCCCTTCCTCTGTCTTCAGCTAGTGAGATTATCTCTACATTGGAACCCAAGTGAGCAGTTCTGTGGAAGATAGGCCAGACCCAATTGATTTGTGCTCTGTTTCTCAAATCAAAATGAACCTTATCATACTAATAGAAGTAAAAATGTATTCATAGTGGTAAAGCAGGAAGCCATTATAACTTTAAATTTGTGCATGCAGGAAGGAACTAAGGAAAGATTTTTTTTTATTTTTTTATTTTTTTTTTCAGAGAAGAAGAATATTTGAGTATTTGCTATTCAGTTCAGGCTTCAGAACAGGAGAGCAATCCATGTAATCCATGAAATATGAAATGTATTAGGGAGGCTTGCACTGTGATTTTCAATGATATGTGAGATCTAGGTCTTTTCCTTTAGCAATTCCTGTGTCAGCCTTTGCCATTCTGCTTATGAAATCCATCCTCTTACATGCCTGTCAGGACTTTTATGAAACCAAAACAGACCCTTTTACTCAGTTTAAAAAGTATCAGGTGTATCTTGAAGAAGATGAGAAGTCTTCAGAGTACAAAGATATAACTATAACTAATATGGAAGATGTTCTTTTTATAGCACAGATTAGCAGGAGGAACACAAGTGTGAAAACCTTGGCATTTAGGTCCTCATTTATCACTTCTGTTGTCTCTGCCTAGAAGCTAAAAGGAAGCACACAGTTTTATGTGTTACGGTGCAGCAGAGAAATGTTATTTTAATTGACTGTTGTTCACTCTTACTTGCTTGGACCACAACTTCTGCACTGCTGTAGCTAGACTGACAGTGGTGGATGATCCCAGGGGTAGTGTGGTGAAAAGGACCTGAGGGTATTGGTTGCTAACTGGCTGAATACAAGCCAGCAGTGTTTTAGGTGGCCAAGAAAACCATCAGCATGCTGGTGGGTATCAGAAATAGTGAAGCCACCAGGACTGTGGAAGTGATTGTGCCTCTGTACTTGGCTCTGATAAGGCCGAACCTCGAATACTATGTCCACTTTTGGGCCTTTCGCCACAAGAAGGACATTGAGGTACTGGAGCATATCAAGAGAAGGGCAACAAAGCTGTTGAAGAGTCTAGAGAACAAATCTTATGAGGAACGGCTGAGGGAGCTGGGGTTGTTTGGCTTGGAGAAAAGAAGGCTCAGGGGAGACCTTATCACTCTCCACAGCTACCTCAAAGGAGGTTGTAGCAGGGTAAGGGTCAGTCTCTCCCAAGTAACAAGCCATAGAACAAAAGGAAATAGCATCTAGTTGCACCAGGGGAGATTTAGGTTGGATATTAGGAAAAATTTCTTCACTGCAAGGGCTGTGAGGCATTGGATCAGGGAGCCCAGGGAAGTAGCTGAGTCACCATCCCTGGAGGTATTTGAAAGATGTATATATATGGTGCTTAGGCTGGATTTGATGATCTAGACTAGAGGTCTTTTCCAACCTAAAAGATTCTATGATCCTGCAAAATTTGGTCTTCTCAGAGGTTACAGCCCACAGAAAAGAGTAAATGTATCAAGAACTTGTGGAGAACATGGATGATACTTTGTCATATTTCTACCAGCTAATCTGATAATTGCAGTGTTTTCTGGGTGACTGGTAAAGCATAATTTTGGCAGAAGCTTTTTAATTACCTTCTTGTTTGGCTGTTTACTGCTTCCCTAGTAGGCTTTTTTTATCACCTTCAAACTCTGGTGTGAAATAACCTTTACTGATACTCTATATTTCAGAGTTCAGATGGATCTCATCTTCTCTATGTACCATTATACAAACACCCTCTACTGTCACCTTGACACTTCATTTGATACATTATAAAATTAAATTTACTTTTCTCACAACTGCATTCTATGGATGTGATTCAAAAAATATCCATTTGTTTTCAGTTGATACACCTGATAACGGATGTTTTTCTAATTAATACCAGTGTGCATCACTTTGTGAGTATACCTCACTTTGTACAAAATCAGTATGCATCAGTTAGTACAAATGCACAAAGTACAATTCTTGTTACTCCTGTATTTAAGGTGAATTCCATGTGAGTGTGTATTGGGCAGTCAAACACTCAGTCATCTCCTGCCTTGATGAAGTCTTCTAGCACTGCAATCAGGAAATGTTGTTAGAAGTCTCTCCTTGGTGCTGCAGCTGTTATTGAAAATTACTTCATCTACCTATGCTTACAGATCAAGTAATTCCTCTAGTCAACTCACTCTGATCAATTAATTCTTTATCAGACAGGAATATAAGGCTAAATTAAGAAAAACTACTTTTGACAATATGCATTCTGTATTTTTTACTTTTTTTTTTTTTTTAATTGATGTATTAGCTGGTTATGTCAGACCATATAGACACGTGTTGTCATACAAAAAAAAAAAAAAAAAGAAACAACAACAAAAAAACATGTCCTTCCCTTAATAATATCTTTTCCTGTGTTAAAATGTTATGATTCCTTGGTTTTTGCCAAGTTGTGTCCAAAACCTTTTCACAGAGAAGAGATGGTAATTAAAGAACTAAAACCATCTAATACTACCTAAAACCCTGAAGACCACCTTTTCAGAAGAGCTTTTAGAATGACTTCAGTCCTGGAAGGAAGACATGTCTTAGGAGAAACCTTACCTGCAGCAAAATTTTTAAAATTATGAATGTTTTTTTCCCTAATGTTAAAACATACAATGTTTTTTTTTTGATACTGTGTAGTACAGTGCATTATGTTACTGTACTATAGTCTGTCTTATGCTGTTCTGTAGGTTCACTGGTCAGGACACAGGGTCCCTTGTTAACGCATGCAACAGAGTTGCATTGTATCTGCTGTGTAGTCAGGGCAGGGATTTCATAAAGCACAGCAGCAACATTGCCAGCTCCACCTCTTTGAGTGCTTTTTTATCCCTCTGTATTAAATAGTCTTTTTTTTTTTTCTTTGTTTCTTTTCTTTTTTTTTTTTTTCTTCTTCTTCCTTATTCATTCATTTATTTATTTATTTATTCAAATAGTTTCACTCACCACATCACCACATTTTCTATGGAGGATTTTCAAGACGTGGTAAAAGCAATTCTAATCTGAACCTAATCTAACCTAATCTAATTTTAAGGTCTGTCCTAATAAAATTAACTTTAATTTTATTTATTTCATTTATTTATTTTTTCCTGGTGGAAAAAATGAGAAATGGAGATGCTATACAAGTGGAGAACTGAACTCCAGGGGATTATCTTTGACTGAACTTGAATATAAGGGGTTAAAAGCCTTTCCATCTCTCTTGAGTTCTGTAACATCAGTCTTTAATTTGAGGGCTTTCTGTTCCATCCTTTATTCTTTGACATGCTCCTATTTTTAATCCTTTACCATGTGATACAGCATATTGTCCAGCAGCCACTTAGCAAGATTGTTGAACTCTTTTCATATGTGGTCTGTGCTGGACGATGCAGCTCATATTTCTTTAGAAGTAAAGAAAAAAAGTGGCCTTGAAGTGATTCACAGTGACCCAAGGTTCCTGTGTATACTATAAATACTGGCAAGGGCAACTCTTTTTATTGTATAAAACTGGAATAAAGTTCTTCCCAGAAGATTGTATGAGGCAGAAAGGAACCAGAATGCATTAGGCTTGACATTATAAGGACTAGGTGAGAGAATACTTCAAATTGTCTAGGAATGGTATCTCTCAACTCAAGTGCTGCCCTTGTGTTGCATTTCCTGTTCGCTGCCGTCATTTGCTGTATGTATATGATAAGGAAACAAAAACACTACTTATGAACAATACATTATATTTCTTTTTTTCAAGCTATTGTAAATCTATTGTATTCTCTCTATATTTTTAGTACACATGCATTCACATTATGTATTTTTATTATGTATATGTAGATAGAATACAGTTATAGCATGACAGGCTGAGGATAAAAGCTTTCCTTGTTCTCTATCCACAGCACTTTGCATAAAGGAGAAATAGATTTATGTATGTATATGTGCTTATGCACTCAAATACACATATGTGCCCTGTAATTGTATCAAATCAAGGACAACATTTTAGGGCGTCATCTCTGCCTTTATTTCTTTACTTTTTTCTTTTTTCATTAATACAGTAAAAGTAACTGCGTCACTAATGCATATTTATACACTTTATAATTTGCAAGAAATGAAGTCTCTTGAAATATCTTTCCTACACATAATTTGACCACTCTTGAGTCCTTCTTTTTGAAAGTAAAAACTTCTGTGTTTTTAAGAATCAGATTGAAAAGAAGACTTTTGCAATATTTTGAAAAGGAGAAAGAACTAAAGTAAGCCAGTTGGCTTTTGGTACCGGTTTCACTAAAATATAAAACCCAGAGATATTCCTGGAAGTTATTAATACTGGCATGAAACTATTTCAATCTATAAAAAAGACATATGAAAATTTTTTGACTAGCTCTGTTTAGAGCAGAGTGAAATAGATACATGCAGCATCAACATCTAGTTCTGTCCCCTCTCACACTGTCTTTTTTTTTTTCATTTTATTTTTGTTGTTGATCTTTGTTGTTGAGAATCATTGCCTGGAAATAAGAACCAAAAGGTCTTATTTGAAGCCTATTAAAGAAAATTGAAGTTTTCCCACTCATTTACATGTTTTGCACTAGACCATATGATTGGTAGCATTTACAGGATGATCTGAAACTCAGCTAAAATGAAAACACAGCTTTCACTACATAGGAAATCCACTGTGCACACAGGCAAATGGTTCCTGTTTCTATCTCTTAACAATAATTAACTTCCAGGAGAACAACCTAAACACAACAGAACCTAAATTTTTATTGTCTTGAGTCTTGGGTAGCCATTTGTATCTTTACCTTGTATAACCTTGTGGAAACCAATTCTAAAAATCATTGTTTAATTCTTAAAACCATTGTTTGCAATACAAATGATTATATAATATTTCACTGTCCCTTCAACAAAACAAGAAATGTAACTCCAGGATAGCAGTTGTTGAAAACACATTCAAAAACTATTGTTTGTTTTCTTGTTCAGCTCTTTCTTCTAAGTGAACAATCCAAACAAAGACACAATGGATGTAAATGCTTGGAGAATTAGATCTGTCTCAACTGAACAGGTACTGATTTTAAAAAGTCTTTCCTCAAACTACTCCCCTTGTGTATACCGGTAATACTGCAGTGCAACAGAGAAGTAAGCTCAGTATCTGTAAAATATTGATGAGAAAAAACTTAGCTGCTGAGATTTTACAATGAAGGTGCAGAGATTTGTTTGCTCTACTGTCAATACTTTATGCAGTTGATATGGGAGAAACAGGTGTTATTTATTTTCTTTCATTTGTTGTCGAATGCTGTATAAAGAATTTGCTAAATTCAGCCTTATTCTCCTGAATTCACAGCAAACTGTTCAGAATAAATGCATTAAACTGTCACTTCATAATGGTTTTACATGAAACAGAACACAAGAACAAATTGGAAAATCAATATTTTTATTTGCACATAATTTGTCATTCACAATCAAAGGAAAACACATCATAATCTGATAGTCCATTAATTTTCTAAACAATTGAAATCACTGGACACTGCAACAGTTATCAGCTGTAAGTGGTATTAATAAAGGTATTATCAATTATGCAATGAGTAGATTTTGCAACATCACTTAGACTATCAAAACATTAGGTGTTACCTTTCATGGCTTGAAGGGCTGATCATTCAAAATTAACAGAACAACCTCTGAGGCTTGAACACTTAAGATTTTGGAGAAATATTGTATATATGTCCAAAGGTAAATCAAATACATGCAGGGCATAGGGCTGAAATCTTATCAGCAGAATTCTATCCTAGTATCCCAACTATCCCAAATTGTTCATTCTGCTGATATACACCAATATTTTAAGAAAGTAGGATTAAGATTACTATCCAAACTAAGCTGAAAAGTGATGTAAGGAGGATATAACAGAGGATAAAGTACTGAAATGATCTCAGGTTGTTTTACTAATAAAATTGCTGTGATGTCATTTTTAGGATAAAATCACAGAAAAGAAAGGGAACTAGAGTCATAACACCTAGGGAAATCATCATCCCAGTGTTCCTTTACATCCAAGAGCCCCCTCCAGCACCTACTCCAACACCCCAAAATCTCTGTGCTGCTCAGAGATGTGTGCAGCCCCTTCCTTTTCACTTTTACAGTTACACTGTGCTTGCTCTGTTTTACTTATAGTGGCCCTGCCACTTGTTTGCAACAAAATTATATATATATATTTCCATTTTTGCCCACTGAACAGAATAATCAATTTAGACATCTTCCTTCTGTAAGGGTTGGAATGACTGCCATTTTTGGACAAAGTTTTGTGTAATATTTTGATACTAAAAGTCATACTGTTCTATTGTTTTCACTGTATGTGTCTAGGTACTTATTCCTCTTGGAAAGTAGCTGTATGAGCGGAAATGTTGATCTGTTGCATGTCCTAGGTCTCTGTCATAAATTCTGATTGTCTGGATGACATTAAAAATGTTGTCCTCAAATGAGAAAAAAAAAAAAAAAAAGAGGATAGATAGGAATTTTTAAGCAGGCAACAAAAGCAGGGAAAAAAATGTTCTTGCCATTCTGAATATGCTTTGTTTGTTTGTTTTAGATTTGTTGTTCAGTTTAAAAGTGTATCGGATACACGTATGACTGTGACTTGCTATTATCACTCTAATCTTCTCCCCTGTGATTTTTGTTAGTCAGAAAATCTTTGGAGAGACATATTAAAGTCCATTTGTGTCTATTAGAATTTGAAATTCATCTTTTCTATAGTCTCTGTGGGTTTCGTTTCTGTTGAAGAGATCGAGCATTATATCTAAAGCTTGGTACAGGATTATCTGTTTATTTGTGCTCTAATGGGGTTGCAGAAAGAACTGTTTATTTAGTTTCTTCCATAAAGAAAGGGTATTTTATTATCTTATAGTGCAGCATTCCTTATTGCTCCATTGAGCCAAGTATTGTTAGCAAATATAATTAAAAAGATAGCCCTTTCTACAAAAGGTTTATGAACAAAAAATATGATGAGAAGTGACAATGCAGAGGTGCTAGAAGGATAGAACCACATCTTCTAGCAAAATAACTAGAAGTCATACAAAAATCTTGCTATCTGCAAGTCTTGCAAACTACTAGCGAACATATGTTGTCTAGCGGTGTTCTAACAGCAGGATCCAGTTTTCAAGAGGGATCTGAATGAAGACAACAACAGTGAATTCACAAGGAATGGAAGTTACATATTTTTGCTCCACATTATGCTTATAAGATAAATTTATGATGTCTCTAATAAACATACAATTCTGATTCTCTTTCCTGTGAGAACTCCTGGTAGAAACTTCAACATTTCATTGCTTTATTGTTCAACTTGTTTCCATTGTGCCTGAAGACTGGACTCTCCAAGTAGGGCCATCTAAGTTGGGAGGTGTATGCTAAATTCTTCTTACTTTTAATATGCTGTTTGACCTCTGGCTGGGATCAGTCAAAATAAATTATTTTGAAAGGCATGATATGTCTTTATTTCTAATTCCACATGCAAATGGAACTACAGAAATTAGTTCACTAACATTTCTTGTTCAACAAGAAATACTCTCTTCCCTAAATCAGAACAAATGGTGATAATTCTGAATGTGTTTGCTAGGTGTTCTAAATCTGTCCTGTAGAAGTTCACAAGCATCAATGCAACCTCTCTGTCATCCTCAAGCTTTGCGTATTTTACTGCTGACATGCAGTGTTTATATTGTTGCTTAGGTTTTGTTGTTTCCACATAAGCATTTTCCCTTCTTTCAACAAGAAAAATTGCTATGGAATCAACAGAGTTACTAATAGAGGTGAAATGCATAGATCTCATGTGAACAATAGAAAAATAATTTCTAACATGTAGATTGAACCTCAGAAGAAAGTTTGTGGAAGGGTTAGAGTAGGAAGGAAATGTATGCATTACAGAGAAGTATTTTCTTTCTTTCTTTTTCTTTCTTTCTTTCTTTCTTTCTTTCTTTCTTTCTTTCTTTCTTTCTTTCTTTCTTTCTTTCTTTCTTTCTTTCTTTCTTTCTTTCTTTCTCTTTCTCTCTTTCTCTCTTTCTTTCTTTCTCTCTTTCTCTCTTTCTCTCTTTCTCTCTTTCTTTCTCTCTTTCTCTCTTTCTTTCCCTCTTTCTCTCTTTCTTTCTCTCTTTCTTTCTCTCTTTCTTTTTCTTCCTTCCTTCCTTCCTTCCTTCCTTCCTTCCTTCCTTCCTTCCTTCCTTC
>CM021729.1:35048000-35062666 GCA_011074415.1 Stictonetta naevosa
TCCTGGCACCCCAACTGCAAGCACTGGGCTGGACATTCAAAGGAAGGGTCCCCTCTACACATCATGCAACTGAGGCTACATGGAACAAGTGGGTTGCATTGATTACTCAGCAGGCTCGAATAGGAAACCCCAGTCGCCCAGGAATCTTGGAAGTTATTACGGACTGGCCAGAAGGCAAATACTTTGGGATATCATCAGAGGAGGAAGTAGTCCGTGCTGAAGAAGCCCTACTGTACAACAAGCTACCAGAAAATGAGAAGAGATATGCCCTGTTCACTGATGGGTCCTGTCGCATTGTGGGAAAGCATCGGAAATGGAAAACTACTGTATGGAGTCCTACACGACGAGTTGCAGAAGCTTCTGAGGGAGAAGGTGAATCGAGTCAATTTGCAGAAGTGAAAGCCATCCAGCTGGCTTTAGATATTGCTGAACAAGAAAGAAGCCAGTTCTCTATCTCTATACTGATTCATGGATGGTAACAAATGCCCTGTGGGGGTGGTTACAGCAATGGAAGCAGAACAACTGGCAGCGCAGGTGCAAACCCATGTGGGCTGCTGCATTGTGGCAAGATATTGCTGCCCGGGTAGAGAACCTGGTTGTAAAGGTACACCATGTAGATGCTCATGTGCCCAAGAATTGGGCTACTGAAGAACAGGTAACAACAAAGTTCAAAACACCAGCAGGGAGATCAGGCTGCTAAGATTAAAGTGGGTCAGGTGGACCTGGACTGACAACATAAGGGTGAATTATTTATAGCCCGATGGGCCCATGACACCTCAGGCCATCAAGGTAGAGATGCCACATACAGATGGGCTCATGATAGAGGGGTGGAACTGACCATGGAAACTACAGCACAGGTTATTCATGATTGTGAAACCTGTGCTGCAATCAAGCAAGCCAAACGGTCAAAGCCTCTTTGGTATGGAGGACGATGGCTGAAATATAAATATGGAGAGGCCTGGCAGATTGATTACATCACACTCCCTCAAACCCGCAACGGCAAGCGCCACGTACTTACAATGGTGGAAGCGACCACTGGATGGCTGGAAACATATCCTGTGCCCCATGCCACCGCCTGAAACACTATCCTGGGCCTTGAAAAACAAGTCCTATGGCGACATGGCACCCCAGAAAGAATTGAATCAGACAACGGGACTCATTTCCGAAACAACCTTATAGACACTTGGGCCAAAGAACATGGTATTGAGTGGGTGTATCACATCCCCTATCATGCACCAGCCTCTGGGAAAGTTGAACGATACAATGGACTGTTAAAGACTACACTGAAAGCAATGGGTATTACAGTAATATCATAAACACCATTGCTTTGGGAAGTGATAGGTTAGCAGCAGGAATTAGGAAGGCATACTTCCCCCACGGCCCCTGCATCCCCTTTCTACAGTGATACAAATTAATGGGGCAAGTAAAAACTCCTTTTTTCTCTTCTCTCTACAGCTTGTTGTTGTTGTCAAGCTGTGTAAGGTCAAAGAGTAGCTCCCACAGCATTGCTGAAGGGTGGGAAAGAGAGCAGCAGAGATATGGTACTACTTCTGTTTTATTACTGCTGGCTACTGAAAACTCCTAATGCAGAGATCGAAGGGAAAGAATTGTGATTCTGTTTAAAGTCTTTCAAGGTCTTTGCAGTGAGCTTTCTTATGCAGTGCAGTTACATGTTGTTGCTTACCCTAAATGAGATGTACAGTCCCATTCATTGCAAGGGAGTATCTGCTTTCCTTTGAAGTACTCAGCTTTGCCCATGGTCAGACACAAAATACTGCATTTATCCTGCACAGTGTAGTGCTTTCTGTGTTTCCAGCTATTGGAATGCCAAGCATTATTATTTTATTTATTTATTTTTTTCCTTTGCTGTTGGATCTCCTCAGGGTTGTAAAAAAGAAAAGATGTTTTAGAGATCTAAATATAAAGGAATGTAATTTTAACATATTGTGTCATTAAGAAATTTAGGAGCTTTTAGACAGATTCTGAAGGTAGTAGAAAATGAGATGCAGTGTTGCATTAGACATGTTTTTAGTATTTTCTTCTTTTTGTAAAAGCTGTAATTTTCAGAGTTTAGAACCAATTTAATGTCCCTGGAGTTACAGCTTTTTGTATCCATTGTCCATTAGGTGAATTACTACGCCAGGAATGGAATCCATTTATAATGTATAAAATACTGTAAAATCTCTTTAAAACAGTCTAGGCAGGGAAGAAAGCATCAGGAGTCCATTAAATTTGAAGACAGTGAGTTCTGAGATTCTTCTTATAATCAGATAATGGGTTTTTGTGCTTTGATAAGAGGCATTACATGTAGGAAGATTTATTTAAAAGTTTGAGTTCAATAAAATTTATACAGAACTAATGCAAAATGCATTCTGTTTGACATTTGAGACAGCTTTCAAAACAGTATTTTACTTTAATAGATCACTGTTACGTTAGTAATATTTATTATGTTTTAATACAAATTAATAAATAACATCTGAAATGATAGTGTCACTGTTATATACTGTTAAAAGCTGTCAAAATCCACTATAAACTTATGTTCTCTTGGGATCAAAACTTGGACATAAAAACATGCTCTGGGCTAAACTTTTAACAGGGAAGATCTCAGCCACTGACATATTTGTTAACAATTAAAAACACATTTTCTCAGCATAGAATTCAAATTTCAAATAGCAGGTTGCACTGCTGAAAAATAACAGAATAGGAAGAGAATGACTGATTCAAAGAGGGCCTGAAAAAGGCTTGTGTTTCTTAGGGCTTTGCTGAGAACCATCCTTAGCTGTGTCATCCTGAATTCTCCTTCTCCACCTGTGCTAGGCTTCCCCCAGTAGTTTTCTCCATGTACAAACATGACCAGTGCCAACAGACTGGAGCCAGTCATGACGGAAGCTGTCTTTTAAAGCTGTGGTGTTTTCAGGTTCAATGGATCTTTGTATTTGGGGAGCAATTCCCAAAGTGTTCTCTCCATGTTAGCAGTTGCAGAGGAAAGAAGGCATCAGTTGCCTTTACCTTGGGCAGGAGGGAGATGTTGGGACAGGACCGAGGTGTTAGGTTTGCATTTATTTTTGCCTGGTGGCTAAAAAACATGCTAGGCAGCGGTATCCTAAATATATCTTTGCTGGTGCTGTCTGTGGGTCCTCATGTGGTTTGGAGTGACTATTATGAAGATTTTTATTCTTTTTATTCTGTGAAGATTCATTTCCCAGTTGGAATTTGTCAGAGTTACAGGCAAGATAATAATGGATATTTTGGTTTCCATAATCCCCCAAATCACAGAACAATATCATTTTGGGTTGTCGTGAAAATGGAATTTTCTAAAACTTTTAAATGTATTAAATACATTTTAATGCTTAATTAGTAGGGATTAAGTATATTTCAGACATGCTAATTATTCTTATCCAAACCATTTTCTCTCTGTATTTAAGCCACCCAGATGCATTATTATTTCCCCTATTTTCTATTTAAAATTCCAACCAAGCTTAAGCTAATTTGTAGATGTTCCTGTAGCTGACCTTTTTATTAAATTTTATTTATTTATTTATTTATTTATTTATTTATTTATTTATTTTCATGGTAGCCTGAATGGTGCTATGCTTTGGATTTATGGTGAAAACAATGTTGATCACACACTGACATTTCAGCTGTAATAATGTAATGTAGCTGGTAAGCAGTGCTTACACTAAGTCAAGGAGTTTTCTGCTTCATACCCTGCCCCATGAGAGAGGAGGCTGTGGGTGCACAAGAAGGTGGGAGGGGACAAATATAGGGTTAATCCCCACCATGGAGATGGGTAAAATTTTTCTAGAGTCAACAGCCACCTCAGCAGATATGTAGGAACAGAGAAAATTGGTGGAAAGCGTCCAGGACACAGGAACTAGGTGATATGAGTTGTTGCCCAGAGGAGTTGTGGATGTCCCATCCCTGGAGGTGTTCAAGGCCAGGCTGGATGGGGCCTTGGCCAACCTGATCTAGTGGGTGGCATCCCTGGCTCTGGCAGAGGGGTTGGAATTAGATGATCTTTAAGGTCACTTCCAACCCAAGCCATTCTATAATTCTATGATAGCCAGGATCTAGACAGCCACGATCCAAGTAGGTTGCTACAGCTTTTGGGTTGTCCTTTCTTTACCTCTTTCTTGGGTTTCTCTGCTAATGTACCATATTCAAGTTCCGTATTAGAAAAGGTAGTCAAAACACTTAAGAAAGACCACTTTTCCTGTTCTCTTTTTGACATTCTCCTCTTCAACTATTGCTTTGGTGGCTTGCTCAGTACTATTTATTAATTTACTTTTTAATATGATATTGGTCTGATTTGATTGCCTTTATTCCCTGAGTAGGATGCTATACCACTAGTAGTGATGGAACAGAATCAGACTTCTTATGATGCTTTTTTTTTTTTTTTTTTTTTTTTTTTCCACACATATTTATAGTTTCTGGCACCTTCAAACCTCTCAGGATGCAGTGGATAAATAATACACATTTCATAGAAAACATTCATAAATGTTAATTCACCCAAGAGGTTTAAACGACTCCTTGGGGTTAAATGAAATGCATATTAACAATATTCATGTATGGTAAATAGCATGGATTTTAAAACTCACTCTCTGTACATATGCATAACCCAACAGCAGAGCAACCAAGTAAATGATAATAAGGCTGCCCCCAATAAGCTTCTAATTACAGACCGTAGTTTGTATTTGACACTTGCATCTTCAAAAGTCTAGCTTGCAGTGTTTGAAATTAGCAGGCACTGTAAACAGTACATCATAATCAGGGAGGTCTCAGAGACATTCGTGAAAATGGAGGGACTGTCAGTGGAGAGAATAGTGGCTACTAACAAGATGACTGTGACACAAGAGAATGACAATTTGTGATACAAAGCAAATAGATATTTCCAATAGAAGGAAAAGGATGCTAATGATTTCATACAAGGCACTGGAGACACCTTGCTTGCATCCTCCTTCTTGTGGATAAAAATGAGCTGAGATGGACTAGTTGCAGAGGAAGGGTAAAGCAATGGTCAGGGGAGTGCAAAACATGGTTCAGGAAAAGACAAAACAGTAAGTTTCTCAACAGAGAAAATGAAAAATCATTTTTTCCATATTTTTTTCAGTTTTATTAATTATTGGTTCATATATTTATATATTGGATTTTCCAGCTCTTTTAATTACCTATTTGGATGCTGAATTTGGTTTGGACCATCCTTCCAGTCACAGCAGTGGGGGATAGCACCCTCAGAAGCTTTAGAAAAGACATTTATCATTTCTGACATAAATTACCTGGTGCAATTGCCCATGGTAGCAAGATCCTGGGAAGGATGTTCTGGGAAGTCTTGCACTCTCACATGTTCATGTTTTCAGTGTTGGATGTACAATAAAGTTATAATCAAAGAGTCCTTTTTAGCTCTCTAACCAGGGCTCCAAAACTGATTATAGGAACTTTGCCAGTTACTGGCAACCATCCCTAAGAGACCCCATGACATCTGGGTTCAGTGTGGGAGAAAACAGTATGTTCCACCTTCTCCCGTTCTTTGCTGGAGACATAGAAACCACCTACAGCATCTTAAGATATTCTGGGATCTCCAATATGAGAGAGAGAGAAATCCTCATTGGGGGTTTCTTCACTCTTTTATTTTTTTTTTTTTTTACTTCCTGGCTAGACAAAAATGACACCTGTCCTTTTGAACATTGCTAGTAACAACTCTCAGGTCTTTGTCATTCTATTTACTTTTGATTCTCTTTTCAGTTTTGCAGGTTATACTGTGAAGAACAGAAAGCAAAGAATGGAGAAAAAAATGGTAATTCAGGGAACACTCATGAATCCTGGCTAACATTTCCTCTTTAATATACGTTGTTTTAAAATGAATGCCTTAACAAGATATTTTTTCCTTTGCTCTTATGATTGGGTAGCAGTGATGCTACTTCTGTTATGATTTAATATGTGCAAGTGGCCTAGATGAATAACCTTCCAGCCAACAGAAGTGGCAAATCTCACAACACACAACAGAATCAGAAAAGAGCTCTGCTTTTCATTCTGCTAGTCTAGTAAGAGGAATATTTGGAAACCAGAATATATTTATAAAACCATTTTCTGGCCTCTGGTATTCAGTCTGTTGGCAGCCTCACATCTTGTCACCAAGTTTGGAGAGCAGATGCCACATTGGGAAGTCAGCATGCCACCAGACTGTTACTGAAGGAGCACAAACATGGACTTTGCCTTTGAGAACTGCTGTCACTTCTCTGTCCCCTTACTTCCCAGGAGAGCACCAGGGGCCTAGTGAACTGGAGCTGTGGTTCATAAGTGACAATATGTAAGATGCAACACAGAGTGATCTATCGACACTTAAAAACATTAGCTGCAATCGCTGCTCCTTGACCTGTACTTTCAGTGCTGTACAGGTATAGACCTCCAAATCCTGACCTGGCAGGTCTGGGAGAATCACTGAATCACAGAATCATCTAGGTTGGAAGAGACCTCCAAGATCACCTAGTCCAACCTCTGACCTAACACTAACAAGTCTTCCACTAATCCATATCACTAAACTCTAGATCTAAATGTCTTTTAAAGACTTCCAGGTATGGTGACTCAACCACTTTCCTGGGCACTAAGTTTATTCCAACATAAATGTGCTGACAACCCCCTGATTTTACGTGTTGTCAGAACAGAATTGTAAAATCAGTAAAAAGGGTCATGAGAAAAAATTTGCCTTCATCTTACCAGACCAACTCTCACCTTGCTACAGCTTCCCTTAAGGTATCTATAGGGTGCAATAAAGTCGCCCCTGAGCCTCCTCTTCTTCAGGCTGAACAATCCCAGCTCCCTCAGCCACTCCTCGTAAGACTTGTTCTCCAGACCCCTCACCACCTTCGTTGCCCTTTTCTGGACTCGCTCCAGCACCTCCATGTCCTTCCTGTAGTGAGGGACCCAAAACTGAACACAGTACTCAAGGTGTGGCCTCACAACAGCCAAGTACAGGGTGACAATCACTTCCCTAGCCTTGCTGGCCGCGCTGTTCCTTATACAAGCCAGGATGCTGTTGGCCTTCTTGGCCACCTGAGCAAACTGCTGACTCATATTCAGCTGACTATCAACCACTACTCCCAGGTTCTTCTCGGCCAGGCAGCTTTCTAACCACTCATCTCCCAGCCTGTAGTGCTGCTTGAGGTTGTTGTGCCCCAGGTGCAGGACCCGCATTTGAAATTGAGTCACCCTCCAAAATGCTGGTGGGAGAAGAGATAAGAGTGGGACTTCTACTTCATGATGTGTAGATTTTAGTAGCACAGGATTTTCATCATTAATAAAGGCAAACCTTGTAATATGTAAATTATCAAGATAGTGCACATACGATTTTGTTTCTGAGAGTGCAATGAAAAAGATAATGAACAACGTACATTAGATGTTAGTCATATTGTTTAATGTACGCTACATTAAAGCACTATGATACTGCAGAGCTGAAGATCCCATAAGAGCATCTGTAGGTTATTGCTAAAAAGATGTAGTACATTTAAGTTATACTTTATTCTCTAATCTTGTTGTGAGGCTAAATGCTGGAATCTCAGTGTCCTGGAAGGTCTTTAGGACACATTCCATCTTCCATGTAGCTGATTGCAGGACAAACTTTCTATAAAGATCTATTAAGCCTAGCAACAAAACATCACGGGAAAAGATGTGTGAAACACAGCCTGAACAAAATAAGCAATATTATTTCTATGAAATAGTAAAATGTTACAGAAAGTTACATCAAGTTTTGTACATTTACAGAGTTAAATCTTTTTACTGGATCATATAGGTCTCTGTGTGGAAATGTGTCCTATTCCATCATCTTCTTTTAGTTATACATTTTTATCACCAGGAACTTTTTCAGCGGTGCTCTTTGAAAACACTGTCATACCTGTATATTTTTGTTTTCCTTGTTTTCTCTTCCTTCACTGAAACAATATATTCTTAAATAAACGTGCTTGACATGTTCAAAAAATGCTTCAAAAATGAAGGTTTGCCAGAATCCTTGCAGCATAATTGGAACAATCTGTGCTGTTTAATGTGAGCTTTGGAAGATGCATTAGCCTCTCTTTTCTTTAATGTATAGCCCACTAATACTCCCTAGTGTAAGGGAAGAGGTTATGCTGTAAATTGAAAAATGGTGTCTCTACTGTAGCTTCAAATAGGACTCAAAAAAAAATATAATTTGATAACTTCAGAAGATTTGTTTTTTTTCCTCCCCTTTAAGGTAATGAAGACCATGACACTGACTGCACACATTTAGAGCCGATGAAGTAGTAGTTTAAGGCCTGATTTTTAGTTACACTAAATTGTCTACACTGTCACAGATTCATGAGACCTGATTATTGTCCTGTGCAAGATCTAGGTGTGTGGAAGGTATCAGAATGCAATGCAGTAATCATTAATAGTGCTCATAATAATGGCCTTGCATTGTAAAAGCTTCTCTAAAATGGAAGTATATGAGGAAATGGATCCTCCAAAAGGAATGGCAACTGAGGATCTAAGGTTGTGAAAAATTGGGCAATTCACAGCTTGGAAACACCTCTGTTCTTCAGAATCTCTTTTGTATCCAGTCATCTTTCAAATATGTGTATTTATTTCATCTATTTAACACAGCTACCAATGCTGCTTTGACCTGTTAAGCACAGTTTGCTTTTTGAAAATGACTTGAAACACTTTGGGAAAAATATTTTTTGTGGCCTAACAGTCTTTTTAAAATGTCCATAACTGTATCATTAAGGTACGTAAATTCCTTCTACATATTAGACTTAATTAAGATAACATAATTGCATAAGGTGTGAGTTTTATGTAGAAGCTATACTAACAATTAAGGAATAACACTGGGTCTATTACAGGATTGCATTTTACCAAGTTGCATAGTAAATACATAAAGTCACTTATGTACACAGTAGATCCAGATATCAACTTCTTTCTTAGGTTTCTTCTGGCTGAATCTTTCTAAGTACTGTAAGCAAATTATTCCAGTGAAAAATGGATGCTGATCTTGGAAAAGCCTAATTTAGCACATGGCAAAACTGCACAAGGATTTAAATAAGTAGCAACAGTTTACTTTAAAAGTCATGACAATGATATGTAACCTTGTTATTGGATTACTTCTTTTTACCACAGCACAGTTTACTTTAAAAGTCATGACAATGATATGTAACCTTGTTATTGGATTACTTCTTTTTACCACAGCTACCTTTCAAGGATGAGTAAGTGATCAAGTGTTGTGCTGACTGAGGGCATTTGACATTTCATTAAAACAAAAGCCCTCTCAACCAAACATGCATATAGAGTCACTGCAACTATGGGAGAGATCTGCTGGACAGATGAGATATACCAGTATATGTGATGAAAACTAAGGAAGAGAGACTGTTACTGCAACCTTTTAGAATGAAAGAATGTAAAAATATTTTAGGTGTAGTAGAGTTATTGTCATACTATAGCAAAGGTTATTAACAGCATCATGTCTTTAAAATGCTTAGAGCTCACCAAAGGTTAAAACGTCAATACAGTTCCCTTTTCTTGTTTTAACCATATTTCAAAATTTTGCAAGGTTTTCTTGGTTCTTCTATAATGTGAAACTACACATAATCATTCTTTTATTAAACTCATCACACATTATTTTATCAACCTCTATAATAATGACCTGTCTACAACATCTTCTCCAAAATGTCCTAATTTATTTATTTAATCTCATGGGGATATAATTCAGATCTCTGATCACCTTCCCTACTCTTCTCTGTCATCTTTTGTTCTACTGTCTGCTTCACAGGATATATAGGACCAGAACCACTCCATAATCAACATGTAAACTTGGCATGGATTTTAAAAGATTTTTTATTATATGTATATATATATATATTTCTACTACTGTCCTAGTATTTCCAACATTTTATTTAGTTATTTGATTGCTGCAGATCACTGAATTCATGTTTTCAGAGAATTACCCATTAATGACAATGAGTGCTAAAAGTAATTCAGAGGACAACATTATGTGAGAGCTCATCGTTATACACACCATTCTTTATTACAAATGAAAATACTTAAAAAAATAAAAGTGGTTGCAAATCTTTTTAATTTTTAAAATAAATTAATTTATACCACTTGAAATGAAGGTCATCAGAAAATTAAGATTCTAAATTTAAAATGATTTTCTGCTGCTAAAAACAACTTGAAATATATTTTTCTTCTATGGTCAAACTGCTCTTAGTTACACTGCAAAAGTACAAACTCTCAAGCTCAGAATCTGTATTACGCACATGTTCTTTTTAATTTCATGACAGTGGAAATAAAGTGCTAAATTTATGTTGTCAGTGATTACTGAAGAAAAGAAAATCTCTGTTTAGGAATCTTTTTCTTTTTTTTTTTTTTTTCTCTCTTTCATTTTGTCTCTGTCTATAGTGGGGCCTATATTACTGTTAAATAATGTCAGGCATAACTTGGTAATGACAGTTAATGACAATTTAAGCAGAATCTGATACAGCACAGTGATATGTAAGACCACTCCAATATGTGTTTAGAAATCTATTGTCCACATCTGGTCTTAAGGAATTATTTATCTGATAGTATATGAAGAATAAAATCATGAAAATGATTGTGTTTTTCCACTGCCCTGTTCTGCCTTGACTGGGACTTACTGGCTGTGTCTGTGACAGAAATTCACAATCCTGCAGATTTTGTAGGAATATTGTATAATGTGGTTCATTTCAGTGGGATAGCTCAGCAGAACTAATTTTAAGAACATGCACAATGTCTTTGTTGGACTTGGGCCTGCATACTTCTTGTGGTTCAACCCTGTAGGCAGCTGAGCACTACATAGCCAGTTGTTCACTCACCTCCTGCAGGATGGGGGTGGGGGGAGCTGGAAGGGTAACAGGGAGAAAACTTGTGGGTCACAAACAAAGACAGATTAATAAGTATAGTAAAAGTTGCATGTTCAAGCAAAGAAAAACAATTAATTCACTACTTCACATGGGAAGGCAGAAGTTCAGTGATTTCCAGGACTTCAGGGCTCATCATGTGCAACAATTACTTGGGAAGACAGACACTATAAATGTCCCTCCTTTTTTGTCCAGCTTCTGTTGTTGAGAATAATGTCATATAGTGTGGGATATCACTCTCATAAATTGAGGTCATCTATCCTAGCTGTGTCACCTCCTAACTTCCTGTGTACCCCAAGACTATATACTGGTGGAGCAGTGTTTGAAACAGAGAAGACCTGAAAGCACTGGTCAGCAGTTTTAGTGGGTTTATGTGGCAAGGACTTAGTAGCAGGGGGGCTGTAGGGGTGGCCTCTGTGAGAAGAATCCAGTAGTTGCCCCATGTCAGATAAGGGCCAGCATCAGCCATTTCCAAAGGGACCTGCCACTGTCCTGAACCAAGCCAATAAGCAATGTCGTTTGGGCCTCTGTGAGACCACATTTAAGAAAGGGAAAAAAAAGAAAAAAAGAAAAAAAAGGAAAAAAAAAGAAAAAAAAAGAAAAAAAGAAAAAAACCTCTGTGCAGCAAAAGCTGCGAGAGTGAGGAGAGAGAACCAGCCCTGCAGACCCCAAGGTTAGTGCAGCAGGAGGGCAGGAGGTGCTCCAGGCACACAGCAGCAGTTCCCCAGCAGCCTGTGGAGAGGCCCCTGGTGGAGCAGGCTGTCTTCCTGCAGCCCATGGGTCCCACACGGAGCAGATCTCCACGCTGCAGCCCGTGGAGGAGCCCCCGCTGGAGCAGGTGGATGTGGCCTGGAGGAGGCTGCGGCCCATGGAGAGCCCCCGCAGGAGCAGGCCCCGGGCCGGAGCTGCAGCCCGTGGAGAGGAGCCCACGCAGGAGCAGGGGTGTAGGGGGAGCTGCCGCCCGTGGGGGACCCGTGCTGGAGCAGTTTGCTCCTGGGGGATGGACCCCGTGGTACGGAACCATGTGGGAGCAGTTCTTGAAGAGCTGCTGCCTGTGGGCAGCCCCCGCAGGCTCAGTTCGGGAAGGATGTCATCCCATGGGAGGGACCCCGCGGGGAGCAGGGGCAGAGAGGAACCATGAAGGAGCAACGGAGACGAAGCGTGCGGGGGCTGTACGCAGCCCCCATTTCCCATTCCCGTGTGTTGCTCAGGCTGGGGAGCAGGTGGAAGAGGGTGGATGGTGGGGAAGGTGTTTTTAGTTCGATTTCTTTGTTTCTCACTGCTATGGCTTATTAGTAATAGGTAATAAATTTCTCTAATCTCCCAACAGTGAGTCAGTTTTGCCCATAACGATAATTGTTGTCTGATCTCTCTGTCCTTTTCTCAACTCTTGAGCCTTTTTCATATTTTCTCTCCCTTTACCTTTGAGGAGGGGGGGTGAGTGAGCAGTTGTGGTGAAGCTCGACTATCCAGCTAAGTAAAATCACCACAGAACCAATTAAAATATCAATGAGTTATCAGCACTATTTTCATCACAAATCTGAAACATAGCACCATATGAGCTTCAATGAAGAAAAATCACTCTATCCCAGACAAAAATAATGCAATGTTGAATAACAAAGTGCATACTGAGTACTAGAAAGCTATAGATATGGTTAAAATCTGAAAATATTAATTCTGTTTTGAAAAAAAAAAAATCTACATGCAGTCTTGTTGCTGTGCTTTGTAGTCCAAATCAAGTAGTCAACTGGCCCATTTAATGCAACACAAATTTATACACATTTGACTGTGTATGTATCCCACACATTCAGCCATACCCAATGAGACTTCAGAATATTGTAAGATCAAAACCAAAAATATAAATGTTTACAAAGAGACTATGATGTACATTCAAAAGAATATGAAGGAAATATAAATTAAATTTGTATTGCAGTTTTAATTTTTATTGCAGTTCTTGGAGAGTTGCTGCCTGTGGGCAGCCCCCGCAGGCTCAGTTCGGGAAGGACGGCATCCCATGGAAGGGACTCCATGTGGAGCAATTTATATTGCATGAATGTGGCAGATGAAATTTCAATCAATGTGTATTGTTATATGGTATTCAAAGTAATTTAATTGTGAGCTTGACTGTCTAGAATCTGATGAAGGAACCAGTCTTGGGAATTTGGGGCAAGCTCTTCTAGGACTACAGAAAAATGTTACATTGAAATCAAAATATTTGTAAGAATTTGGGAAAAAAATATTGGAATACAGAGTTCTATCATTATGATGTGGATTGTCAGACTGCCCATCCTCCGTCTCTGATGCAGCTGAAATTGACAGGAACAGAGCTGATCAATAGAGATGTTCATATGAGTGCAGCAATATTCCTTTCCATTTTCAGGTTGGTGAGTGATTGCTCCAGTATTAAGAAAGTTTCAAATTTCCTCATGTATCTGTACCCAAGTTCAGGGAACTCTCTTCCTACTTTGCAGTGAAGCATACATATCTAATACTTCTAGAGACTTTTTATTTATTTATTTATTTTTCATTATTGCTTGCAGTAAAGAAATAATCATAGTTTTATCATCCATGGATTCTCTTTCACTCTGAACTCCATGGCTACTTTCTATATGTTTAATCTTATATTTCTCTATACATTCTATATGACTTTCATTGCTTGATCAGGCAGATATAAATTAACTTGCAGAAACATTTGGTGACAAATATTAACAGTGAGAAATAGATGATTATGTTAACAAGACTTGAAAATAACACAGATTGAAAAATTACTTTATTCCTTCTATACATTAGAAGTAAACTGTTTGGTTTAATTCATGTGGAAGAGGAGAGTTGGGAATCACCTTAGTATTGCTTGCATCAGTGTTCACTGATGTTAGTTTTATAATCTCCACATGTCTTTGAGATGTTTACCAGTTACTTAATAGTTATCACTAACTTTTCCTCATGGTTGAATAAGGACTTCCAGGACACAGATGTAAAGATGCAAAGTACATAAAATATAGATTTTACATTTAACAAACATCAGCATTTTATTGAGACAGACACACTGACATATTCCATAGGAAAAGACATATCTCAAGAAAAAATAAGTACCAAGGCCACATAAACATGCAAAAAGAATGGACATCAGCTGATTGAGACAGTTCACATATGTGTTTTTAGCCCACTGCAAATACCAGACAATGTTGCTTTGCTCTTCCTCTATTGTTGTTGATTGAGATCTCACTCTGTTGCAGTTGAAGATGTTATACATTAAGTGGTGATTATTGTGGCTCAGCTGATGAAGAGTACCTTGGCAAGCCAAAATAGCCCAATGGCTTAGCTGAGTTTAGTAGGCAGAATAATGTGGCAGCCATTAAATATTTCCTGGAAATATTTAAGCTCGTATTTTCCAAAATTACCTTAAAAATTATGGAGTTAATGCAGAGAGAGTGTTCATATTTCTAGACAGGTTTTGCAGATCCCTCTTGTGTAGGGCTAGTATCAAAAGTAGGAAATGAATGTTTTGTAATATCCCTCTTGGAACCCTTCTGCTCTTTCTCTTTCCTGGTAAGACTACACAGTCCCAATGCTCACAAGGGAGCTGTGAGCCTATTTAATTTAATTAAAAGTATAAAGCCCATACTTTTCACTGAATCTATCAGGGGTAAGTTGGCACCATCATTTTCCAGCACTGAAAAAAACACCCTGACACTAAGAAACTCTGAACGTTAATTCCCGGGTTAATTATGCAAGATTCTGCATATTCCTGAACCATGTGCAGTAAGATGGTGTGCCCTTCTG
>CM021729.1:35063066-35080328 GCA_011074415.1 Stictonetta naevosa
GGGGCTCTTGATCTGAACAAACCTGAAGATGTCAGGCTGTATAAACACTCAGGGAAAGGTATATTTCATGAAGGTTCCTGCTCTGGAAAATTATACACTACTTTCAAAATGCTTTGCCACATTTAAAAGTGTAATTATACCCTTCTCCTTAATGACTGACACGGCATATGTTTACACATGTTTTAGCTGACTTTTGACAGTACACAGAAGCACATTGTAAAATTGGTAGCAAAGCTAAAAGATGATGGGAACAACATCTGAATCTGCCAGTTAACATTGCCCAAGTATTTTATAGAATACAAAGTACACCTAGTGCCAGTGGTATTCTTCTCCCCCTCTCTTTTCATATATAGAGTTCATTACATTGACTTTTTTTTTTTTTTTTTTTTTTTTTTCTCCGTCTACTGTTTGTGTTAGTTCATTCTTTCCAATTTTGTTACAGGAATTTTGTTTTGTTTTGTTTTTCTTGCAGTTTTACCACAATAGTTTCTGAAAGCTCACCTCCTTTGAGGAGGGCGAAAGGCAGGAGATATACCTTGTTGGTAGAAATTTGTGCAATCTATAGGGCAGAATTTCAGTTAGGAATACATTTTAACAGTTTGGCTTTAAAGAACTGGATGGAACAGAGGTTTTGTAGCAATATTATGGAGACCTTTCAACACTAGGTTGGTGGCTGAATACGAGACTTGCATGTCTGGTGGCTGAAAACTCTTGTATCTCTGTGGCTGTTTTGTGGGTGTATGAAATGATGAGGTGACCAGAGCCTGACTGCCACTGTCCAACTATTGCTGTTGCAATCATAGCTTGGCAGTCTCAGGGAGTAATCCAAGACCTGAATGTGATTGGAAATATCTTATGAATGTGAATGGAAAGATCTCTTTGATCTTTTAAGGTCAAGGCAGATGTTTGGGATTATCCTTTGTGGAATACTGAGCAGCTGCTGTCAGGTTGTTCTGCCCAGGGAGCTAAGTAAAAGCAGACCTTCAGCCCTATATGGAGGAGCACAGACACAACAAATGCAGAGTGTTGCCTAAGCCATGGCTGTCAAGGAGTTTTTATGGTGCAAACATAAGTGGAATGGGTCACTCATTTCATACTTTTTGAAAAAGACACTAAACAAATATAGGATCATATGGTCTCTCGCCTGCAGGGCTTTACAATCTACTGGGAAAGGGATTGCTGTCTCTTGAGGGAAAAAAATGCCTTGGTTAACTTAACAGCTGTTCCCCTGGCATTTCTGAAATATGCACTAGAGAAAGTTAAAAAAAAAAAAAAAAAATCTAAAAAGTTTTGTCCTTCCTAAAACAACACCATGACACCAACAAAAATTGTGTGCAGAAATATTTCTGACCATTACTGCTGATACACATGTTCACTAGACCATTTTCTCCAGCTAACACTCTCCCAACAGGAGCATTTCTATTTCTTATTAACAATCCACACGCATGGGCAACTGCTTAGAACTAAAGGAGCAAATAATTACCTAACCTGACAAAGCTGACAGTGCACATCTAAGTAAGACAGGACATTAGTCTAGCTGGCAGAATCAATGCATTTTCCTGCTTGTGCATTGTTGTTACATGGCGTTCTTCTTTTCAAGGTTAGTTTAAAAGTTTTTACACTTTACACTTTTTTTTACACAACCCCAGAACCTGACATTTCTTTATAATGTCCACCCTACATAAATGCAAAAACCTCAGTTCCCTAATGATAATAATTCTAATCCACTGTCTGTTTTGTAAGTCTCATCAAACAAAAAGATCTAATCAGGCGTAACCTAACATAATTTTCCTCAGGATGTAAATGTTGCCCAGCAGAGTTTAAGGAGACAGCGCCATGATGATTTTCAATTAATCAGTGTAACTTTCAGGAAACATACAACCGAGAAACCCAGAAAGATAATTTGGCATCTGAAGACAAGAGGTTAGAGTCAGAATTGTTTTGGGGTTGTATAGCCTGATGGAACTCAGTAAGAATACCTCAGGGTAAAAAGAATTATATATCATATACACTAGCTCTTGCATAAACCATATGGAATCAGTGAATTTGCCTTCAAGAACAGAAAACCAGTAAGTTCATCTGGGAATGATAGTGATTACTTGCTTGGACAAATTAATCAATCCCTGGAATGGCTTTAACTCACTTCTAAGGTAGAACTGGGAAATTTTGCATTCTCAGTTGTCAGTGGACATGAACTATTCCACAACAGCTTTCTGGGGTCAATTTCATTTAGTGCTATGCAAAAGTCAAACAAAATCAATGCTTCCTACTAACAGAAAACATCAATTCCCTAAGGTGTGTTAATTTATTTACTGCTTTCACTGACCTTAGTGGAGTTAAAGTAGTATGTGTTTGGATGTCTCTGATTAGTCCATAGGTAATTAAAAACACCCATAAGAAAATAACTTTTCGTTTCAAAACCATTATCCATCTAAAGCACTACATTGGCAAAAAATCACAAATAGGATCAAGTTTAGTTAGAAGGAATTAGGACTTATTTTGTTGTAGCATGTACCTCAGTGAACATCTTTAGGTGAAAATGAAACTTCTAAGAATGGTGAAATTCTTCTTCTAAGAATTTAATGAAATGTGTATGAGTAAACACTACTTAGGGTTTTCTCCTGGGCATGCTCAAAATGCTGCATGACTTTAGCTTGTGTATAAGGTAGTGGTCTGGTTCTCTTATGTGCTCATTCTGACACCTTGTATCCTTTTAGCAATGCGGCAATACAAAAAACAGCCTTTGGTCCATTCCTGTGGTGTGTTATTTACCTTTTTGGTTGGTACCCAGTGAGCTCTGAAGTTTTCCATGTAAAAGAAAAATTGAAGGAAACCATGACTTATGAAACAAAAGTGTCAAATGCCAGATTCTTAATGCTGCTTTTCCCCCTTAGATATTTAGTATTTAAATTGCATTTGACCTAATACACAAAAGTCCAGAGGAATTTAGTTGTGGATGAAGCTCTTGGCCTTTGCATCTTAGATACTTTTAACCCTAAACCTGGCAGTGCACACAGAGTTTAGATACCGTCTTAGGGTTTTCAATACTAGGCTAAAAATTCAGAGCCATGTCACAGATAGTGCTGAATCAGTGCAAACTCCCTCCATTACACTGAATTCATTCAAAATACTTTTGAAGGGGTAATTTTCTTCTGTTAGACTTTAGGATAACTTCAGCATGATCTGTCTTCCCTCAGCTACTGTATAAAACTGGAATAAATGCCATGCAAATGCTTTAACTACAGGCATAGAAATATCAGCACAAGTTCACTTCTAATAAAGGGTGATTAGTAACACAAAGGTGCAACATTAATGAACAAGGAAAAAGTGCCTCAGCCTACCTCATCTTAGTGTAGCTTTCATGAGAGATTTGCACATTACTTCTAGAAGGGAATACAAGCAGGCTGAAGTAAATAGTGAACACTCTGCAACATAATGAGCTTTAATGTACGCTGTGCTACTTCAGCTTAAATAACAAAGTCAAGACTTTTAAAAGAGATTCCTCAGAAGAACTAATATGATATTTTTCTCTATGAGGTCATCATTCAGAGATTTTGGATGTGCTTTCCTTGTGGAATGTTTGTAATTTTCCTGTAAAAATCATGCATTGGAAGCACACTATAATTACGCCCTATCATATCATGTATAAGATGGTTCTTCACACTCAAATTACATTAGTGTTGAAGATTTTTCTTCTGATTTCATTTTGAAATGTTTTAAAGCCTGTTTCCACATCAGACAGTTCTATCTGTAGTATCTGGCGAAGTAGTGGTCTCCTTTCCTCTGTCTACCGTGCTTTTGCACAGACTCTTACCTTTGTCTCAGCTGGGTTAGAACAGGAAAAAGTGAGGTGGAGGAACTGAGGATGGCTGTATACCCCTACCTATTTTATCAGCCCTTATGCTGCATATTTGCAAGAGGAAATTTGCCCAGGCCTTACCTAGGCTAGAGACCTGTGCTATGTGTACTGGTATTTATACCAATCTTTAATAATTGCCAGTGAAGAGTTACCCCCTTTTTTAGTGTCTCAAAGACCACAAATATATAGAATATTAAAGCAAGTTTTAGCCAATAACAACACTTTAAAACCACTATGACCCCCGAAAATGTCACATAAAAAAAAATCCTTCTCTCTTTCTTCCTTCCTTCCACTTTTTTTTTTCTTTTTTTTTTTTTTTTTTTTTAATGTTATGATGGGTTTCTATTGGCACTTAGGAAAACCTCAGAAACCAGAACTCTGAAGCTAGATATGCCGATATTTGCATCTATCTGTATGAGTATGTATTTATAATTCACTTTCAGCCATCAATAAATATGTCTGACCCTCTCAGGTAATGAATACTACATCAACGTGAGCTGAAGTGACTTAGTACTTCTGAAAACCAGGTCACTTACTGGGTTGCCTAAATATTGATTTAGTTGCTTCACTTCAGACACTCAAGGTTGACGATTTTGTCCTTAACTGGTACTTTCTTCTGTATAAAACCAGTGCTACAGATGTCAGCATAAATAACCTTTCACTTGATTTTTCTCCCACTTAACTTTCTCCTCAACTAGTTTCCCATGTTTTCCTGATGTCTTATTTCCTTCCCACTCTCACTTATCAGTTTCCACACTGAAACATGTTGTTGAAAATATCAAAAGAAGATTGTCCCTCATTTGAAGTGTTTATGGTTCTCCAATGCAAATCCATTTTCTCTATGGCTTGTATTAATGGTTAAGCCATGTGGAAAAAAATCCAATTTACTGGACATTTTCGTGCCCTTCTTCCTGCCTCTCTGGCTGCCTAGATTGGATGTCAACTCTGATGGCCACATCAGGGTTTGCACAATTAATCATCCCTAAGCAATCTGCATGACACCACTGTAACCAACATCAGATATTTTTAATTGTCCATTCTTCTGTCATGTAAGTTAATGCACAGATTGGTTCTGCCCTGCACTTACTTCCCACAGAGTAATCTCACTTAGCAGCAAATTGGCCACCTCACACATTCCCAACATTCAGGAGGACTATAGATTTTTTAATTAGTATTGAGATCCCAGATGACTGGAGTAAACAGGGAAAAACACCAAGGTTTTTCAGCTGAAAGAAAGCCTGCCCACTCAAAATAGTGTGCAAAGTTTCATAGAGAGAACCTTATCCTGTCATTCAAGTCCTACCAGCGCCTGTGGGCCTCTAAAATCCTACTTCATAACCCAAGTGAGCCCACAACAGGCTTCACTCTTCTGAGTTGTAAAAAAACACAGCAACGTATTTAGCCTAGTTATTATGCACTACACTGTCTTCATTTCAAAAGCATTAGGGAAATAAGTGTCAGCAGTATTCAGAAGGGTGACAGCCAAATAGAAAGGAGACTACCTTGGCACCAAAGCACCAGAAATCAGGGATGAGAAAATGCCAGGGAGAAATGATCAGGCAGTTAAGAAAGAAAAATGAAAATGGAAATGAAAAGCATGTGATTGCTTCTGGCTTGTTGACCTGTAGACTAGTTAAAGTGATTCCTTGACCATTTGGGCTCTGCGGAAGGTAGTATGGGAAATGGAAGAGAATAAGGTGGACCCTAAATTTTGTGTGCTAAATTTAAACTAAAGTTCTGTAGAATGAACATTTATTAACTGAAGGAAAACAAACAAACAAACAAACAAAAACCTGAGTTCTGCTGCTGCTATATTCTTAAGGTATTTAGACTCAACTTTTAGTTTGTTTTTGATAATGATAAAACTATTTTAGTGAAGTGAATGAGCAATTAAATTAATGCTCTGACTCTTAGAGAATAGATTTGTAATGTAGGGAAAAAAAAGGCTGATGGTAAAAAAACTTCTTAGTAACTTTCACCTTCATAGTATGAACATAACAAGCATCTCTCAGTGTAAGAGTAAGATTATATGGGGTTCTCACTTTTGGGATATTATTTATCATGTATTTACAATATGTTATTCTCTCAAATGACCTAGAGTACAGTAGACAGTGTTCTGAAACTGAGTTTCCTAAGTGACACTGTCTACTCTGAAATGACTCTGCACCTTTCTTTTCTTTGCACTTTTCTTAATATTCAGATCTTTGAACATCAGACACATCAGCAAATAATGTTTATGCTATAAAACAGGTGTGAAATATATTCTTATTTGTATTTTTTGCATCTACTCCAGCCTCAGAGAAGGAAAAAAAAATGAATCAGTAGAAACCTATAACATTTATATGGATGTATGGATTTATTCTTAACAATGTCAGAAATGTTTAAAGTTTATATACATTTTTAGAATATTATTTTAAATGAAATACAGGATAGATAATTAATATTATATAAACAATTTTCAAATGAAAGAAAAAGAAACATCTGCAGATAAAATATATTTTTCTGCTTTGAATATCTATAAAGTAAAGTAGAAGTTTTAGGTGTGAAATTTTCTAGTGAAAATATATTAATACCTCTTTTACCAAGTATAATATTTTTGAAGAGTGGGAGTATCATTTTTTTTTTGATATTCATTTATAATCTTCTTAGTCTTCTGGCTTTACAGGTTTAAAGAACTGTACAAACACAGATATTAATTAATTGTGCTAGGTGATACCCTGCCTTTGTTGCACTCCTGCACTTGATGATCAAAGCACATGTCACCTAGTGTACAGAAAACAAAACAACCATTTTTTCCTCAGTTGTGGAAATTCGTACATACTGACTACCTAAAAAAATCTTTTTAAATTCAGAACTTCAGAAAATTCATAACATAAAAATGTTAGACTCTTTTCTGTTAAATTCATTTATGTGTTTCAAAGAAACCATAAATTCTGAATACCATCAACATCTTCATCAACTTATTTTTACAGGGAGATTTTAAAAGGCATCAAGGCAAGTTACATTCCTGACTCCTTATTAAAGGCCTAATTCTGCTTCTTCATGCATATTCTTGATAAGCTCTACTAATTCCTAATTACATAGTATGTATGGATGGGATCACTGGAAGCTGCATCTGTACATCTGAGAGAAAAGGAAAATCTATTTCTACACCTACACTGTGCCGACCTCCATATTTTGCTTTGCTCAACACCATTATTTCTGGCATCATTGTGTTTAACATTTTAATCTGATGTAGTTTAAGTGTATGAGAGATAAATGAGATACACAAATTGTTCAAAGGTTGGAGGTGAGGAGATGCCTAAAGAAATGTGCTTCTAAACATATGCCGGAATAAATAGGTGACTGTACTCTGTTCCAGAGCACACGGACAAGCATAAAAGACCTGACGCATAAGTGACAATAAACCAACCTGTAATTACTGAGCAGCCCTCTCTCAGCTGGTTGTTAGGGATACCTTGGCCTGGGTGAGGAAGTGCACACACATTGAAAAATGTGAGAGTCCTGTACTGGAGGGTTAAATACTGTGTACAGAAGCAAATAAGAGAGGACAGAGGGAGACAACTGAAATAATAGTGCGAAGAGCATAAGGTCCATGGGACACAGATTCTCCTGTCACAGTGTCAGGGGAATAAATATTCCAAATACACATCTTTCAAAATCAAACTTTTTATTCTCACTACCCAAGGTCAGGGAAGCCTTGGGCACAGCCCGAACTGTCCGATTTGGCACAGCCATGACATGTGAGTTGCAAGTGAAACCACCAGCGCTATTGCCAGATTTTGCCCAACAGATCTAGGGAGCAAAGAAAAATAGGCATCCTTGATGTTGGGTGCTTTCCCTGTGACCTTTGAATACCAAGAGCTGCAATGTAGTGGAGCGCCCCGTGCTGTTCTTATAACACTGCCTTACAGATTGGGTGGGAATCCCACAAGTCTGCCTTTGTCTCACATTTAGCCAAATACCTGCCCATCTGTGGCCTTTTAGGAATCCTGTTATTCACTCAGTGAGGATGGTTTATGACTTCACTACAGAAAATAGGTATCTTTCAGAAATTATGAATTTTGCATTTGCAGAAAAATATTGTTTTGTAGCCCTGCCATACACACCCCACTGCACCACAAAGAGGAGTAAGGTCTAAGGGCTGAAGGAAGGAATTAATTCTTTTCATCTAAACTAAAGAGTTAGAAATTAACAACCAGTAACTGTCAATTCCTATTACACCTAGTTAGTCACTGTGTGTGACATAGTAAACAGATAATAAAAACAAGTATTTCCCCTAAAAGTATTGGCCATAACATCACTTTTCAAGAACAGCGTCACAGCACCACAGATGTCTTCATAGCTGTGTGTGCTGGCCCATCTCCCTGGCCAGAGTAGGCTAATCTTACCCTGATAAATGTTTGACCTCTAATTCTGCATAGGAAGAGGAAACATTTTCAAAGGCACTCCATTATCAAACCTCCAAGTACACTAATCTCTTCATATTTAGTGGTTTCAAGGCTTGTGAAGACCTGCTGGTTTTGATTTGTATTGTGTGAAAGTGTGACTCATTTCCTACTCAGTGTCACTCTTCATCCTCCTGTCACCTCTGCATATATTTAACCTTATGACTGGTTCTTCCCTTGCTCTTGTGTAATCTTGCTTCTGTTTTGTTGCTGAAGTGCATGACTCTTCTTTCCTCATTCTGTACAGTGTTGTCCTTTACACAATCCTCTACCTGGTCCTTGCTGATGACATTATGTTTCATAGCTGATATCAATGATTTTCTACAGTGTCTAAACCACTCAGCCTATGTTGCTTTTCTTATATCTACTGATGTAAACAAGCATGGTGGTTTTACCCTGCTGGGCAGCTCAATTCCACCACAACTGCTCTCTCAATCCCCCTCCTCAACAGAACAGGATGGGGGTGGGGGGGTGGGGGTAGTGGAGTAGAATATGAAGGAAAGGGCTCAGTCACACACCAGTTATTGTCGTGGGCAAAACAAACTTGGCATAGGGAGATTGATATAATTTATTGCCTATCACTAGTAGACTAGAACAGTGAGAAACTAAAAGCAACCCAAGATCATCTTCCCCCCCGTCTTACCCCCCTCCCCATCCACCCTCGTGTACTTCCTCCCCACACTGAGTGGCAAAGGGAACAGGGAATGAGGGCTGCAGTCAGTCCCTGGCACTTCGTCTCCACTGCTCCTTCATGGTCACTCTCTGCCACTGATCCACGGACTCCACAGCATGCCATCCTTCCTGAACTGAGCCGGCGGGGGCTGCCCACAGGCAGCAGCTCTCCAAGAACTGCGTCCCACATGGCTCTGTACCACGGGGTCCATCCTTCAGGAGCAAACTGCTCCAGCACTGGTACCCACGGGTGGCAGCTCCCCCCAGACCCCCTGCTCCTGCGTGGGCTCCTCTCCACGGGTTGCAGCGTGGAGATCTGCTCCATGTAGGACCCATGGGCTGCAGGGGAACAGCCTGCTCCACCAGGGGCCTCTCCACAGGCCGCAGGGGAACTGCTGCTCCAGAACATGGAGCACCTCCTGCCCTCCTGCTGCACTGACCTTGATTTCTACAGGGCTGAGAGTCCTCTCTCCCAGCTGCTATTGTGAAGCAGTTTTTATCCTTTCTTCAATCTGCTCTCCCAGAGGCCCAACCAAGGTTGCTCACTGGCTTGGCCCTGACCAGCCTTGGTTCGTTTTGGAGGTGGCTGGAGCTGGCTCTGACCTGACGTGGGGCAGCTGCTGGGCTCTGCTCATAGACACCACCTCTGCAGACCCCGTGCTACCAAGCACTTGCCACATAAACCCAATACACTAAGTGTTGTCTATTATATCTGGCCTCCTTCATGCATCTGGACTTCTCCTCTTACTCATTAGTATGTGCTGCCATCATGTACTCAGACAAGAGTTTCTTTGTGTATTACATTACTTTTCTCCAAGCTCTTCGTTAATATTTTCTTAATCTACATCCTGTACTGTCAGATTTGTGATCCTCTGTTGGGTGTCACCACTGCATCACAATGCTTACTTCTGTGATGGGAAAAGGTATTTCTGAGAAATTATATTCACGTGTAAAATGTAGGTTTTACGAGATGGACAAGTTCATTCACAGAATCACAGAATCACAGAATGGCCAAGGTTGGAAGGGGCCTCTGAAGATCACCTAGTCCAACCATCCCCTGCAAGCAGGATCACCTAGAGGACCTTGCACTGGATGGCATCCAGGTGGGTTTTGAATATCTCCAGAGAAGGAGACTCCACAACCTCTCTGGGCAACCAGTGCCAGTGCTCTGTCATCCTCACATTAAAGAAGTGCCCCCTCATATTCAGGTGGAACATCTTGTGCTTCAGTTTGTTCCCATTAGCTCTTGTCTTCTCACTGGGCACAAGTGAAAAGACCAGATCCATCCTCTCGACAACCTCCCCTCAGATATTTACATGCCTTGATGAGACCGCCCCTTAATCTTCTCTTTTCCGGGCTAAATAGGCCCAGTTCTTTCAGCCTGTCCTTGTATGACAAGTGCTTCCATCCTCTGATCATCTTCGTACCCCTCCTCTGAACTTGCTCCAGTAGTTCTATGTTCCTCTTGTACTGGGGAGCCCAGGACTGGACACCGTATTCCAGCTGTGGCCTCAGGTCTTAAACCCCTTCTGGATGTAAAAGGATGGCATGGAAATGGAGACTCTTTCCTCTCTCTGAATTCAGTAGCAGTTGTACAGGAATCTTAAACTAGAATGTGACCTTCATGAGTGTGGGCCAGCAATAATTGATACATTCAACAATACAAAAGGTATGGAAACTAACACATTTGACGTATTTGGCACAGGTGTATTTGTGGGTGGCCATTTACAAACACTAAAGTGTATTTATCTATAAAAGAAACTTCCAGGTTTTAGCTAAATCAGAAAAGATTAGAAAAGAGGGGTTTTTTGTTTCCACTAAACACATCTGTCTGCTCGTCTATGTACACTTATGCAGAAATTTCCAGTCACTCAAGTCTCCAGGGTATTTGAAAATGTCTGAAGTCTCTTTAAAGAGCAGATTAGCATGTATCCTAAAAGTTAGACTGTAATACTATTTAACTGCTCTATTTTTCCATTATGGTCCTGTCAGCAGGAATATGTTGCCCTATAGTACATGACAAGTGAAAACGCTGGTAACATTGTTTTTCATAGACAGAAAAAATACCAAAGAAGCAATTTCTTAGCTAAAATGTCACCTGTTAGATGTATGGGGCTCACTATATTTTGTTGCCCTGGTAACGAATGGTGTAAAATGACTCCTTTGCAAAGCTCCATCAGAATGATTGCATCCTGTTTTTTCCATCATTTTACAAGAGGCTGTTTTCATTCTCCCTTCCTGACCATATTAAGTGTAAAGAGATTGAATTACTGTGCTGTACCCTCTCCATCCGATGTGGATTTAAGAGTTGATATTGATGTACTGAGAACCGCGTTCTTCTTCAAGAAAAAAAAAGCTACAAATTATAATGAATTTGACTTTTATGTATCGACCGCTCAAGTAGTGAAGTAGTGTTTCTGCACCCAGGGGATAGACATGACATGATCAGCATTTTTCACTCGAACGAATCCAATTGATAAAGCAATATACTCAGTGTCACTTTGCTTGATCTCCAGGTTTAACAATAGTCATGCTAAAAGTAGATACATTACTCCATAAATTTTACTCATAAAAAATGTGCTAGCCATTGCTTTATACAGCTGCACTCTTTCCAACTTTCCACTGAGCAGGGCAGAAAATGATGAACAGAAATATTGCACCAAGAGCATGCAAGTGTGGGCAAGTGGCTGACAAGTATTGGAAATACTCGTATTTACAACTGGAAAACCAAATACAGAACCTTTAGGTGGTCAGTGGTTACCTTTTCTCTTAGTGTATGTGTACCTTGAGACAAAATACCACCCTTTTCACACTTCTGTTCAAAGATAGCCTTTCTGGACAGCTGCAGAACCAAGGAAAGTGTTCTTACATAAGTATTAAGGGTACATAAGACCATTTTCAACATTTCCTTATGGTATGGCAAGCTTAGGCCAGTAATTAATTTTCTCAGTTATATAAGCAATTATTGTATGAGTCGCTAAGATATAAATGCAATATTACCATGTGTATTGCTTAAAAAGAATGATATGTCATGCATGCATCTTGCACAGGATTACAAGAACAACAAGGATTACCAGCCATGTAACATTTTTGTAATTAATTAAAAGCTATGGAACATCATAATTAAAATTTTAATGTTTAAATTTTATGTTAAAGATTTTTTTTTGTGTGTGTGTAAAACAAGCAATATTTTTAACAAAACCTGCTTAATCCTGTGTATGTAATTGAATTTTTACACAGAGTATATGTTCTCTGTAACATCAGTTAGAATTACAATCCAGAAAAAGATGGAAGAGAGGAAGGTGAATATTTAGCGAGTGTGTAAAAGTTGCCTATGACATTAAAGTAGTAGAAATTGAGAAGATCTATTTCCAGCTAGTTTATTGTATTCATCTGGGGTTCAATTCTGCAGAGAAATTGCTTGAAAGGTATCTTTTAAGGGCTCCCATAGTTTCATTTAGAAGTTTCAGAGTTCTGTTCCTATGTCCTAGTAAGCAAGGAAAGGAGTACAAGGCTTGATACCATTGAATTTTCAACTAAGGTAGTTACAAGTAAGACAGCTGCAGATCTCCGATCTTGAGTTGCACTGACAGTCTGTTAATCACTTATGACTCAAAAAACAGTGAGGCACCTTGGCTTGTGTAATTGCTGAACTGACCTAATCATATTCAGGTGAGTACTTAGGTATCAAAACTCATAGTTAGGAGAAAACTAATCATTTAATTTGTGTTGGACTGTACTCTATTCATGCTTTGGGAAGTGAGGACCCAGACCTTGATGGTTTCTCCAGCTCCTGCCTTTCTTGCAGTTGCTGCTGCTTTCAATGCCCTTGCATGGTCACCTAGCTGCTTCAGTGTGACTGGGTTAGAGTACCTTTGTAGAGAGGTGAATATAGAACTGGATGGTTTGGGCTTCTGCATTTAAGGGTTTCCTGAATGACATGAGATTTTCTACTATATCCTCCTAGAGTCTGTAAATCTTCTTTGTACCCCTACACCACCTGTAAAGCTGAGGTCTGATGTCTGAACTTTGTTTAGTTGCATTTTTTTTTCCATGTTCTGAACTGCTTGACATCCTTTGTCACATACTCCTACCACTTTTTGTACCTAAGGACTGGTTCATACACTGTATGTTTTGACAAAATTCAGTTGTGTTTGACAAGGAACACTAGCCCAGAAAAATCTACTCAAAGAACGTCTCAGTTTGAAGAACTGATTTCTGTCCTCACAGGCCACACTGTTTCTTTCCTTCTCTTCTAACTAGAGCTGTGCAAGAGGAGCAATAGACTCTACATTGAGAAGTTAAATGGTTTTCAGGCCAGGGTTAGCAGTCAGACCTTCACAGTGACTGTAGGTCTGAACCTGTTCCCTGGCTACATGCTTCCATATTATCAAAGGTAATAAGCAAGAAGCTCATCAGAGTCTCAGATGCCTAGGAGATTCCAGATGAAGGACAGATGAAGATGCCCATTCAGTTAGCAAAGTGAGAACACTACTGCTGTTGCTAATGCTTCTGCTACTACTACTACTACTACTACTGCTATTACTACTAGCTTCCTAAGAACTAATAAATGTGTTGTCGAGAGCTGATGGGGTGTTCATCTTCATAGCACATGTTGTTCTCCTTAAAAGCTGTATTTGTTGTAAGTACTGTCATTTGTAGTTTATTTTTACTATGCTGTAATGATGGCCTAGAGAACAATCTTCTCTCTTTGGGGAAGCTTGTATAAGAGCTTTTACATTTTGTGCTCAATCATTGAAACCACTCCTTATCCATATTTTAGAGAAGGTGAAGGCTGCCACGCATTGCTTCCCTGTAAAAATATTTCCTTTGCAGGATTACAGCTACAGGAAGAACTGACAAGCATGGAAAGCCCTTTCTGGAACGTGTCACACCTTGTGGGCTTGGGCGATCAGCTGAGAAATTTCAGGGTGGCCAGGAGTTCCTGAGGTAGGGCACATATCAGAGAAAGAAATGCTGTGAGCGGTTGGAGAAGCAGAAAGAGCAGAAGCACAGTGACAAGTAAAAACCCAGTCTAATCTCCCTCACCTTTGAGATGTTGCTGCTGTTGCTCTCTTGGCTGAAAGAAGCTTCTTCCCTGCCTTCACAGGCGTATTATGAAGGCAGTGATATATGTTTTGGATTCATGAACACACTACACTCATACCAAATTGTACTGCTGCTCTCTTCAGAAGCAAAATAGGCTGATATTCTCCTTTATGCAGCTCTGGGTTAGATTTCAATTTATCTTTTTTTTTTTTTTTTTTTTTTTTTTTTTTTTTTTCCTGGACTAGATAGAGAGAATGAGGCAGGCAGAGGGGTGAGGGAAGAAAGATTTTTTACTCTACGGTAATTGGACCACCTGCCTGCAATCATCTCTGACCTTTGGATAAATAGAGGACTCCACTTTGCTGTGCTTGCGTGGTCCTTCAGTGTTCATAAGCATATGTAAGATTCACTTTAAAAAAAAAAAAAAAAAAAAAAGGAAATCCCTCTATTAACATAATTAAATAGTAACTAGGAACCCTACTGTAACAAAACTCCACAATGGAAAATGATCTTTACCTACTTTGTGTGTGCCTGGGGGGGAGGGGATGTGTGACTGTGGGTAAGTATTCATCATACAAACACACTGACAAATGTAATCTTTCTTCACCTCTATTCACTGTGATCTTTCACAGTGAGGCAGTACAATTGTCTTCCTGAAACCTCAATATCCTTCTCTCCCACCCTTTTTTCCCCTGGAAGGTCATTTTGAAATCTTTTTTTGACAGGTCCCAATGATCTTATCATAAATCATCCTGCACACACACACACACACAGGCACAGCACCTAATCAGGATGTTGCTGGCTAATTTAACCCTGCTGATTTGATATAACTGGATAGAGTTTTATGATACTCTGTAATTGTAAATATGTCTGCTCTCATTCACAGCCTGGGAAGGCTGTAGGGCCATTACATCTTAATTGGGTAATTTCTTTTTAAATCTCTGCAGACCTTGCTGCTGCTTCCGCAGTGGTCCAGGCCAGGGCATAGCTCCCAGGCCGTGCCTGGCTCCAGATAATTCTGGGAATATATCTCCCACCTATTCCTGGCATTTTGATTTTTAAGGGTCCTATGAGGCTGTAATTGGCTTTTGGGGAACAAGGTAGTGGGGAGAGAAGGCTGGAAGCCAGTGGTGTGTTCACATGTAGAAAGAGCCTGTGACTGTGCCCTGTGGAACTAGGGGTGGGGTGGACTGAGCAGTCCAGACAGAGACATTCATGGAAAATACACACCTGCCAGCGGAAGATAATTGAAATTAATCCTCATGATTTCTCATCTTTGGACCTTAAGAAGAGTCTGAGTTCAGCCTTCCGTAGAGCAAGGACAATAGTTATGGACCAACATTCCTCTAAAACAGAAATACTGCCTTTAGAGAGACATAAAAGAAAATTATTCAACCATGTATATATATACACAAACATATATATGCATTTTCATATACATAGTTTCTCCTTTATTTTATTTTTGACTGCATTCAACAAATGTTTGCACAGAAAAGAAAAAGAAAAGCAAAGACTTATCGCAGTTGCTACATCTTAGGTCATCGTTACAGAAAAATTTTGCTGGCTCTGTAAAATTATTTTTTACTCTAAGTAAGGAATGGTAGGAAGCTACTGAAAAGCTATATAGGAAGGTTCTTTTAATTCATACAATTAATGTATGAATTCATTTTATATTTTTTATTCAATTCATTTTATCATGAATCACATTATTTAATTTATTTTATTAATTTTAATTAAATTTATGCCAAAATAACAACAGCTACTGTCACTTGCATTGGAACGTTTTTATTTATTTATTTATTTTTCCAGCTAGCAAAGGAAGTGCTTTCCTCCAAAATGCAACTATTGCAGTTTTCACTTTAGACTAACAGGCTAAAGAACAAGAGATAGCAGTAGTCTGATGAATATCTCACTCTATGATATGGTTCCTCAGAGGGAAAGAGGCACATGAGTGGATCAGCGCTGAGGAAAAAATATGAATCAATTTGATAGACAACCACAAATCAAACTTGTCAAACTGGTACATGTCACTACAGTTTAAATTATTTACATTGTTTTAACATTGATTTAGAAAAAAATGAACATATGATTATTAACCATTTTAGACTACATGACAAAGTCTAGCCTTTTGAATGCTTCCAGTTGCATGGTGACAATGCCAGCAGATGAGCAGGAAAGTGCATGCACTGTTTTTGTAAGACGAAAAAAGACCAGGGAGTGGGAAATCATGGGGTGTGATTCCCACAACCACTGAATCTACTCAGTAAATTATTTTTTTTCTTTAAAAAGAGGCAGCAATCAGTGCTGATTGAAATACCTTTGAATGCAGTTATAATGAAATTCCATTTCTCGCCCATACCAGAGATGCAGCCATTGTTGGTAATGGTCTCCTTCAGAGCAATACAGTCATTGCTGCCTTGGAGGTACCATGGGAAGCAGAGGCAGGTGATCCCTGAATAAAATTTAACAATAAGAGTTTGCTGTAGAGTTATGCCATGGTCTTTTCTGCCTTTTTTCCTGGATCTATCTTCTGGGAAAAGAAGAATAAGCTACACATATTCTGTAAAAACAATGAAAAAGCACCCGACAACGTATATTTTAATTTCCTGAATGACAATTTGGGTAATTGTACTTTACTGCCGAGATCCCTAGTGTTGTATTGTAGACATATAATGATCCATTTTTTTTAGATACAGTTTGTGTGTGATTGTAATGTATTTTATGGCAGGTCAGATGAAATCTGTTTTTGTATGTATTGTGTTTTAACAAAGATATGTACCAAAGCACCACACAGCCACTCTTTCTCAATCCTCCTCCTCCTCAGCAGGAGGTGGAGGTGGAAGAGAAAACAAGATGGAGGAAAAAAAAGCTTGTGATTTTGAGATTGGAGCAGTGTAATGAAAGCAAAAATAAAAGTGAAGGCCATGTGGAAGCAAAAGGAGGAAAAATAATGTTTTCTACTTCCCAACAGTGATGCCTCAATAAGCATAGCAGTTGCTTGGCAAGACAGACACTTTCATAATGAGTTCAAATGCTTTCATAGGTTTTAATGGGCAATAAGATATATTAATCTCCTGCCCTCCCCACACCCCCCAAGAAAAAAAGAGAAAGAGAAAGAGAAAGAGAAAGAGAAAGAGAAAGAGAAAGAGAAAGAGAAAGAGAAAGAGAAAGAGAAAGAGAAAGAGAAAGAGAAAGAGAAAGAGAAAGAGAAAGAGAAAGAGAAAGAGAAAGAGA
>CM021729.1:35080728-35111869 GCA_011074415.1 Stictonetta naevosa
CCAGGCCACATCCACCTGCTCCAGCGGGGGCTCCTCCACGGGCTGCAGCGTGGAGATCTGCTCCATGTGGGACCCATGGGCTGCAGGGGGACAGCCTGCTCCACCAGGGGCCTCTCCACAGGCTGCAGGGGAACTGCTGCTGCGTGCCTGGAGCACCTCCTGCCCTCCGTCTGTACTGACCTTGATTTCTACAGGGCTGTTTCCCACTTCTGTCTCCCAGCTGCTGTTGTGCATCAGGTTTTTTCCCTTTCTTCAATCTGCTTACCCAGAGGCACAACTAGCTTCACTTATGACTTGTCTCTGGCCAGTGGTGGGTCTCTTTTGGAGCCTCTGCTACCAGAAGCTTGCCATGTAAACCCAATAAATATGCATGATATGACATAACCTTGCGGATCAATCAGAAAGAATACTGTATGAGAGGAACTTTGGAGTTAGAAGCAGATATGCTTCTCTAATCACTCAAAATCATTTCCTTGCATTCAGTGCTGCTATTGACCTGCAGTATGTAACAGGTTATTTTTGTTGTTATCATATAGGTTGAAAAAAAAAATAAGGTTCTTTCCTCATTTAGCTTCAGTTTAAAGGTTATTGCCTTCCAGTGAGTCTTCTTAGTTTGCTGTATGATTATAAACACAAAAGAGCTTTGGATGACACACACTGAAAGGGTATATCTGGCTGTCATGTTTTCAGCCCGATAATATGAAGTGCTTCCTGCATCAGCTCCAAGGCTCACTACTCTTTGTTATTTTCATTAAGTGGTTTGCCTGAACCAGTGATCTTTTGTCTCCCTCCAAATCCAGTTCCTGAAGAAGAAAAATACCCTGAAAAACAGATCTCTTTTCCTAGTAGGTTTTCCCAAACATCAGTGCATGCGTTTCAGCCCTGTAAAACATTCTTCACAATCTTCCTCTCTGGTTCAAAATGAGTCTCCCTGATAGCACTGGAACATCCCACTCATCTACAGGATCTTGGAATCTGCACAGGGCAGCTCTTGCTAATGAGGAGCTGCAGTGGAAATGCAGGTGATAGAGAAACATGGGGAGAAGCAAAAGTCCAGATGACTGTATAAGCAATAGGACACCTCCTGAAACAGAGAGGCTTCTACCAATCATTTATCCCCGACTGTTTCACCAGTTACAGCTGCCTGAAAAGACCTAGTCTCCTATGAGATACTAGACACTAGTAGCCCTAGGGCACTTCTTAAATAATACTGAGTGGGATGAAATCAGTGTGATTTGTGCAATACAGCCTTAGGTTGGATGCCAACAACCCAGGGGGTCATCCTTCGGTAATCAGCAGAAAAGAACTATCTCATTTCCATGAAGGCTAAGGTAGGTTAGAAGAATTGCTCCTTTTATGTGTCACCTTTTCTAAAGGGACTATGAAAGGAGGGCCAAGGAGAATCTCCATCTTTTACTGGATGCAGGAAAGAACATGACTATTAAGGGTACAGAAAAGGCTGAGATTCTTAATGCCTTCTTTACATCTGTCTTTAATAGTCAGACCACTTATCCTCAGCCTCCCTCCCTGTAAGGCTGGGACAGGGAGCAGAGGAAACTGCTTGCAGTTCATGTGGTAACAGTTAGAGACCTGCTGCTCCACCTGGACTGTCACAAGTCAATGGGACTCAAGGATGCCAAGGGAGTTGGTGAATGTGATTGCTGGGCTGCTTACCAGCATCTATCAGTGGTCATGGTCATCTGAAGAGGTCCAATATGACTGGAGGCTTGCTAATGTGGTCCTCATCTATAAGAAGGGTTATAAGGAGGACCTGGGGAATTACAAGCTTGTCAGCCTGACGTCGGTGCCAGGAAAGAAGGTGGAACAGGTCATGTGGAATGCAATTACACAGCACATGCAGAACAACCAGGGAATCAGGCCTAGTCAGCATGGGTTCATAAAAGGCAAGTCCTGCCTGACCAACCTCATCTACTTCTATGACTGGGTGATCCACCTGGTGGATGGGGGAAAGCCTGTTGATGTAGTCTGCCTAGACTTCAGCATGGCCTTTGACATGGTCTCCCACAGTATTCTCCTGGAGTAACTGGCAGCCTCTGGCTTGCACAGGTACACTTAACAGGGTTAAAAACTGGCTGGATGGCTGGGCCCAGAGAGTGGTGGTGAACGGAGTGAAATCACCAGTGGTGTCACCAGTGGTGTTTCCTAAGGGTCGGTATTGGAGCCCGTGCTCTTTCATATCTTTACTGATAACTTGGATGAGGGAAGTGAGTGCACCCTCAGTAATTTTGCAGATGACACCAAGCTGGGGGGAAGTGTTGATCTGCTGGAGGGGAGGAAGGCTGTGCAGAGTGTCATGGACAGATTGGGTGGATGGGCAGAGGCCAGTGGGATGAGGCTCAACATGGCTAAGTGCTGGGTACTGCACTTTGGACACAACAACCCCATGCAATACTACAAGCTTGGGGGATAGTGGCTCAAAAGCTGTTCAGAGGAAAAGGACATAGGGGTGCTGGTCAATGCTCACCTGAACGTGAGCTGGCTGTGTGTCCAGGTGGTCCAGAAGGCCAATGGCATCCTGACTTGTATCAGGAATAGTGTAGCCAGCAGGACCAGGGAGGTGGTTTTCCCCTTGTATTCTGCTCTGGTGAGGTCACACCTCTAGTATTGTGTTCAGTTTTGGGCCCCTCAGTGCAAGAAAGACATCGAGGCCCTGGAGTATGTCCAGAGAAGGGCTACAAAACTGGTGAAGGGCCTGGAACACGAGTCCTATGCGGAACGGCTGAGGGAACTGGGAATGTTTAGTCTGGAGAAGGGGAGGCTCAGGGGAGACCTTATTGCTCTCTACAACTACCTGAAAGGAAGTTGTGCGGAGTGGGGGGCTGGCCTCTTCTCACAGAAAATTAGAAATACAACTAGAGGTAATGTCCTCAAGTTGTGCCAAGGGAGGTTCAAGTTGGAAATGAGGAGACATTTATTCTCAGAAGGGGTAGCAGGCATTGGAATGGGTTGCCCAGGGAAGTGATGGAGGCACCATCCCTGGGGGTGTTTAAGGGAAGGTTGGATGTGTTACTTAGGGACGTCATTTAGTGGGTGGCATTGGTAGTTGGATGATGGTTGGACCAGATGATCTTGGAGGTCTTTTCCAACCTTAATGATTCTATGATTCTATGAATATAGAGAACTAGATCTCATAAACACACACTTAGCAAAAATCTGAAATTGCTGAGATGAATCCACCAACAAGAAAGAACCTTTTGCTGAAAGGTTCCAGGTAAAGTCAACAGAAATGATGTGGCAGAAACTTATCCTGAAAATACATTGTTCTAAGAGAACAGTAGGAGAAAACATTTTTGCACCACTAACGTCCTGTCTAAAACATTATGTACCTTAAAAAACACCACCACAAAAAATAAAGGACAAATGGAAACTCTTATACTGGTGTGTCCATATTTTAAACTAGTGTGTGTGCCTAAGTAATCCCTACAGAAAGGCCAGGCAAATGAAAAGTTTACTGACTTAAACCCAGCCGGCAGCTAAGCACCACACAGCCGTTCGCTCACCCTCCCCTCTCCCTCTCTGGGATGGGGGAGGGAATCCAGAAAAAAAATGAAAGCCTGTGGGTTGAGATAAAGACATTTTATTAGGACAGAAAACAACAGAAAATTATAATAATAATAATGATAATACTACTACTACTAATAATGTGTACGAAACAAGTGATGCACAATGCAATTACTCACAACCCACTGACCTATGCCCAGCCTATCCCTGAGCATTAGCCCCCCCCACCCCGGCTAGCCACCCCTATATAGTGTTGAGCATGATGTCAGATGGTATGGAATACCCCTTTGGCCAGTTTGGGTCAGCTGTCCTGGGTCTGTCCCCTCCCAGCTCCTGCTGCACCCCCAGCCTGCCTGCTGGCAGGACAGAGTGAGAAGCTGAAAAGTCCTTGGCTTGGTGTAAGCACTGCTCTGCAACAATTAAAACATCAGTGTGATATCAACATAATTCTCATCCCAAATCCCAAACACAGCACCCTACCAGCTACTAGGAGGAAAATTAACTCTATCCTAGCCAAAACCAGGACAATATTCCAGAGATTTCAGAAAATGTCTTGGCTACACCTTTATATTGAACTCATATTTTCATTTTTCCTTTGAGTATAAGTGTTGGGAGCTGTTTAAATGACATGAGCATTAATGATTATGTTGGGGGACACTGACTGTCCTTCATGTATTCCCACTTCCACCATGCTTAAAGAGAGCTCAAAGGTCCTTTGTTTTTGTTTGTGAGACAGTGTCCTGTTTGGCCTTGGAGAAATGCAGAACAAGAAGTAATGGCTACAGCCTATAGCAATTTCAAACCAGAAAGAAGTTGCACATTTCTAATAATGAAGGTGATTAATGATTTTGCCAAAACACAAGTTATGTTTCAGTTATATGTAAATTAATGGGCTGAATGCATAAGTAACTAGATGGAATTTTAAACTATGTGATGTACAGGAGGTGAGATGAGATGATCTGGTGGTTCCTTCTGTCTATGTTTCTTCAGAGACATAAAGCTAACAATTGCGGCATGACTTCTGAGAATTTTGTGCTTCTTTCCTTGAACTCTTTTCCTCTCTTCATAATATTGAACCAGAGATCCTAGCAGCAATGTATTGTCTCTCAGCATGCATCATTTCCTGAGACACAGACAAGAAAGTTTAGGACATAAGTGGCTAGAAACCTACTGGCTGCTCCCCATTACTCTGTGATGTGTCATTAATCCCACACAGATGACTGAGATCCTTGTGCCATGCAATGTTTAAAGCTTGCATTATTTTCAGGTCTAAGTGACCCAAAATTCAGGTGCCAGGAGTTAATTTCCAGCAAAAGAAGAGTAAATAATGTGGTTGTATAGCATTGCAGTTTTCTTTGTATTAGGCAAGAAAATAGCAGGCAAAATTTATCTACCCCCATAAAATATATATATATATACATATATATATATATATTTTAAATGTAGCTCATTTATTGATGAAAAAGCCCAAAGGCATGATGGCTCTCAGAATTTGGGGCTTTGTCTACCTTCTGCTCTCAGATTCAAACTAGGATGAGGTCATAAGAACAGCAAATTGAGTAAGAGAACTTAACCAAAAAGAAATTCTTGAGAGAAGCTATTGACGATTTTCTGGTCCAGATGCTTTAAGTTTTTGCAGAAGTCATATTCTTTGGTCTGCAATTTTGAGAGAGATAAAAAGCTGTTTGATTTACAGTTGACCTTAATGAAAGCCAGATAATCTTTTCCCACAACAATCAAGAGAGAAAGGAGAGCTTGAGAGGTGTACATTTTGGAGCAAAGCCTTCCATCAAGATGGCGGGATATGTGTGTGAGCTGCTGGCCATATTGATATTTCATACATTGTCAATAGATGAGGGACATATTTATGAAGAATCTTTTTTTCCTATTTGCCTTTGTTTATCAGTGCTCCATATTCCCTTTAGGAAAGAGCTTTCATATCTACCTTTTTCCAGATATTTGCCTGAAGCTTGTCAAAACTGAGAAGGGAATGGTAGTTCCCAGTTTCTCATGGAGTCTGTCCTTCCTTACACATGGCTCCAGTCCAGTGAAAATACTGCAGGAACATGTGTGCTAGATGTCACTGAGCTAGATCATTTGTTTGCCAAGACTCTGCTTCCATAGGGTCTTTCTCTATGCAGATCTGAAGATACAGTCTGGTCCTGACTCTAGCTAGTCAGAATACAATTCTTCAAATTAATTGATCTCATTTCCTGCCAGGCTTCTGTGCTTATTAGCCAATGTGATGCCAGCTGTAGTTCCTTAAGTACATCAGAAACAAAGGGCTATTATTTCTGGCTAAATTCCAGTAGGCTCATTACCTTCTGTTTCTTTTAAAATTCCCTCTGCAATTATGTTCGATAAGATTATTTGTCTTGTCTTTTTTTTTTTTTTTTTTTCTTTTTTTTTTCCTTCCTTGCACTGGTTTATGTATAGCTGTGCTCTGTGTGTCATCTTCCACGCCAGAATTGGCTGCATTTCAGCAACAAAGAAAGTTAGCTCTCTATTTTGTGGGGACTTATAATTGGTTTTGAAATCATTTTGAGTTTTGCCTTTGAAGTTTGCCAGAATTATCATCATCCATATACAATCAATTTATAAGGTCTGCCCCATGTTTTGGACTGCTTGAATGAGAGGTGTTGTATAAAGGTCGTTAGTTGCAGAAGGTGATTCTGGAGGTGGCTGTGTAAGACATCTAGAAGAGTGAGCCTTTTAGATGAGGGTAGCCGGCAGTCTCTCAGCTGACAAATTAACTTCTCCAGCAAGAACTGGTGGTCAGTACAATGAGTCCCAAAAGAAGATATCCCTCCCTTGTAACACATGGATTTGTTTCCCCCTATTAAAAGATATTTTTAAGTAAAATATAATATAATGCCTGAATTAGATTTTAAAAGAATGAGGCAAACCATGAGTAATCATATTGCTTCAGGCATGATGGATGCTGCTTTGTGCAATATTATTTTCTTGAGCTGCATGGTCTGTGTACAGGAACACAATGTAATCTATAATTGAACTAAACCATGTGAAAGGGTTTGTTACAAGGCTAATATGGTAATGAGTATAATCTAGGAATTTGCTAAAAAAAAAAAAAAGTATATGAATGTATTTATTACCTTTTAGGTGGCTGGAGGATAAAAAGGGGAGAAGAGGAGTCTTCATTAAGTGTGTTTTTGAGTTGGATAGTGTTCCCTCACCCCTTTCTTTAGACAATTTCCGTGCAGTCAGGTAACTGCCTGCATTTGCGGTGCTCGAAGTTGAACCGGCCGGAGCGACTGCTCGGGAGGCAGCAGAGGGCAGTGCAGAGCTAAGGCTGACACTGCAACCTGAACCGTGGCAGTAAATTTTCGTTGTTATTAAATAAAATCATAGGGCTAATTTAGCCTCAGAGGAAATTAAACTGCTAATTACATGTATATAAACCACCGAAAATGGGCCCAGTTGTTGCACCAAAAGAAAAAAAAAAAATGAAACCACCAAACTTTGTTGTTTGTATTTAAAATATGTAATTATGGTAACGAGCAGGACTTTGAGGAGATTTTTTAAGGGTTTTATTCATATGCATGCCTGTGTGTGTGTATGTGCGTGCGTGTGTGTGTTTATAAGTCTGTGTGTCTGTGTGAGAGAATAATCTAACCATTTCCACAGCCCATCTCCTGCTGAGTAAACAATAGTGCTTTTTTCTCTTTCATTTATCCAAGCCAATGTCTTTATAAATGCTGGATAATATGCCCTTGGGTAACATAAGGGCAAAGCTCTAATTGAATCAGGTCAAGACTCCACACATTATCTCTGATAGCACTTTTTAAAATGTAGCTTCCTCTGTCAGATCATCTGCCTCTGAATCACTGTATTGGAGGTAATTCTGACATTAAGAAATTAGCACCGGGGATCTTATAAATATACAGTTGGAAGAATTATTGGTTGGTGATGTCAAGCTTGCACTGATCTGTTAATAATCCTGATAGTTGTTAAAAACCATCTCAGCAAGATCAATTGGATGTCTTATGACTTCTAAATATGTCTAAGCCATAAAGAAGGATAAACACGTAGTGTTTTAGATCACTTGAAAATCTTTAGTACCATGAAATGCCTATTCCATTTGTATGCTTCTTCCTTTAAAATAATTGAAAACTGAGTCCAAACCACAGTTCAAAGGAACAGAACATATAATGTTTTACTGCATGCTTCAGATTTAGCAGCCTGAATAAAAAGTTAGTCATTAAAAAGCAATTGGGCATTCACCCTTGCATAAGTGTTGTGAAGCTTTGATAATTGGCACCTGCTTCCCAAAAAAAAATGATTGAAGATATCCTCCTCTCCTTACAGTGGCAGATGACTTTCAGCACTTATATTCTGATTTTCCTGTATGTCCCCATTAATGCCTCTGGCAGTTTCATGCCTGGAAAGGTCTGCAGTTTGTATATATAAGCAGAGCTGAAGACCCATACTGAAAATGCTTTAAAAATATTAAAATACATTGTGTTTTCATGGACTAACCAATCCATTCCTTGGATGACTGATGGCATGCAGTTTAGTCACTCTGAGAACTAGAGACAAATCCCATCAGCACTGTAAGATCATCAGGGTTATTTCTTAGGTTAAAAGATTAATGTTTAACACTTTTGCTCTCAGGCTGAGAAATTTTGTCATCTGAGAAAAAAAATAATAATAATAATAAAAAAGACATATGCCCAGGCTGAATTCTGGAGGTACGTCTCTCACTTATATATATTTTTCAGTTTATTCATCTAAGTCTTTTAAAGGTTTCTTGAAAAGATAATAATGATCCATTTTACTTATCCATCAAGAGCTTTGAACTGAAGGCTTTTTTTCCAGAGTATATAGTTAGAGCATTAAGGGCAGTATGGGTAGAACAGCCAATCAGAGTAATGAGTCTCCACTGCTAGAGAAAGCGAGATTAATCTAAATCAAATACTTTCCACTATGGCAATTTTAACTAATTCCCTCATGAAAGTACAAGAGATATATGAAACCCCTACAGTCAGCATAAACCTCCTGGTAGGGCTAGACAGGTAATACCTTTTAAGCTTGTTAATGTCTTATCCTGCTGGTTTCTACAACTGACTCAAAGAATAGCTGAGTACTTCTCAACCTGTCATTACAGAGGAAAGCAACTTTCAGCATGGAGATGGAAAGAGCAATGCTGTGTTTTATATATCATGTTTTGATAATGCTGGCATGGCTGCTGCTGTCTGGACTGGTGTAATTAATGCTCTTGTTAGTTTTCCCAATATATTTGCAATATTTAGATAGAAATACTCAGGGAAGAAATTCTCTCTCTCTCTCTCAAAAAAAAAAAAAAAAAGTTATTTCTTTATTCATCTATTTGTCAAAGGTTTCTGTTAAAGTTATCCAGGCTTAAATTAGGGATATCTCTTCACAAAGGGATCTATATGTGCACTCAGCCTATGGAGTAAGGAGAGTTTTGTATGAAGAAGATGGAATTGCTACCTTGCAAACTGAACTAATTCAGCTGCAGCTCATTCTATTTTTGCTGGAGGCACAATTTCTCTCTGGCTATGATAATGCTTTGCCATAACAAAATGCATGCTTCTTCATTCTTTTCACAATCAGTATTTTATGAACTCTGTGCACTAGTCTCAGCAGATGCGCAACAGCAACAGTTGAGCTATAGTGATTTACATCAGCTGAGAATCTGTCTTTTTCCCTCTGAGGCACCTCTGATCATTGTTAAATAAAGACTCAGATAGAAAACCTGTAATATTAACACACTGAAAAGTTTTTGCAAATCTGAACATTACAAATGAGGGAACAGGAGAGAAGAAAGGTTAAAGAATATAGTCAGTATCATGCAGCCAGCAAAATTAAGAACCAATGCTTGCTCTCACAATTTTCCCTGTTGCAGAGAAAGTTAGTTGGGGTGCCTGTCCAGAAGAGACACAGGGAACATGAGAAGAAAAAAAAAAAAAAAAAGTGCTGCTTTCACTTAGGTAGAAGCTTCTCATTTGCATTGTTTTGTTGTAGTTCTTGCATTTTGTTTGTTTGTTTGTTTTTTAAATTGGTTTGTCTCCTGTTCTGCCACAACAGACAAACTCCCTAGTGGCTCTTCTGCTGTTTCTATGGTGTCTCTTTGCTAATAAAAGCTGCTGGGCAATATATATAAAGCCACCACAACAGTGCACAAATACTTGTTTACATATTGCTTCAGGTTTAAAAAGGAAATAGAGAAATGAAATATTTGCTGCTATTAGCAATGAATGATGCTATCTTTAGGTTCTCTGGTTGTATTTTTAAGGTATAAAAGTAATTGGAGTAGAGCATTAAAGAGATGTTGTTGTTTTTCTTGCAGTCTTTGCCAGAGAGTGTCTCATGCTCCAAAAGAAACTGTTACAGACACTTTGATAATAATAGTACAGAACTTCTGTGCTAAAAGAAAAGGTATTATTAAGCACCTAGCAATTTAGCAAAGTAAACTCTCAACTACTAGATATTGTATCAGAGTTTTGCACAAGAAAAGATTAAGGCTTAAAATTATGAGAGAATTTTTGTCTCTATCAACCTGCTTGATTCTAGCAAAAGTGTGAAATAAATTAATCTTTGCCTCTTTGAGGCCATGACTAGACCGTATATATAGTGGGAAAAATTCTAAGACTTTAACCTATTGATAAAAGTATATTTCAATTAATTCATGCCATATCTCCCTCCTTACTGAGTAAAAGTATTCATAAATGTGTGAACATATAGATACCATTTAAATACAACTTTATCTCAAATGTCCACCACTAATTTCTCCCTTTGTCTTATAAAAGCTTTCGGGTATAGCCAGCTTAAAAAGTAGACATGTTTTTGAAACAGACTTAAACCAGAAGTTAAAATCTATAAACAAGCTGCTTGAGAAAAGCTGCAGAGAAAATCTGAAGTTTACATGAAAGGAGGGTATCAACAACCAGGTACTGAAAATCTTCAAAATTATGTTGCTTCCTTGGGTAACCTGTAGTTTTGGATGATGAATTCCCGGAATCAACATATTAATTCCTGTACGTATCTTGGTTTCTGGTCTCAGAGTTCTGTGAGAAAATCAGAAGCCTTCCACTTAGCTGCTTGGTCCAGTTTGCTGTGAAATACCTTAAAAAACAATCGGTAACAATTTTTTTCCTCCCAGCACCCTGGCGCACTGGTGATCATGCCATGGTATTGCCTAAGGTGAGCTGAGTTAGGTGGAGCTGTTGTTTTCACTTCATACACCTCACCTATGTCATGGTATCAACCTTCTTCATTCCTCTCAGGCTAGCTGATGTGAACTATTATTTAGGAGCCCATAACACCTCATAAATGACTCATTCAGTAAAAGGCTGAAATATGTTCTTCCAAACAGCTATGAGCAAATCACTACACTGTAGAGAAAGACCAGGACATATTCATGTGTATTTCATTTCAGTAAGAAACATAGGAAGAAAAATTAGGTGAATCCAAGTGGAAAAAGATAATTTAACATAAGAGGATATCTCCTTCTGCATGTCAGACAATATTGCAGGGTAAGAGAAACAAAGACTGTAAAACTATATGTCTTTTTGTACAGATACTGCTTATTTATGCTGTTAGACTACATGTAACTTTGCTAGTGGAGAAAACTAGCTAATAGAAATGACTCCTATCAAAATGACAAAGACTTTAGTTTGTATAAGGTCCATTGCAGAGAAAACATTACTTTCCATTTTTAATCACAGAATTCAGGATGAGTCACAGTTAACTTATACAATGCTAAAGACTATGCAATAGATTAATTTTACAGAAATATTTCAAGGTAAATGTAACATTTCTTGGAAAAAAAAAAAAAGATCTCTACAAAATAAATAAATTAATAAATAAATAATTACAGATACACTTTCTGCCAAAAGGTGTTTGCAGGCTTGAGAAAGAAGTTTGCATAGTTTACAGTAGTCGTCTTATATGAATATTTTCAAAAAATAAAAATAAAAATAACATCAGTTATTTTTATCAGTTAAAAAATAATATCAGTAACAATCTTCTTTTTTATTATTTTTTATTTACCATAATAAAGCTAGGCCTATTTGTTATGTGGCATATAAAGATGGCCAGCTGGGTCCTTCAGATTACTGATCCTTCAGCCAATGTAGAAAGTGTGCTCTCAGGATATGTCCAAAGATTCCCTAAACTGTATCAAAACTCTTATGCTTTCAATAGCAAAACATGAGAAACAGACTGAAAAATTTGAGTCTATGAGAGGGAATATAGGTCTCCAGTGAAATACTTATTTAATTCATTCAATTTTCTTACATTTGCTTGTGAGCTATCTTCTGGTCAGGATTATATCTTTGCTAATTTGAAAACCCAGGAAGAAGGCTTTCTTTCTTTTTACACCTGTGCTAACTCCTAAATATTTTGGCATTTATGATTTTCTGAGGTTTTACTGCATCCAAGACAACAAAGTATTGCAATCAGCTTGAAGACAAACACTGATGACCTAGAATTTTGTTGGTCTTTGGAATTCCTAAATTAAATCTCCATCTCACTGGTTGTGCTTGCCCTTTTTGGTTAGATAATTCTTGGGGACAGTTTTTGGAGGGTGAATTGTGAACACAAATGCAGATACTGGTCTTGGGTTGTGCATTCCTGGGCATTCCTTCTGCTGAAACTTCATAAGGGGTTAGTTGACTGTTGTATTCTGCTTCCACCCTTCTGGATATTTTCCTCTCTGATAAAACAGATAAAACCTCATGGTTGTATGATGGTAATTTCATATTCTGGTAATTTCAAATGATAAAATTAACCTCAAAGACAGGAATGATACTGGAATGTAATGTTAGGTAGGGTTAACCTGTAAAAGGATGGAAAGATCATGTTTGCTTCCAAAACCTTACCAAGTGTACACATATACAGCCATGTATATTTCAACAGCCATTCAGCAGCCATGGCATTTGTTCCAAGGTAAATGAAAACAGAGGCCCTGGCTGGCACATAGTGTATGACAAAGAGAACAGCTTCCTCTTGTGTCTGCCCCTGCATGAAGGCTGCCCCAAGACCACTGTTCACCTACTTCCCAACTGTCGGGGACTCTACAGCCTGTTTCAGTGTCCAGACATACTCTGTTCTCCAGACACCCTCACCTTTCTGAGCCCAGAGAACAAATATCTATTGTATAGTGCAAAACTAAATTCCTGCAGTCAAGCATAAAAACATTTCATATTATCAAGTGTAAGCAAACCATCTCACACTGAAAAAAGTGCAAAAAAAAGTACTAGGGAGGCTACTAAAACAGCAGAAAACATGAAATTATGTTTAAATTTGATCAATGTTCATCATTTGTAAAGTATGATAAGTTCAAACTAATAAAGATGAGAGGTGATTTCTCATATCTTCTTGTTTACTGAGAAAAAAAAGGAGAAAAAAGACCTTCCCCCAAATATTGTGAATCTTAGTTGCTATTCCCTGTCGCTAACATTGTCATTCCTAACACACTATTTTAAATCCCCTGAAGTTCTTTCTCTGCCCATTCCTATCTAATTCTTGTCAAGCCAAATGTCTTAAGTTGGCCACTGATGAGGTGGAGGGTTTTAATCATCTCTAAGTTTTCTCCAGACTTAGAAATCATAGACAAGCTTGGATGTCATAGAATCATACAATTATAGAATCATTAAAGTTGGAAGAGACCTTCAAAATCATCTGGTGTAACCATTACCCTACTACCAATGTCACCCTCTAAACCATGTCCTTAAGTGCCAGGTCCAAGATTTCCTTGAACACCCCCAGGGATGGTGACTCCACCACTTCCCTGGGCAACCTGTTCCTATGCCTGACTGCTGGTTCTGAGAAGAAATGTCTGCATTGTAAATGAGATATCTGCATATCTTTTTTGTTTTGAAGTTGGGTTTTTTTGAGACATATGTGGCATAAACATGTGAGAGTGTAGGCTGTGACAAGTAATTTGATAGGCAACGTGTAAAACTTAGGGCATCCCTGCATTGCACATGATGTAGCTGTGATGCTCTTAGGATTCTGGACATATGCCTCTAAGTTTAGTGTAGTAAAGACAACCAAAGGTAGGTACAGTAATCAGGAGGCTGTAACACACAGGATAACCACAAAAGCAATAGAGATGAATAAAAAAGTATTTCAATATGAACATAAATTCAATTCTAGCTAGATCTGTTTGTAAATGAAAAATATGGTGTGGAAAAGATGACTTATGTAATAGTTTGCTTTCTGAAGCCATGGAAATAGAGTTGTTTTTATTTCTATGTCACGCACACCAGATTAAACCTTTCCAGTCACAGACTGATAAAAAATATTATGAAGATGGATTACTGACTGCAATGATTGGGGTGCACCTGGGCAGACAGAGAGAAATAAAGCATGTAAATTAAAATAAATAGTAAAAATTAATCTCTCTATATACATATATATTCCAAATACAGAATAATATTCTTCAGGAAATTACCTAACTGAGATGTGAACTGTTTGATTTAGGAGAGAGGAAGAGAAAAGAGGATGGCTCTCTGTAGCCTGGGTTCATAGATGTGTCTGAAGCTTTGGATTATTCAGGTATTCAGTGCTGTGAGGGATTTGGGATAACTGAGCCCCCTTCATATTCTCAGCAAGCGAAGTAACACTCAGGAACTGGGTGAGTGAAACTACCTGGAGAAAGCTGGATGGATGTGAAGGCAAGCTATCATTCTGTGTATTCAGAAGATAAATTTGTATCTTTTGATCATAGAGTATAACTTTTTTTTTACTTTTTTTTTTTCCACAGCAAATATATATATATCTATGAAAATCCAAAGCATGCAACTATTTTCAGTGTTCACAAGAGCAAATATGTGACTTATAGTTTGTATTCTTTCACCATAACCTAGAAAAAGTTGACTTTGGCAGAATATTTTCTCTTTTTATTTTCTCTGGCAAAAACCTTTCTAATTATGCTTTTTAATTATTCTTTTTCTAACTTCCTTGTCGGTATAGCTTCATATTCCAGAGAAGCAGTGTTTTGCCTACAATTTTAAATTGCAGAAAATCAGTAGGCTTTTTTTTTTTTTTTTTTTTTTTTTCCAGATTTGTGGCTCAGAGAACTAAATTACTTTACAAAATTACTTTTCCTAAGATTACATAAGAAGCCTTTGACAAAACCAGAAACATAAATGACAGTTCATGAGTCTGTTCAGTGTCTCAACCACAGGACAATCCTTCTTGTGCCACATTGCATCTGTTAAAGAGTAGTAATTAATTGTAATATCCTAGCTTACCAAAAACAGTAAATAAATAAATAAAAAAAAAAGCTTATTTCCTGAATGATTGAAATCCCAACTTTCAGTCTCTGTGGGTAAATATGATGCACATCACCTTACTCAGAGTAGTTTTATCAGGCATGATTGATTTGATAATAGGTGGGTTTCGTTTTAATATCAGTGGCAATGGAGGTAGAGGGGAATAAGAAAGTGGTACAGTATATCAGGTATTTAACAAAGACAGCCTGAAAATCAATAATAATCCTTCACTGGTGGCTGAAATTTTCAGGCAACTGAAACAGACGAATGGCCCATAATGTCACTCAATAGTATTAGTCTATTCACAGGCTCACTCTTCCAGTAAATGAGAACCGTTGTTGATTAAAAATCCATTCGAGGAATGCCCACCAACATATTAAGTAGTTCTCATGTTCCCAATGGAGTGAAAGTATTATTATTATTATTATCATCATCATCCCCATCATCCATTATTCTGCACTGTTGATCTCGATACAGTTTGCTTTACCTTTCTAACTTCCAAGGGTCAATCAGCATGAAATTTTGAATTCTATGTCCCACTGGTCCCATGTGACCATCAGTCTCTGTAGGTGGTGGACTGCTCAGGTGTCAAATCTTTCTCTTATCACAAGCTAGGCTCTATTCTGGGATGTTATTTAAGGCATTTAGAGAGCCTCTATTGTAATATTTCTTATTCCTGAGTGAAAGTGTTATCTAAGATATCCAATGAGGTAAAGGACAAATATTTTTCTCCTTTTGCACATGAAAAATTGAGACAAAGAGCTACAGAGGGACTCATTCAAACACTTTTTTGTCTCTTTTTACAATCCCAGTGAAAATGTCTGACACAATAAAACCAGTTAAATTATATGTTTAAAAAAGGAGAAACGTCCATCTAAAATTAAACACAAAGTATCAGAAATCTGTTCTGCTCTTCTAGCAATAATTCAGGGTGTTTATAAGCTGCTAACATGTTTCTAGTGTTTTGTTTTGAACACTGGAATGTGATCATAGAAGATAATATTTCACAGAAGGAATTCCCAAATTGTGGTTGTCTTTACTAATTACAAATAAGTTCCTCACCCATGTTCAGGATATCCTGGAACTATGAGAGCCATAAGCATTTTACAAGATGAAAGTTAATCATTAAGTCCTTTGTCTGTCAAGGGCATAAAAGCCATGTGTATTTTCATTAGCTTCATATACTCTTGTTGATTTCAGTTAGATTGCTTGCACAAATGAAGTTACACAAAATTGTAAGTTTTTGATGATCAGGACCACTGGGAAAAGACATGGCATATAGAATGCAATGGGTAACGTAGAATGAGGAAAAGGTGAAGTTGGCAGTGCGTAATGACAATAGATGACAATAGATGTGGTAGTTATGGACAAGTAGGTTGCAAGTTTCATTTTTCTCCAATAAATAAGTATCCATCAATGATTTTGTTCCTAGTGGTCTGGATGTTATCATTCAGGAACTCATTGAATTAAGTAGGTATTCTTGAGTAGGTTAAAAAAAAAATAAAATAGATATCATTCATTTAAATGAGTGAAGCATAAAACTCTGCAGAGATAGATAAAGAGAAAGAACAAAGTATTATGATGATGTCTGTAAATTGGAATGAAAGCAGGGATTGGGTAATGCAATTTGGATTGTTTCATATTTAATTAACTAACAGTTGATTGAAAAATTATGCCTGAGGTAAAATAGTACCAGGTATTCAACATCTCCAGTACTCTGACTACTTTTAGAGTATCCTTATCTGACTAAAATCAGGAAATAAAAAGCAATGCTTTCGGATTATATTTTTTTCTGACACTCCTCGTTATTGATCATAGTTCATTATAAAATTTTTTTCTATTGTTCAAATTTGCTTGTCCACCTCCAATGTCGATTTGCTAGTTTCCCTTGTGATTTATCAATAGCAGCTGCCAGCCAGGAGGTTATTATAGTTCAAGTGGAATTAATGTGGTGAAGGAGGTCCATGGGCTCAATGAGCAGAAAGATAGGATTGACTTATTACCCAGGAGATGGTGGTCTCACCCCCATGCAATGAATTTGGAATCAAGTTGCTCTGACAGCAAAAGGCCAGATTAGTGCTACCTGTATTTTTCCTACCAGCTCTAAACCTTTCACAAACAATACATTCAGTATTACTGACTCAAGGGGAAAACAAAAAAAAAGAGACTTCAGCTGTTCATTGACCTGACCTCATCGTGTATAGAACAGGGTAAGAAAAAGACACTTATAACAACAGTATATTAAAAATGAAGTGTGCTGAAGGAAGTGTTGAAATGAGTCAGGTGTTTTGTGAACCACTGGCTTATTTTGTAGTTATATTGAGAGACAGAAGCAAAATCCAGAGTGCTCATTAAATATATTTATTTATTTATTTTTAAATAAACACAACAGGGCAAAATATAGTAAATCAGATTCAAACTGAAAGCAACATCATATGTTAACTCAACTGAATGTGGTTACTAATGATTTAGAAATCTGAAGTGTATTAAAAAAAATGTGTTTCTGATGAGAGCTGGAGACCATGAATGAAAAAAAGACAAAACACCACAGGAAAAAAAAAAAAAATCAACAGTTTTTATACTTTGCACATGGGAAAGAGGTCCATGTCTCTTAAAAAATCTAAAAAGGATAGTTACTCACATAGGGAGAAGTTGAACTCTCACCTCTTTGTGAGAGGGGTGCTTGTAATTTGCATGGTGAAGATCCCAGGTGCCTGCCTTTCCTGCTGTTTAGAGTGAATAGTTTCTTCTTGTTGGCACTACCTTGCCTCTGTGCCTCTGAATGAACAAGCTCAGTGGTACTCAGGAAAACTGAGAGGTAGGAGGTGATAACCTATATCTTGGTTAGGTGTGACTTAGATTCCTACCAACTCTCTGCAATGAGTACAAAACCAGTACTTGGAAAAGGAAATGCTTTTGTCTGTTTAGGATGTGTGTGTGCTGCTGGCTGGCCAAATCAAAAGAGAAGGATTTTGCCCCAGGACATGATAGCATCTTTCTCTCTGTCCAGATGCCAATTTTCATGACACCTGTAAGATCAAGTACTTTGATACTCAAACCTGTTGACCAGTTTCAATTATATTTGACAGAAGAATATAAAAGTTATTAGGAAAGAACAACCAGACAGGAGGACAGAGAGTAAAACTGAAAAACGTGGAATCCTAAAGAATGATACAATGTCTCCTGTAAGTACACATGAATTTTCAGGATATAAAAATAATTAAGCAAGGGATAAATCAATAAGTTGACAACAAATACTGTGGTTGTTTTTCTTTGAGAAATGAGGAATAGATGAGGCAGCATGAGTAGTAGTAGTAATCTACTCTCCTCTCGTTTTGTTCCTAAGAAACAGATTATGCTTCATTATGGAATTTCCAAACCATCACAAGCATAACAAATTACTCTCAGATAAAAATCTTCTCTCTATCATTAGCAGATTGAATCTGGGGAATTAAACTTATGAGCTTAATCATAATCCACCTATCCCCCATTTCTGGGTCCTGGATAATTAGCATAACAAGGAGTTCAAACTCCTTCCTGTTTTCTCAAAAACACAGAGAAAAAATTGTCAGCAGGAAGGTATTCTGCTGTAAAAATCCAGTCTTAATCATTAAATCTGAATATCCATCCCACATTTTCACATAACAAAAATTAAAGGAAGTTGGAAAAAGTAAATTTTACCTTTTCATTAATATTTGAAATGTGTTTATGTATTGCTATATTACCTGAGATAGGCATGATAAAATAACAGAATAGTTAATTTTAATTTAAAAATAAATAAAAAGGAGGGAATAACATCAGCTTACCCTGGACCTTAAAGTACTGGGAATCTTTCAAAGAATATCTGTTGAATGCCACTATGTGAGCTGCTCAGCTCAGCTCAGCTATGTAGCTGTTAAAGTTTGATGTGACTTCAGAGGAGTCTCAAGGAATAAGTTGTAGAACCAATTACTGGGAAAAAAAAAAAAAAAAAAAAAGATGAAGATAAAAGTGGACTGACAATGATGGTAGTACATGTCACAAGGCATACTGTGATGAGAAATAAAATAAATGCTTATTTGTAAAATAATTTCAAGAAGAGCTGTATCAGAGGAAAATGGGGGTTATTTTATGAAGACTAGCAAAATTGTGGTACAACTTCATAAAAAAGTGAGGTGTATCTGCATAACAGCTTCTCTTATGTTCTGATTTAGGTAAATGCTAGTTGCAGTTGCAATGAATAAGTAGTTAGTTATAGGAACAATAAGGTAACAGTCTTTTGGTATTGTGTGTTTCAAAAGAAACACCCTTTACCTCAATATGGGCTGAAAAATCAGTCCAAGATACTGGAGGACTTTTATCTGGCTGTTGTCACCAGGACTATTTCTTCACTAATTCATTTCTTGCACCATACTTTCTCCAGCTGGTATGCTGTGGTTTCTGTTTACTTAATTCAGAAACAATTTTTATAATCCTACAGTCTTCATACATAATCCTGTTCTCAATTTAAATGTTTCTTGATTGTATTGGATGTTATCACATCCTATTGATTGTGTATGCAGGTGTCTCCAGGGGATGTTTATCCTTTTGTAATTAGCAGCTTATTTGGTACAATGGTTAAGGGATGTCAGGAGGTGTGGTTTCTTTTGTCATTTGGTTTGGGTGGATTTATGTCCCATGTAATATCACCCTTTTAATTAGTTCCAGATATTAGTATGTATTAATAATTTTGTCATATTCATCTATATTTCAAGTTTGTATTTGATTAACTTCACTTAGGGTCATAATGTTTTTGAGATGTATTTTCTCTTCATTTTGGAAGAGTCATAAACCATTTCATTCATTTGGACATTCCTGGTTTTTTAAGGAATGCATATCCTCTATGAGAATTCAATGTAAAATCTCAACCAAATTTCTGAAACTTTAAAAAACAACTAGTTCATTTATTTATTTATTTATTATTATCATATTTATTTGAAGCAACTGATTGGTTATGTTATGGCTATGTTAACTATGCACCTTCTCTTGCATGCACAGGTCTTGCTTGGGCAAAATCCTCTTGCAGCTGATTTCATATCCTGCCAATGGTTACAAAAAGCTGTATCTACTAAGCTCAAAATACCACAGGCCTATTTAATTTATTTATTTATTTATTGGGTGGAAATCCAAGTGCAACCATGTTTTATTCATTAATTGATAAGAAAAATAATGGATATATTCTAAAACAACAAATGTTTTACCTTTTAAAAAAAAAAAAAAAATACAAAAGCGGAAAAAAATAAAGAGATATATTCTTTATTTATTTTTGCTTTTGAAGTTTTAGGGAATGCCATCTAATACAGCTGAAAATAGCTATGTGCTGTGAGAGCTAATATATTCCTTTTTATTATTATTATTATTTTATTACTTTTAATAGAAAATAAAACTTTATTTGGGACTCTTACAATCTCATTATTTTAGACCTGAAATCTTAACAAAATTATCAAATATTTCAACATTGATAATAAATTCATGAAATTTGGAAACATTATGGAAACATACGATGGGCAAATTTTCCATGCTTTATCATCATTTCTACATTCGTTCACTTCTGAACAGCTGCCAGTGTCATAGGCAGACAAAGTGCTTTTCTTATTCACACAGGTCAAGTCTATAGCTGGTGCAAATCAAAGTCAGAAGAAAGGGCACTTTATACCAGCTTTATAATGTATTTGCAAATAAATACTGTTGGTATCACTGGCATTGATTTAATTTTCTCAGTGTTTATAAGAAAAGTTTTGTAAAAATATGGCAAAGTAAAAAATAAAGTTTTAGCCTTAGGTTCTGTAATTTAAATTTTGAGAGTGCCACAAGAGAATAAATGACATCAGAATAGGTTGATTTTCTTTGAAAATATCCCTATAGAACATCAGGATTGGCCATAACACTGCTTGTATTCAAGTCATTGACATCCGTACGAAAAAGATCTTGTTCAAGAGGTTTTAAATATAATGATCATATTGTCAACCTTTATAATGTAAATTTAATGACAAGTTGAGCTTTGCAGCAAATGCTGTCTTGTCAAATCCATTTCTTGAAATATATGTTGAGGAAATGCATTTTTGTTGTGTAGAAGGAGCATTCAAGGAATTAATGGAACTCTTCTTTCTCTGTTCGTTTTGATTTAAAGCACTAGCCTTTGCTGATGCTGAAATGGTAACTGAAGAGTCTATTGCAGGTTAAATGGTATAGGCTAGTATCATCCTGAAAAAGTTTGAACATTATGATGTTTAACTCAGGAAGGCAACTCTTCTCACTGACCTCATGGCTTCATCCATCCACAGCAGCACAGGTTCACAAATTCCTTTTGGTGAATAGTAAATAGTATTCTGTCTAGATCTTGATCCAGCTGTTAATATTGAAACTCATGACTTGTCATAGGCTTGTGAATGCCTCATATGTTCTATTCACTCAGTGGTTCATTTTCTGAGACTGGAGCTAAAGGCATCTTTCTCTTAGATCTTTGTAAACTATTGTCTGATAGCCATGTTTATGGGTTGACCTTTCTAGTCTGGCATGTTTCTCTATATTTGTTTTCCTTATTATATATTTTTTTTAATTGAATTTTGCCACACTGCTGCTGAATCATGATTGGTTATACATGGAGGTGTTTCTCTTTCTTAAATATAGCATGGGTTTCACTGACTTGCTTTTTATCTGTGAGTTTTTTTTTTCAGCTCATCTCTCTCTTTCCGTATGTGCTCAAAAGACATTTGTGGTTATTACACCAATGTCTTCACAGAGAAGTTGATTTTCCTTTCCCTGATACATGAGAAAGCAGGACAGTAACCTGTACTTTGATTTTCCCACATTATCATCTGATCTGCTGACTATATTGTACATCTGCTTACCCTTGGAGGTGGACATCCTTAGGAGCTCATTAGAGCAACAGGTAACAGAGTTCATGAATCCCACAACATGCAGTGAGTGAATAATGTTAATACTTGAAACACTCTCTTGTTCTCTAATAAAAATATTCCCGCAAGGAATTGAATATTCAAATTTGTTAGTGCTTTAGGCCTTGAACATGCAGAGACTGAAGGAATAGCAAAAAAAAAAAAAAAAAATTGACTTCCACCGCAGGATCAGATTTTTAATAACAATTCTGTGACTAGGTAGGTTATGCCAAAGGGTTAAGTAATTTGGAGTTAATAAGTGAGCAAATATAGAAGAAAAAGTACTGTTCCCATGAAAAAGTAGTGTGGCCCATGCTAAATTTAGATGCTGGAGTTCTAATTTGTGCTGAACGTTGCAGATACATACTACCTTTGTATTTTATTGCTACTTAATAGTCTATGGTTCTTTACTTTTTAGTGTTTTGAGCACATTTAGGGGGCTACAAAAGATTTACATAAGAATACAAATTCATGAATTTTGATTGTTCTGTAATATCCCAATACACAAACACTAATTAGCAGAATTTAAGCTCAAACTCTTTCCTAAAGAGCTTTAGCTCTTTCCTAATCCAGTAAAGTACGGAAAGCATGGAAGCAAATGCCATTTCAGGCCCATGAGCAGTCCTATTCACCAAAACAAAAAACAAAGGTAACCTCTAAAGTTAAGTTTTTCCATAAGTGTTTTGTAGTATTGTCTGTACAATTCACCACTTCTTCCCAACTTCTCGTCTCCTTTTAAACTTCTTTCCTTCAAAATGCTAATAAGAATAGCAATCCCTGATACATTTAGTGAAGTATACCAAGAAAAAAGAATGTTAACCAAAAAAAGAAAATACAGGTGAACTATAAGTGAGTAACTGACTTCACTGGCCAATAACTTCTTCATAGTGTGCCACCCACCAGCAGTATTTTGCTTATTCCAATTAGAATTCCTTTGGAATAATCTCTTGCTTCCTGGTGCTATGAAATACCTAACACATGGATAAAAAGAAAGAAAAAAATAGAAGAGGAAAGGAGAGGAGAGGAGAGGAGAGGAATCGGTAAATCAACGTGTTTAAAAGAATTACTGAAAGGCTAGTAAATGTGAATATGATATCTGACATAACTTCCTATTTAAGTAATTCATTTCAGCCCCTGCAATATAATAGCTTGCTGATTTGTAAACAAATTGCAGAATTTGAAATATTCTGTAAAAAATTATACTGTTACAAGCATGAATTTTCTTGCAACAGATCTTACAGCCAAGTTTAATTTTAATGTTAGAATGATTTGAAAATGAATCTAGGCATTCTAGATATGGAATACATGGTATGAAATTAGAAAAAGACACAACTTATTTTCTTCTGGTGGTGAAAAAATAAGTAAGCTAGTGGTGAGACATCACAGGCTGTCAAATCATGTCATCTGATCCATGAGGTAGTATCAAAGTACATGCATATTCACTGGCTCATTCTCTGTTTGCAAGCATGGTGCTTAGTTAGATTAATGGAAATTGAGTGGAATGACAAAGTGTGAAATCATACTTAAAATCTGATATTAATTTGGATCCTAAATTTCTCAGACTGGGGAGAACCATGACACAAAATGAGGAACTATGGGCATTGGGGAATGGATTTTACCAAGATATGAAAATAGCATTTTGCAGTATATTAATTAGTTATCTTTATGAAAGTTGACATTAATTTCCAAATTAACTTCCAATTTTGTAAGTATTGCTGAGCACCCCAGTTTGTTCTGGCTGCTTAACTGGATTCATTTTCTTCCAGCATTAGATCCACTGTTATAAATCTCCACCATTTTAATGCGAAAAGCTCATTGCCAATGACAGCAAAATAATAGCTATGGCATGTCAAACTATACGTTTTACATTTTTGTTAGTAAATGTAAGAAGAGAGGAAAGAAAGAAAGAACAAAGCCTTCAGAAATCACTAATGAACTGGCATGCAGTATTTACTGGCTTACATATAAGTAATGAATTTCTTGTCCATTATGAAGAAGAAAGATAATTAACAAGCCAAAGCTTTTTGCTATGGGTTCCCCCTTTTCAGCACACACTGCCAAGATCTTCTCAGCTAATTTAAAGTACCGCTCACAACATAGGTGAATGATATTTTCATTAGTGTTAAGGAATAGGATATTAAAAAGTTACCTCTAACACTTTTTATGGATTTTTGCCAAGTGTCATCACATTCATTACAAAATTAGGATCAGTAAGACCAACTGGAATGAACAAAGCAGGAAATGTAGGAGATCTTCAAAAACTGCTGCAAAGAGCTATCTGTGTTAAAAGGAGGTTTTCTTCACTTAAAAAATTTGATGAAATTACCTGATGTTTAATGGTCTGGAAACAAATCAAGATTAAGTCATTAAAGATTCAGGTCACAATACAACAATAAACCATAGACATAACTGCACTAGTTTCAAAGTGTTTAAGCAGATTTCTCTTTAAATGGTAAGTATTATAATTTCTGGTTTAGGGAGCTATGACTCCTCTCTTTTACCTAAATGAAAATATTTTATTTATTTATTTTCCCAAAATGCCATAATGTCCATAGCTGTGTGAAGAGAACAATAATAATAGTGGCAGCCTTGGCCATATTTTGTAGCCTTCAGGAAGAGGAGGTGTTTGAGTGATTAGGTCATATCCAGGTACTTAGTCTAATCACCATGCTATATGTACCTGGTGAACCTGTCTAAGTGTAAGTGCACCTGGGATAGAAAAAAGGGGAATGGTTTTATATTAAAAGAAGGGAGATTTAGATTAGAGATTAAGAGGAAATTTTTCACTCAGGGTGTGGTGAAGCACTGGAACAGGTTACCCAGAGAGACTGTGAATGCCCCATTCCTGTAGCTGTTCAAGACCAAGTTGGACGAGTATCTGGGCAACCTGATCTAGTGGGTGACATTCCTGCCCATGACTAGGGGGATCAAACTAGATAGTCTTTCATGTCCCTTCCAACACAAGTCATACTATGATTCTATGATTCTATGTAGATAAATAGTATCGTATCTTTCACCTGTGGGTATTATTTAACAAGACAGTAGCTAAAGCAGTATTTCTGGAGTCACTGTTTTAAGAGCAAAAAATAATACCGAAAAACAGACCTCCTGAATCTCTCTTTTCTGAAAACATTCATTTGGAAGAATGCCCAGTTTGAGAATTCTGAACAAGCTTTAGAAGAGAAAAAATGTCGTGAAGACCAAGGCTAGAACTGTCCCATGTTTTTACAGAAGGACATTCATAATTTTTTCTGCTCATGACTTAAATACCTGTAGACACTAACATTGTGATAAATTATTGAGTCCCAAATAGTATTCTAATTAAAGTTTGTAATTTATTAAGTGAATAGAGGCAAGCAAACAGTGCTGGGTGTACCGGGAGTCTCTGCTCCACCAAGACGCACACCTGTTCCATCAGGTGGCTGATTTTTATGCTCTTAGACTAATATATGTTCATTACTATTCTTAGAAAAAGCAGGGTTATTATAATTAGTTCCCAGAATGCAAACCCTCTCCTGACGAATGCGTATCAGTCTCTGGTGGTCTCTCTGGGGGTCTCTTGTGCTGAAGGCTCATAGTCTTCCTCCCAGGCTTTGTCCTTCATTCATCCTTCAACTCCTCCTTTCTCCTCATTTAGTGATCTCTTTGCCAGATATCAGAGGCTTGAGCAGCGTCCCATGCAAAAGTCAGCAGTTTCCTAAAAAATCCTTGGTCCTCTTATCTCCCAGACTCGAGTCTCAATGTTCGTCCTTCTAACCCTCTATTTACACAAATTGCTGGACCCTTCCTTTGCATGATACAAGAACTATGTACGCTAATCACTCTGTTTTTCTTAAATGGAAGGTTGTATTTCATCATGCGGCCCTAGCATTGTTCACTGACATGAGTCAAATTAACACTTTTCACAACATTTTAACCTTGGAAATAAGTTTAAAGACTTGCATTTTTTTTTTTTCCTAAATTCTATTTACACATAAAAGCCAACTTTGTATTATAGCTCTGATCTCTGTCTACACTGGTCTTTTACTTCTAGAATGGGTATAAGTGTACTTTTTACCTCAGTGGGATGTGTGCATGACCTCATGTAATATAGTTCTTAATTCCTACATTGTTGGGTCATGCAGCTACCTAAATTCTGTTGTGTATGCACCTCCCATTGACAATACAAAATTGCAAGTGATCAAAATTCTCAGAACAAAGAGAACTAAAGCTTCAATGGAAAAACATATTTAGTGAATTCAAATAGTGTTTTAATTGACAGAAGTAGTGAAAAGAGCCTTATTTCTAGTTCTTAAGATAATATCTGCTTATCTATCTGCCAATAGCTCCACAGGTGGCAGTCTGAAAACAATTTCATTTCTACTTTTGTTTTTTGGTACCACTCAGTGGCTCTTCTGGCAGACCCCTCTCCAATCTGATATGTTTATACATAGTTCTGTACAAAGTTATATACATGTGGGAGGACAGAGGATGACCTCTGTTCTGATAGGAGCAGAGACAGTAAGGCCAGCAGGCAACTGATACTCTAGAGCAAGGGATGTCCCTCACACCTTCAGGAGCTCCAGTGAAAGATAAGCACACAGATCCTTGTCAGCTACCCTGAATAGGGCTGTTCAAGGACGTGACATCCTGGTGCAGAAGGTGCAGCAATGGCTGGCTCATGGTGAAGGCCCTTAGAAAGGCTCTGATAGTCCATATTTCACATCCTTTTATGGTCAGTCCTGATTGTAGGGACTGCATAGTCCTTCATCCAAGAGAAACGGGATGACAAGACTGCACTGTGGTCCAGTTGTGACCTACAGTTTGTAGAGCGGGTAAGAAAGGCCCTGAATGCAAGGGACAAAAAGGGCAGATACTAAGTCTATGCTTCTGTGGTGGTTCTCCATACAACATCCCACATACATAGGGTAGAAGATCCTCATAGCTGTAGCCTCATTGGCTTTGCTCTCAACAGCAGAAGAATGCAGGCAGAGGTTGACAGGAGGTGATGTACCTTTTTACATAGCTTGCTTGCATGTTCACAAGATGCCCACAGGTCAGTTAAGTGAGTTGCTTGTGAGTTGGACAATGACCCAAAAAGGGTCAGCCCCAGTGCCATAGTGTGCACTAACTCACATGAAATACAGATGAAAACTTTTGCCTCAGGGTGCCCTAATTTGAATACTAAGAATGTCACTTAACTTATGTGCACTCCTTCCTGAGAATGAATAAACAACAATCAGTCTAACTTCAGTATCTTGCATGGGATTTTCTACACTACAGAATCTACTCCACATTATCTGGTGGTAGATCTACATCCAGAAATAGAATCATGGAATCATAGAATCATAGAATATCCTGAGTTGGAAGGGAGCCATAAGGATCATCAAGTCCAACAGGTCTACCCAAAAGTTAAGACCATTTGACTAAGTGCACAGTCCAATCTCTTCTTAAATTCAGACAAGGTTGGTGCAGTGGCTATTTCACTGGGGAGCCTGGTCCAGTGCGCAACCACCCTCTTGGTGAAGAACCTCCTCCTGACGTTGAGCCTAAACTACCCCTGCCTCAGCTTAACCCCATTCCTGTGGGTCCTATCACTGGTGTTTATGGAGAACAGGTCACCTGCCTCTCCACTCCCCCTTGTGAGGAAGTTGTAGGCCATGATGAGGTCCCCCCTCAGCCTCCTCTTCTCCAGGCAGAACAGGTCCAGTGACCTTAGCTGCTCCTTATATGTCTTCCCCTCTAGGCCTTTCACCATCTTTGTCACCCTCCTCTGGACACTCTCCAACAGTTTAATGTCCTTTTTGCACTGTGGTGCCCAGAACTGCACACAGTACTCGAGGTGAGGCTGCACCAGCGCAGAGTAGAGCGGGACAATCACTTCCCTCGACCGACTAGCAATGCCGTGCTTGATGCACCCCAGGATAAGGTTAGCCCTCCTGGCTGCCAGGGCACACTGCTGGCTCATATTCAACTTGCTGTCAACCACAACCCCCAGATCCCTCTCTGCGGGGCTGCTCTCCAGCGTCTTGTTGCCCAGTCTGTAGGTATAGCCAGGGTTGCCGCGTCCCAAATGCAGGACCTGGCACTTGCTTTTGTTAAACTTCATGCAGTTGGTGATCACCCAGCTCTCCAATCTGTCCTCTCTGCAAGACCTTTCCACCCTCATCCGAGTCCACAACTCCTCCAAGTCTGGTGTCGTCGACAAATTTGCCCAAAACACCTTCTAGTCCTACATCCAAATAATTTATAAAAACATTGAAGAAGACTGGATCTAAAATCTAGCCTTGAGGGACCCCACTAGTGACCATCCGCCAGCCTGTTGTGGCCCTATTTACCACAACCCTTTGAGCCCTGCCCATCAGCCAATTGCTCACCCATTGGATGATGTTTTTAAATTGTATGCTGGACATTTTGTCCAGTAGGATCCTATGGGAAACCATGTCAAAAGCCTTGCTGAAAGCAGTTTCCCAGGGGACCTTGCTGACAAGTTCCCTGAGCAGCCTGAAGTCTGCTTTCCCCATATCCAGGGCTGAAGTTTTTGTGGCAGTTTTCCTTCTGTCACCATAAATTCTAAGCTCAACCACTTCACGGTCACTATGACTGAGAGGGCCACCAATTGCCACAAGACCCTCTCTGTTCTCCAGCAACAGATCTAGTTGGCTCCCTTAGCACCTGAACCAAGAAGTTATCATCTAGGTGCTTTATGAACCTCCTGGACTTGCTCATGCCTGCCATGTGGTGATCCCAGTTGACGTCTGGCAAGTTGCAGTGCCCCATAAGGATAAGGGGAGTTGATCTCGACGCATCTCTCAGTTCTGCAAAGAATAATTCATCGGCATTGTCATCCTGGCCAGGTGCTCTGTAATAGACTCCCACAATGACATCCCCTTTATTGTTCATCCCTTAATCCTTACCCAGAAACTCAACTTTGCCATCGCCAACCTGAAATTCCACACAGTCCAGCCCATGCTTCACATACATCGCCACCCTGCCACCTTGCCTACCCTGCCTGTCCCTCCTGAAGAGCCTGTAACCATCTATTGCAGCACACCAGCCACAGGACTCATCCCACCAGGTTTCAGTTATGCCAATGATGTTGTAGCTGTGGGACTTGGCCAAGATTTCTAGCTCATCCATTTTATTCCTCTAATTGCTGTGTTTGTGTAGAAGCACTTCAAATGAGCCTCCCTACACACAGATAGAAATCCATACTATAGTGTCTGAGGTGTTATTCCAACAATTTTAGTTAAAGTTAGCATCAGTAGACAGAAGTTGAAACTTTTCAACACAAAAAGAGAGTCTGACTATAAAAATAAGCTTTATGGACACATGAACTAAATAGAGACTGAAATTCTAATTCTTCATGTATTGCATCCAATGACTGGAGTTTTACACCATTTATGTCAGAAAGAGTTTTTCTATTTTACAGTTTCATTATAAAAAATAAAATTTCATTTTCTCAGGCTTTAGATCCTTTTATAAAAGAGTAAAAGTATACCTAATGAAATCTCCATACACATTACACTCTATCAATAAAAACTCCATATGACAAAACTAATAAATATAGAGAAAGAACTCTGCACCCTCCTTTTTTCCTGTGAGTTCCCTGAGAAGTGCTGCTAAGTAGCACTTTTGAATATCAGAACAATTGCTGAGGCACCTGAACTAGGGTTTTTGAAGTCAGGTATCCAAATTTTAAAATCTTGCTCCGTTATTTATGTGTTTTGTTTTGTTTTGTTTTTGAGAAATTTGAAACATTAAAAAAAAAAAATCATATTTAGTCATAAAATATTCTTCCAAAAATCAGGAAGAAAAAGACTTTTGGTGAGAAAGAGAAGTTTAAAAGCCATTGCATGGGTGAAAGAATACAAATTAAAAGGCATCAGTCAAAGTTACAGCTGCATGCAGGATAGTCTTAGCTGAAACCATGAAGTTCAGAGTGCTTTAAATAATTTAAAAATATTGAACCGAGTTTTCACATTTCATGGATAAGTGGTATTCTGAAATTAAGTTGTAATTTCATGAATGCATTGATCAAGCTTAGTTGATGCTGCCTCCAAAATCCCATCTTCCTCCTCACGTGATCTATTTACTCTTACCCTGATGTTGAGCAGAAAACTAGCCTAGTGAAAACAAATTATTATTTCTCAGCCAGTGATCTGTCTCACTACTCAGCAAGAAAGAGATGAGCAGCCAAGAAAGGAGAGTGTTTTTGACTACTTGCTGACTTGCATTATTTTTTCTAACTATGGCCTTAGCAAATTTTGGGATAGCTACAGCTTTCTCTGAACTGATTCAGAACTAGAGTACTTCAATAGGTATTTTGTCTGCTTCTTCTCCACTCCATTGAAGGAGTGGAGAACACTCATCTACTTCTCTCAGTGATATCAACTTATGTCAGATGTTTTGCAATTATATATATATATATTTTATAACAATAGAAATTAGTATTTAAAACTCTAGGCAAACATCAGATTTCAAACTTCAGACATCAGACCTGTGCATTTTTTGCTCTGTATTAAAAAAGAGATTATTTCAGTTTTTAAATGAGAATGTGAATTAGTATTTTTTAACCATGTTGAACAAAAATATAGCTGGAGGGGGCTTTAAGAAATACTTGCTTTTGGGTAAGTATTTTAAGAAATACTTTTGGGCAGAGATAAAAACTATGAAAAATTGCAGGCCTCAAAACTGAATTTTCCAGGGAGTCATGAATATGCAAAGACTAGTAAATAAAATAAAATCTGTTTGCAATATTAAATGTAGCCCAGTGTTACCCAAACTCTTTCTGTAATATAAAAATACTAGTACATGAAGAAGAGAATGTCACACTTTTTTTAGACAATCAATGACCATAATATTTGTGAAGAAAAAGCCTGTATTTCTCAGGTTTGTAGTGCTCTTGAATGCTCATTCAAGACAACTGCATGGAAGGTTTATTTCTACTGCCCTTGTGCCCCAGACAGCTTTCTATTTCTTCTTTTGTATGTGGTGATATTGAAGCTTTTTTTTTTTTTTCTTTACTTTGCAAAATAGCAAGGTGTTGTTTTTCTTTTGTTTATTTGTTTGTTTGTTTTCTGTCTAATTTTCTGTCTAAGCAATGGCAGAAAGTATAAAGTAGCTTTTTCTACTAAGCTATCTTTACATGATCATTTCTGCTGAACTAGTTGATCTAAACCTGGGGAAGAATTGGTGTAGGAAAATTCCTGCCCCTCTAAAGAAAGAACCTGAGGACTGTTGTCAAGTGTGACAAGAGATCATCTCAGTGGACCAAGTAGCCTACTTCCTTCTCTGTGTTTTTCCCCTACAAGTTGGATGGTCAGAAGTCTTCTGTAGAGAGGCTGCTGTGCTTAAATGCTTAAATGCTCACAGCAGTTCTAAGTTCTAGATGCTTCCTTTAATATGGATCTGTGTACTGGGTAGTACTTTTTTTTTTTTTTTTTTTTTTTTTTTTTTTAA
>CM021729.1:35119924-35157989 GCA_011074415.1 Stictonetta naevosa
TTATGTATTTATTATTTTATTTTATTTCTTGCCTTAACTCTTTTTACAGTCTTCTCCTTATAGGACACTGTTGGCTAATCAAAATGATCATCTTTGTTTTCTGTTCACTTTCTGCATGTCCTGTGTATCACATTGTTTAATCGCAGGTCAAGCTCGATTTTCTCAACTTCAGCAACCAACTAAATCTCCATAATCAGCTTCATCTGATTACTTTAAGTAGCAGAAATCCATAATGAGGATCTAAATGTTTTAAATAAGGGATCAAGATGGTTCCATATTAAGAATTCTTGAGAACTTGAGTGTTGTTTTTTTTGTTGTTGTTTTGTTTGTTTTGTTTCATTCAGGAAATTGTTTTTAAAATTAACACTACATCTACATAATTGAAAAATGAGTTCTCAAAGGGTTGGAAATGATAACTTTTTCTGCTTCTGGAATAATTAAATGGATATATATTCTGATATGGTTCTAATTATCATAAATTTTTCCCTAGAGCCACTGCCCAGAAGCTAAGGATCCCTGTAGCTTCCAATGTTGTTCTCTCCTCTGAAACGAGGTAAAACTAGACTGACCTGTACAAAATCTGTAATAGAAAATAATCTCACTAAACCAAAATCCTTATGGTATATGTAATTCCATATCTATGGAGATGATGAAAGAATAAATCATTTAATATTTTGCTACTGAAAGGTACTCAGGGACCATACTAACATAGTCAACATATGAAATTTAAAGGACAGATGTCAACACTAAATAACCTTTTAAAGTCACAGGACTTCTGTCCTCTGGATGACCATATGTGAAGATGAATTGTCACATGATGGAACTAATTTATTCTATTGTTTCTTGCATTCCTTATATTCTACCAAAGTTAAGACCATGTCTTCAGAGAATAAAAACTGCCAGAGCAAAGGTTAGTCACAGAAACGTAATCAGTTTTTCTCTCAAAGAACACCTATCTCATGCTGTTGACTTCCTGGAGGGATGAGAGGCCTTGCAAAGGGTTCTAGATAGATTGGAGCATGGAGCCATCATCAGCAGCATGAAGTTCAACAAAGGAGAATGCTAGGCACTGCACCAGGGACAGAGTAATGTTGGTCACAAGTACAGGTTGGGAGATGAGTGTTGGAGATCAGTTCAGCAGAAAGGGATCTGGAGGTGCTGGTGACAGTGTGCTCAACATGAGCCAGCAGCGTGCCTTGGCAGCTAAGAGGGCAAACCTCATTATGGGGTGCATTAAACACAGCATACCCAGCTTGTCAAAAGAGGTGATTCCCCTGCTCTACTTGAAGTTTGCTCTGCATCACCTTGAATATTGAATGCAGTTCTGGGTCCCACAATATAAAAAGAATGTTAAGATACTTGAGAGTATCCGGAGGAGGCCTACAAATCTGGTAAAACAGCTGTAAGGCATGTTTTTTGAGGAGAGACTGAGGATACCTGGATTGTCCAGTTTGGAGAAGAGGATGCTGAGACACAAGCTCTTTGCTCTTTACAACCTCCTGAGAAGGGGAGGTGGAGAGGGAGGTGTCAGTTTTTAATCCCTGGGAACCAATGACAGGATGCATAGGAAGGGCACAAAGCTGCACCAGGGGAGGTTTGGACTGGACATTAGGAAAAATTTCTTTATGTGAGGATGGTCAAATACTGGAACAGGCTAGAACACCCAGAACACCTAGAACTCTTAAGAGAAGGTGTTGATGCCCCATGCCTGACAGTGTTCAAGAGACCTTTGCATAATGCCCTCAATAATATGCTTTAACATTTGGTTAGCCCTGAAGTGATCAGACATTTGAACTTCATCTTTGTAGGTCCCTTCCAGCTCAACCATTCTTATTATATTGTACCATACTGTACCGTATCCTATCGTATCCTATCATATCCTATCGTATCCTATTGTATCATATCGCATCGTATCGTATCGTATCGTATCGTATCGTATCGTATCGTATCCTATCCTATCCTATCCTATCCTATCCTACCCTATCCTACCCTATCGTATCGTATCGTATCGTATCCTATCCTATCCTATTCTATCCTATGCTATCCTATCCTGACCTGTCTTGTTCTGTTCTGTTCTGTTTCTATTCTATCTGTTGGTACTTTTTGGGATAAAACATGGTTTAGTGACTTCATCTGGAAGATGGATGAAACAAAATTTTGAAAGAAAAGAAAAGATGGTTCTCTTGAGGCAGATGGGAGTTCTTCAGGGAATGTCTTACTCTATGCTTCTCCCAGTAAGTTTGTATGTGATCCTGGGCAAGGCTTTTAAATCAGTTTCTGCAGGGGGTTAATTGAGTATGTTACCCATTTTCTGATACTAATTTAAGATTCCTAGGGCCTGATTTGTAGAAATGTTGAATGCTCACATCTGCAACTGAAATCAATAGAACTTGCATTTTGAAAAAGCTGTATAATGTGGAAAAAGCAAGACATTCTGTTTCAAGTTGCTTACACTATACTGATGGACACTTTGATCATTTTGCCTCTACTGTCCATGTATCCTGATTTTTTCATTGTAAAATCCATATGGTAATCATAGCAACATGGTACTCTTTGAAATAATAAAATAATTAGGTCAGTTTCAAGAAGGTCAAAACACAAAAATGTGTATTAGAAATATCTTAAAATATTTTTGCAAATGCCTCACCTAGATTTTGAAGCTTTAGAAATACCCTACAATATTGAAAGAAATGTTGATAAAATTAATTTAAATAAGAGTTTTCAAATATTTTCATTTGAAATCCAAATTCTACAAGACAGTCTCACCTCTGCAAGATCTTGGAACAGATCCTACAGGGAAATATGCTAAAGCACATGGAAAATAATGAGATGATTGATGACATGCAACATAGCTTCTCTAAGGGCAGACTGTGCCTGACAAATTCAGTGGTCTTCTACAATGGGGTTACAGCATTGGTGGAGAGGGGAAGAGCAAATCTTGATATTTACCTGGACTTGTACAAAGCACTTGACACTATCCCACATTATATCCCTGTGTCTAAAATGTAGAGTCAATGACTCAATGTCAAGGTGGAGATCAGTTACAATAAGAGTTCTTCAGGGCTCAGTACTGGGACCAGCAATATTTAACATCTTTGTCAGTGACATGGACTGTAGGATTGAGTGCACCCTCAGCAAGTTTGCTGATGACACCAAGCTGTGCAGTGCAGCTGACACACAGGAGGGGTGGGATGCCATTCAGAGAGACCTGGACAGGCTGGAGAAGTGGGCCTGGGTGAATGTCATGAGGTTCAAAAAGACCAAGTGCAAGGTCCTGCACCTGTGCAGGGGCAATCTCCAGAGCAAATGCAGGCTGGATGGAGAATGGATTGAGAGCAGCCCTGAGGAGAAGTACTTGGGGATGTTGTTTGATAAGAAACTCAACATGAGCCAGCAATGTGTTCTTGCAGGCCAGAAAGCCAACTGTATCCTGGGTTGCATCAAAAGAAGCATGGCCAGAAGGTCAAGGAAAGTGATTCTCCCTACTCCACCCTGAGTACTGAGTTTCTTACTTCCTATTTTTCTCTGAGAAAGGAGCTTCCTACTAGCTCTCTGCTCTCATGAGACCCTACCTGGAGTACTGTATTCAACCCTGGGTCCCCAGCACAAGAAGGACATAGACCTATTAGAATTCAAGTCCAGAGGAGGGCCACAAATATGATCAAGGGGCTGGAGCACCTCTCTACAAAAAAAAAGTTTAGGGAATAGGGGTTTTTCAGCCTGCAAAAGAGAAGTCTCCAGGGAGACCTTACAGTGGCCTTCCAATACCTTTAGGTATTAGGCTCTCAGGAGAGCTCGGTGGGACTCTTAGTCAGAGAGTGGAGTAATAGGACAAGGTGGAATGGTCTTAAACTAAAAGAGGAGAGATCTAGATTACAGGGAAGGTTTAGATAAGTTATTAGGAAGAAATCCTTCACTATTATGGTGGTCAGGTACTGGAACACATTACCCAGAGAAGCTGTGGATACCCCATCCCTGGAGATGTTCAAGACCAGGTTGGATGAAGCCCTGGGCAACCTGATCTAGTGAGTGGCGTCCTTGCCAATGGCAGAGGAGATCAAAATAGATAATTTCAGGTCCCTTCCAACACAAGACATTTTATGATTCTATGAAAAGATAGAAGGAAGAAATTCTTTACTCAGAGGGTGGTGATGCATTGGAACAGGTTGCCCTGAGAAGCTGTGGATGCCTCATCACTGGAAGTGTTCAAGGCCAGGCTGGATGGGGCTTCCAGCAACCTGGTCTAGTGGGAGATGTCCCTGCCTGTTGCAGGGGTGTTCAGATTAGATAATCTTCAAGGTCCCTTCCAACCCAAACCATTCTATGTTTCTATGATTCTATGATAATTTGAAGCCACATAAGATGTTTTGCACTGAAAATATTTCTCTTAGTAAACCCAAAATTCAAAAGATAGATTTTTAATAATTAATATGGTTTATTTTTAAATGTCTCTCAATGGAATGTTTGTGTTTCAAAATCTGAACTTTTACAAAGAAAATAAATTTTGACTAAAAAATTGTAATCATTTCTGGCATTATAACATCAAACAGCAATGCTGTGAAGTTATGAGTGTTTTTATTTTTAGGCCTTTATTTTATTTTTTTTTATTCTTACTTTTTGCTTTTTTTAAAGTGGTAGGGTTGTGATATGCTGTGTGGTTCATAAAAGAGGATGGGAAGTTCTCATATGTTTGGCCATTTGTATTTTATCCCAACTCACCACGTAAGCAAGGACTCTAGATACCAGAGAGGTGTGTTCTTTCACATTTGACTGTTTTAGATAGTGATGTTGTTTTTTGTGAGAGGTTTCCTAGCTGCTCCTGTCCATTACAAGTTCAATTTAGTTGCCTCCCACTCTGTCTCCCTGTATTATTCATGGTGATATATTTTCCATCTGAATGGTGAATCTAACTGGGAAAATGATCAGCCAAACACCAGCCAGTTTTTTGGAACACTTGTAACCAAGTTTTCTCCCCCAGTACTAGGCTGTGCAAACATGTTGTTGGGGTAAATGAGGGACACTGGAGAGGGAATGATGGCTGGAAAAATCAGCTGGATGTTGTACAGGGAACATGGGGTGAGAAATGTTGCCTTAAACAAATGCCTGTGTAACCTAGGCATGTGAGACAAGAACAGAACAAGAAAGAGAGTTTTTCTAGGAATAAGGCTTACCAATTCTTTTAAATAATGGATTGCTTTAATGTCACTCAGGAAAAAGAAATAGAAAGAAACGAAAAAGAAAAAATATCGTTAGAGAACTGAGCTGTAAATACCCTCAAGCACTTTCATATGGAGAAGGGAAACAAAAACAAAACGAGAAGTCATTGGCAATATGAACCTCTACTGATTAAATTTGATCTTATGAGCTCTGCTGGGAAACACACAAATGTTGCAGAGCAAACTTGCTTGAGAATAAGTTGCAGTGCTGAATACAGTTTACAACACTATGAAAGGTCTTATTAAGATAATGTAAAACAGCTCTTACAAAGACCATTAATAACATACTCTATACGTGTTACAAAACCAGCAAAAATGTAGGGTCCAAATGCCCAGACTCCTTTTGCCTTAGTAAATATTAATGGTGCTTGTCACCTGGTAGGATTAAAATCTACAGGGATTTTTATTTATTTATTTATTTTACTGTCTGCATGTTAAATACTTCTTATCTCATAGTCCAAGGAAAGTTGCTTCCACAAAATTGTGCAATAATATTGTTTAATATTCAACATGTCCATCAGCATATTTTAATATTGTAATTTACCTTCTCCCCAGTAAAATATTTCTAATGGGCTGTACTGCAGTGTACAGCAAGTGGATAATCACTCTTCTTCAAAATGTACTAATGACATTGTGTTACCCGTAATTAAGAAAAGGAACTCATTTCAAGCACTGTTTATTTAATGGGGATTCTTCACTTCCCTATGGAATAAGACCATTCTAGATTCTTCTAGATGTTAGATTGCAAGTAATTTGGGGTCTGAGGTACCAAACACTAATGTCAGAAGAATGTGGTAGTTCTTAAACTGAGATGGTCCTCTTCAAACATCAGTTCCAGTTGTCCCACAATCCTTCCTTTCTTTCAATGCAGTTATTCAGCCTCTGTTCCAATCAAACCCATTGGCAGTTTGCCTGCATAAGAGGACTGATCTCAGATGATGAGCTTGCAGTGCAGTCTACAGCATGACTGTAAAATTTGTGGATATGGTCCTAGCTTTATTCCAATTGTTGTCTTTACTCAAGATAACATAAATAAATAAGATGTGCATTAGCTTCCTGAAGCTGTAGTCCAGGTTCCAGGAAAGTTAGTACAGCCTGCATAGGAAACCTATCTTACTGTTGCTGCTGCCATACAAATTGTGCCTAAACTAGCCATAGGTATCTATGCATAAGCTACAGGCATGTTCTCCCACTGCAGTTTAGACAAGCTTCAGCTGGTAGAAGGAAAAAAATTCCAAGGAACATCTGGTTTTAATGCATCAGATGGTCTCAGCTGACTGAACGTATTTGATAGCAGAACAAGGAAGAAGATGTGTGGGTAGGAAAAAAGACTGTTTAGGTAGGAAAAAAGACTATTATATATATATATATATATATTATATTATATGTATGAGTATAGCATATATAGGCTATTGGAGTACTTTAATTTTATATAGCATTTCAATGTGCAAAAATAACAATAGTGAGAAATATATCTTCCAGAATTTTCAAATATTTTATCTAAGAAAATATGCACACAGAAGAGTGGAGAATTTAATTCCTGACTCTGCTGTTTACTCCTTCTGGGATAGCTAGAAAGTAGCTTAACCTTGATCTGTCTGTAAGTTGAAAAGTTACAGTGAATTTTATGGGAAACGTGGCTAAGTTTATGTTTGGTAACATACTTTTGATATCCCCAGTTTACATGTATTTGCATTACATGAGATAATGTAAAGTCATAGGAGGTATAGGATTTCATTGCCCCACCTAAGCATGCCACAGTTCCTTTATTCTCTTTCTATTGTTTACTAGTAGAATTTCAAGAGGCAGCTGGTGACTTACTGTATTTGATGACCCTCCATATAAGACACCAGACAAGCATGGTCAGAGATTATCCTGATCCAAAGAAATAACATTTAATACAAATTGTCAGAAAGAAAATCAAATTGTAAGTGTTTCTTCAGCTGAATTTCTGATCTGGACTCTGGTGTATTAATTCTAAAGGTCAATAAGCAAACTTTTAATGAATGTGTGAACAGTAACACATGGAAAAGTAGAATTCCTATCAATGCAGGCATATAGTCCTTTTCTTTACTGCATGAACTAGGCCACATCCAGTAGCACAGGTACAGAAATTACACCTACTTGAGCCAGCAAAAGTTCCTGAGACTCAGGAAAGATCAGTCTGTACAGAAAATGTAGCATCTCACACATCACTTCAGTTGGTTTTCTTTTTCCATATAAGTTTTCATGGCAGAAAGTCCCAAAGGGCATTGCTGGATCAGCTATCTCTCAGGATGTTTTTGATAGTCCCATCCCTTTCCAAAGTCCCTGGATCACTGTTCCTGTTGTGAGCCTGGAGCTTTTGAAGACCTCTTTGCTGTCACCGAGCTGCAGGAACCTGGCAGGTGTTCCAGCCCTGAGGACTCCATGGGTCACCAACAACAGAGACTAGAGTCTAAGACATCTAAAACCTCTCATTTTATCAATTTCTAAATGAAAACAAAACAAAACAAACAAAAAACAAACAAACAAACAAACAAAAAAACACAAACAGAAAACACCTCTGATTTACCTTGTTAGGAGAGAAAAAATACCTCTTTGGGTGTGTGACTGTGATACCACAGCCCTTATGCTGGGCTGGCACCTTAGGTATGGCCTATAGAACCCTATAAGTAAAAAATCTTTGTGCAAACCAGCCTTTTTGGCTTAACTGAAGATTTTCTAGAATTCTCCAGCACCCTAACCTGTACCAGAATTTGAATAATAAAGACAAATATTCTGCAGGGGTAATCCAAAGGAAGCATTTTCCCTGCAACTGGAATAGGCTTGTGCTTACTTCCATTGAACTTAACTGAGTATCCAAGTGGCAGGGATTTTATTTTATTTCACTAATCTGAAGAATCTGCTGCATTCAGAGGAGAGAAAGAAGATGGCTTCTTAAAATTGGATACTATTGATAAAGTGTGGAAAAGTTCTCTTCCTGAAAACAATAACCTATATCTAATGGTAAGAAATCACCAGCAAATTCCATTATGTTTGTGGGCTTGACATGTGGTGCTTATTAAATGTAGGAACAAAGCCACTTTATACATCATAATGTTCACATTACAAATTCACTCTTCATAATGGTGCTGCAAGTGTGTATGCAATTTTTCTGAACTTATGAAATATATTTCTGACACCTCAGGTATTGATGTATGCATGTGCGATATTGTCCCAGTGCAGTAAGGGAGACTTAACTGATGTCTGCAAGATTTGATTTATTACAAGTAAATATGATTGCCTTCATAATCTGATTTTATTATGTTCGGGGCTCTCGCAGGTAAACTTTTAGTAGAAGGAAGAAGACCAGTTTTATTAAACCAGTCTATTTCTGCAAACCAAATCGTTTCTTGGAAAAAAAAAAAAAAAAAAAAAAAAGACAAAAAAAAAAAAAAGAAAAAGAAAAAAGAAAGGTCAAGGAGGAGTAGGATAAAGGACAAATTTTTGATGCCAAAATTTGTTCCCTCAAATGAATGTTTTGGAATACTGAAGGGTATTTTCTGTCTCTGTTAGTCAGTAAGGCAGAGAACCAACCTGTTCATGTCATTGAACCTCTCTAAGATCAAGGTGAATACTGGTACTTGAATTTCTGTAGTTGCAATAACACTTGAATATTGCCTCAGAAGGCAATGATATAAAATGTGGTATTTCTTTTGCACTGTATGATACCAGAGCTGTGCAGAAGATTGTCGTACATATGTGTATCATTTAGCATTTGTTGTTGTTTATTTTTACAATATATGAGCTAGCAAAATTGAAAATGATGTTTCTTACCTGCATGTGATACAAAATGACCCTTTCATACAAATATATTTTTTTTTTTCCACACTGATAAACCAACTAATGTTCATATTGTGTGCAGTCTATTCCCCTTTGCAGGCTAAAAAGATTTTCTTCATATTGTCCAGTTATTCTGTGTAGAGCAAATAATGTTTTACTCTCATTTATGTTGATATAAATAATGAGCAAACCAATGAAGTGAGTATATTTGTGAGCATCTATATTGGGTCTGTGTGACAAAGGTTTGGTAGCAGAGGGGTTGCAGGGGTGGCCTCTGTGAGCAGAGCCCAGCAGCTGCCTCATGTCAGGTCAGAGCCAGCTCCAGCCAGCTCCAAAAGGGACCTGCTGCTGGCCAGAGCTGAGCCAGTGAGCAACCCTGATTGGTCTGGTTGGGAGAGCAGACTGAAGAAAGGGAAAAAGAACCTGCTGTGCAACATCAGCTGGGAGAGAGGAGTGCAAACCAGCCCTGCAGCCCCCAAGGTCAATGAAGAAGGATGGCAGGCACCAGAGCAGAAGTTCTCCTGTGTCCCATGGACGAGCCCACAATGGAGCAGGGTACATCAAGTGACTAACTGAAATGGGTGTGCAGCCAGTGTTTTAGCTAGAGAGCTAGTGGATGGATGCTCTCTCTAACATCCATCCAATACAAGCAGGCAGCAATTTAAAGGTTGTTTCATCAAAACAATTGTTTGATCTGAGAAGATCTGTGATAACATGTTAGTTATTGTGAGACACCTTGCCCAGCAAAAATTTGATATTCTGGATGTGCATCCTGCTATATAATGCTGTCTGGTCAGGACTCGTGCACTTTATGGCTATAAGTGCTTATACTTCGAAATCTAGCATGATGTTTTAACTAGAAAAAAAATGTGAAGACAGAACAGAAATATATATTTCAGGGAGTTGGCTTCTTTATTGTTTTGATCATGTTTTAACAGAATGTAGTAACATGGTAAAAATTTCAGATTGGCTTCTTTGAAGTGAACTGGGGCTTCTGTCCCACCTGATTACTTATTATCAGGCTCCTTTTCAAATGTGAAAATTGGCACAAAAGATTGAGATATTACTCACATCATCCAAAAGAAAATCTGCTTAGCCAATCTAAACACACTTTATGGCATTTCCTTATAGCACTAGTTCTAAAGGAAATTGAGCCCTGTGCTTAAACTAAGAAAATCAGGATTGGAACAATATGATCACACAAGTGTGTAGGTTTTAGAAAGGGAAAAGCAGTCTCTCTTTTGCATTGTTGCAGCTGTGGGTAGTAGGAGAACTGCAAAAGATTAGATAGTGAAGATTTTTAGTGATACAGCTTAATTTCTTTGTGTGCCTATATGCAACTTTGCATTTTGCTACTCAACAACATTGTGTAGAGATGACTTTTTTTCTCACCTGTATTGATTGGTACTGTATTCATGATCATTTGTTGCCAGCAATAACATGCAGACCTATTTCCAGCAGATGTATTTGTCTGATATTTAGCTTAATTATTGCCATTCCATTTGCTGTCCTGTAAGTTGAAATGGTGGTAGCTAAGGCTCTACTGCTAAATCAGGGACAATAGCCTAATTCTGTTTCATTGTAAGATGATAGTATGTGTTGCTTTTAAGGGAGTTAGTCTTACACCACAGCAAGTCCAGAATCACATTCAGAGAATGAAAAGATGTAAAACCCCAGATGTATAAATCTAAGGCACAAAAATTCCATCATATCCAGGGGATATGATGGACTCATTCCAGTAGCTCTCAGAAATGGACTAGGAAAAACACCACATTATTAATGTGTGTGTATGTGTGTGTTTGCTTGTATGAAATACATATTTAGACCTTGCCAGTGGGAAATAAAACCCAGCAATATATCTTTTTATTTCTTCAATGGTATTAATTTCTTCAGCAAAGGGTAACAAAAAGTTTAGTTATTCTGTAGACATAAGTCTCTGATACGGTATAAATATAATATGTGATGGTGGACAGTGTAATGGAATTTTATTTTCATCCAGTAGGGGTGACTGTACAGAATCCATTAGTGGCTTTGCTTTGCTCTGCTACCTGTGAGTTATGCAGTCATTCCTAACTCATGAAAATGAAGTATGCTGTCCTTCCCATCATCACAAACCCTGTATTTATGAACATACACAGTGCAGAATATATTAATGTGTATGGTTTTGGCTTATCTGTGGGTCTTCAGGTACATATGCATATATGTGTGTGAACCTATACAGTATGTACATGAATAGGTCTTAAGGTGTGTCTATGCAGCCATAATTATACAGGTTTGAGGGCACCATTTCTAGAATATGAATGAATAACTTAAACTGAATATATGCCAAAAGATGTGTTTTTACAGGGAACACAGCCAGAAGGTACTTGCCAATACATGAACAAAGACAACACTTTCTCTTCTAAACACTCAAATTGAAAAATTTGGAATGTCACGTAATGCAAATGACACACAGAGTCATAACAACACATTATTATCATTTATATTACTTCATTTCATGACACAATCACTGATAAATTGAAAGCAAAATGACAATAGCATCGTGAATCTCTCTTTCTCCCCCCTCTAAATTTATTTATTTTTTTTTGGTAAATAGAATCTTGGCTAACGTATGAAAGAATTCAACATTTCTTCATTTGGTAATTTCTTGTGAATTAAAACACTGTGTGACAGGAAATTTTTTAACACCAAAAACAAACTGTTTGAATAGAAATAAAATTGTTCTCTGCAAGGTGCTTGTTCCTTGTCAATCTAGTACTTTTCATATGCACTAAATTCACTTAAAGAGAAGAGTCCATGGGAATTGTATGTGAGTTCTTGAAGTGAGTTGCTGTGCCTGTTTTTGAATTTATCTACAAAATACTAACCTCTTTCATAACACTTGAACACAACAGATATTTGATAAGACAGTCTTCAGAATCCTGTTACAGGATACAAATGCTACAGTACGGTTTTCCATAAATGTGGCACTGTCCTTGTGGCAGTGTACTCCCCCTGGTCCTCCCTAACCTGACCTTTCACCTGTAAACTTGATCAGATGATAGCCATCAGTGGTGGCTGTGATGAATGTGTCTGGTCATGACAGCTGAACCGGTCTCAAGGAGGATCCGGGAAGATAGATCCAATGGCTAACAGAGCATGCAACAACTAAATATGTCTGGTATGCAAATAAGACTACTAGTCAATCATCTTACCCTGTAAACAGGGAACAGCCCAGAGCCCACTGAGCTTTCCTGTACTGCAGCATGGGCTGCTTGCCAGGATCTTCCCCTTGAGCAGGGATGCCTCTCGAGGGTACTTCTTATGGTCGAGAGATTCCTTTTGTGTGACAAATACTTGACTAGTAAGTGACTAATAGCTAGCTTATTGAAATTTTGTAAATAATTTGCTAAGCATGCTGAAACTTTTTAATCATAGTTAAATTCCATAAAGGATTGTTCATGCATTTAATCCTTTAGGTATAAGCCATTAGGTCTGGCATTGAGATAGGATCCAGTCTATTCCAGTCTATTCTCCTTGGAGTCTGGACAGCAAAAGGGAGTCCGTTCTAAACTTCGTGACTCAACATGAGGGTCTCCCTGATGTTTTCAGTCTGACCCTGTCCTCTGTGCCATAAATAATCAACTGACCTTGGTGTCACAAATCTTGTTAGTGTCACATTTGCCATTACAACTTTGTTAAATTGTTGTTTTATCACAATTAATCCCTGTTAAATCAGTGTTTTCATCAATAAATATATTGCTGATTCTCTCTTATAAGTCAAATGCATGATTCCTTTTGTGACAGTCCTAAATATACTGTGGCAAGCCATGTTTTTATTCAAAAGGTTTACACTCAAGACTTTCATATGTTGCCATAAACTACGAAACATCCATCACATAGACCAGATTGCATGACCAAAAATTAAGGGAGTGAACATCCTTGGCAAATTCTTTATTGCTTGTAAACGAAAGCAGGAGAACCATCCTAGCTTTTAAGTACAGCTTTGTTCAGTGAGGTAAATAGATCTTTTGATCTATTATGTTTGGATATCTTGTGATAAACTACAGGATAAGATAGGTGGTAAACTTGTCCAAAGATACTAAAATGAGCTCACTACAGCATTTTGCTTAGCATTCATTGATGTCTTGTAGCATTTGATGGAAAGTGAGGATGTTGTGGTGACTGCTCTGTTCATAGTGACAACATTAGTACAGATGCAGATGTTATGACTTAGGATTTCAGGGAAAAGGCAAAAAAAGGATGGCTTTTTCATCCAAGGGAAAATGACTGTACCTTGGCATACAAAAGATTCCTCTAGGCAATACAATATGGCTCTCCAGTATCAGTTTTTGGCAAGTTGGGAAGAGGAATGGGCTCAAAAGAGAGGGTTTGTCTTATTTCATTTTGCCCTGGATGTTGTAGTGTGATGCCTAATCATTTCCTTCTCTTCATTGTTTGGACTAAATTCTTTTTGCATTAGATGTTTTTGTGTTTCAATAATAGTGCTTTCAACCACCATAGTCTTTCTCTAAAATTAGGCTTTCTAAATTGACTGAAATTGAGAAAACACTAGTGAAAAACTCAAATTGCCTGTAAGAAGAGAATGCTTTGAACTTTACATGACTGCAAGTATTTTAAAGATTTTTGAATGTAAGGGATTGTCAACACTGAAGCTCCTCCTCCAACCTCAACATACACTGATAAAAATAAAAGGAAAATTTACAGAAAAAGGTCTATTGAAACATAACTTGTATTGATCTATTGTAAGAACTTGCACCTTCTTCAGATAACCTTATTAACTCTCTAAAAGTATAATATATGGAAAACCTTTGAAATGGGTATAAATGACAACTCACCAACATCACCAATTTTTGTTTGCATTGCAAGGCCTATAAAATAACAGATCTGTAGTAGAAACAGGAAAAATGCCTCAGAAGCTTGCATGTTCTCATGTATTTCTTTTGAAAATGATTGGTCAGATATTGATATTAATTGGTGTAAACTGTAATTTGTTCACTTTCAATGTTTCTGTGATAACTTAAGAGAATTTATGGGGCATAGCAAGTGTATATGATCATTCAGATATATTTTCTAGCTCCATCTAAAAGCTGTCCAGCTTCTTTGCCCTAAAACATTACTGGGCAGCTACAGAGGTATGTGTGTATATGTGACTTGCTAAGGATGTTCAAAAGGGCTGTTAAACCTCAGTTCCTCAGTTCTGCTCTTGCCACTGAAGCTGATGAGCCAATCATTTAAAAGTTAACTGCCAAAGTTCACAACCTACAGCAAGCTGTTTTCATTTCCATTTCCAGAATACACCCGGATACAATGCCCTTTTCCAAGATCTAGAAAGTAATCTCCTCTGCCCCACTGACTTTTCAAATGAAATGCGACCAGAAATATTTGCCTGGATGTTGTTTGAAGTGCTTTGCTGTGGGAGAGCATTGTGAGGCTGGTGGATGGATCATAAAATACTGGGAAAACATTTAGTTGTATATCCATTCTAGGACAAGACTTTTTTTTTTTTTTTTATTTTTTTTTTTCTTTGATCTAATTAATTTTGTTTCCTCCTTTAAGGTCCTCTAAAGAGAGGTCCATACTGTCTGTTTTTGGAGGATATAGGCTTGCTCTGCACAAGCTCTGGATTGACTGGAAACTGTAAATAGGTTATATCAGAACTAACCCTAATAAAACCTTCCTCTGTGTCCTGCATATTAGACTGGACTTTTTGCAGTGTTGCAAAAATTCACATTGGTTTTTTGAGGCAAAGGAGAGCTTGGGTAAACCAAACTTGCTAAACACTTCAAACTCTGTTCCTCTTGGTCACGGTGCTTAGTCAAAAATGCTGTTTCTGATAACATTGTACACAAGCAAAACTTAAGTCCAAATTTACTTTAATAATTTAACCAGAAGGGAGTCAGTATATAACTAATGTTTCCATATTTTTTGTAGGTTAGGACAAAAGTAAGAGAGCACGGCTCCTATAAACATGAGAGAGTATGAATAGGAAAACTTGACCAAACCCTTTACTGCATTGTCCATAGACACATGGAAATTTTCTTTGCAGTTAAATATAGAAAAGTGGTAAGTGACTGAAAGCTGGGACCATAAAATGGAAAATGTCAGGCAACAGTAACTTGGAGCAGCTTTATGAGTACTGTGTAGGATACAAGCTGAGGATGTGTTGTTCATTCTTTTTATTTCATAGGACCATTCAGTCATGGGGCAGAATTACTGAAGGACTGTTTTGCTTAGACAGTAATGAAATAGTTGTATGGTTGGTTTTGTTTGTTTGTTTGTTGTTTTTGCTTGTTTGTTTTCTGTCTGTACAGCAAGGCTGAGGAAAGGGATTGTGGCAAATTAAAACCCAAAGTGCATTCTGAAGTCTGGATTCTTCAGCTATATATACAAAGGGATACAAAATACATCTAATGTTATTTCATTCATAACATTTTTCTCTCTTCTGCAAAGCGCAAAACTAAGTTCAAACAAAAATATAATACTTATTATACATAAATCTCAACACTAATCTCCTGTCCAGTGGAGCAAACAACCTCACCTGAAGCTGACTACTGTCCAACATAATGAATCATAACTTAAAACACTCAAAGGTAAGTCAGTGGGACACAACCAAGGAAAATATAAAAAGAACTCAGTCTTTTCACTACAGTGGAGTTGCTGGCTGAAGAGGGAAACTGTGAGGTGGTTTTCAAAAGAAGAATACATTGAAGGTGCTATTGATCTCACAAAGATGAGACTGAAGCACAGAGAGGCTTTCTTCAAAATGGAAGAGTTGTGTCCTCAAGTTCCCACAGGCAATGCTTGACATTAAGCATGTCTGAGGAAAATCCTGCATAGCTTTCAATGGGGAAAACGTTGCTTTATAATATAAAGCAGCCTGCCACAATGGGAATCAGGAACAAGGGGGAAGAAGTTAAAATCAATCCTAACCACACTGTAAAGTCCTCTGCTAAGAATAAGCTTTCTATATTGGATGTTAATCCTCAGATACATTTCATGTCCTTTTTGGGCCTGATGCTATGTGATGCTATGTTTCTTTTCTGAAACAGATTTTTTACATTGGTCATCATTTGTATAGATCATCAACTATAAATTTAAGTGTAATTACCATGGTGGGGAAAGACAGTGGAATGGGCAGGGGGTTGTGAAAACATGTACATAAATACAAAAGAAAGTTGTATATTGTTGTTCTAGGTAAAGAACAAAGGTCTGTGATTTTTTTTTCCCCTGAAACTGATGATAACAGACCTCTGCTTCTCACCTGCCTGTCTTCCTGAAAAGCAAAATATTATTTTCTATCTTTCTTTGACAATGCCTCTCCTTCTGCCTTCTCCCTAGTGAAACTGGAGGTTTTCTGCATCCTGATTTTAATCTGTTATTCCTGTTTGTACGGATGTGGGTGTTTTTAGGACATCCCTGGACAGTTATTAAACCACTGACCGGTGGAAGCTCTGCTACAGAAGGATTTCATTCAAGACTGGTGCTATTATATTAATGGCTTTAATTTAAACAGGACTAGCCTTGCTAGCCAAATTACTGCCATTTAAATCAATTGGCTTAGGGGGAAAAAAACAACCTGACCATAGCTATTAGACTTCAATTTATTACTGTATCAGTTTTTAAACTGGGTAAGGCATACTGCTTAGAGTGTGTCTCCTGTCCTTTGGTGCTGCCCTCCACTCCCACCCCTCAACCCATTCAGTTATAAAAACCCTGAAAGAAAATTTAAAAAGAAAAAGAAAAGAAAATCTGAAACATCACATTAATTTTGAGTCAATGTTTCATGAGCAAAGACCAGGTATCTTGTGAAAGAGACTCACCATAGGATCCAATACTTGCCTTTGATGTCACCTCATTAAATTGAGATTCAAATGATCTAACAGATGTATTAGTTTAAAAAGACATTTTACTGCATTTTTTTAAGATATAAAAAATTCGCAATGCCCTTTTTTTTTTTTTTTTTTTTTTTTTTTTTTTAACACATTTCAACCTGATTCAAATAGAAAAGCAAAAGGGAAGAAAATGCTTTAGATGTGCTCTTTTGATTTTTTCCAATCTTGCCTGAATAAAATGGAATGGGAGATCAAGAACACTCAATTAATTTCAACACTGGGTGTCACAGGGAAAAGAAGAGGGAGGAGGGGGGAAACATTACAGATGCATAACACTTAACAAATGCATAGACTGAAAGAAGGAAATATGGGGGGGGGGGGGGAGAGATAAAAAACCGTGTCTGTATTTTATTGCACTCGGTAAGCTTTTCGCTTGTATTTATAGCTGCAATTATATCTCAATGAGGTTTGTCTACAGTGTTGGCTTCACGCTAATTTTCCCCCTCACTGCATTCTTGGAATAGGCTCGGACTGTTTATGAACCAGACATATTGACCTCATTTACAGCTAGCAGTTTAAATCCATAATTTTTCCACCCACAATCCCTCTTTGACATTCCGGCGATGCGGCCGGCTCACTGAGACTGAACTAAAAGTCTCACACTTCATTGAACACCATTATGCGGCTTTATGCTTATAAGCCTGTTTCCCTCGGCTGCCTTTCAGCTTTGCTGGAGATCCGTTTGGCCACAGGCCGGCAGTGATTAACTGGAAGAATCCAATAAATCAGCCTGTCAGCCAGCAGGCTCTCCTCACTGTGTCTACAAATCGACATTTGGATTTGCACTCTGTTTTTTTCTCCCTCTTCCTTCTGCCCCCCTCCCTCTGCCTCTCTGCCTCTTCCTCCTCTGCCCCCATGCTCATCCCCCAGTCCTCTCCTGGGTCCATGGGGTGCCTCTTTCCTCCTTGGTGCAAGGTGAGCTTGAAGGAAGGTTATTGTTGGCATGGCTGGACCTTGCAAACAGTCCTTCGGTGATACAAGTTGCTTTGATTTGTGTTCTGTGCCAGCCCTCCTCTCATTTCCCTTTTCATTTCAATTCCCCTCTCCCTTAACTCTTGCAGCTCTCCTCCTCAGCAGCGAGAGAGGCCGGAGGTGATTAACAGAAAGGGAGGGAAGACTGACTCTCACACTGCCATTCCTATCTGTTCTGAAAGCAGTCATGATATGGGGAGCTCAAACTTGAGAAAAGAGTGGTGCCAGCTGCCCAAGGTGTGAGCAGTAACACTCCAGGCCCTATGTTACCCCATCCTCCCTGCCTTTTTTTACAATAGAAAACTAGAATTAGGTCTTCTGCTTCTTGTGTTTTTTTGTTTGTTTATTTGGTTGTTGTTGTTGTTTGGTTGTTGCTGTTGCTGTGGTGATTTTGTTTTCACCTTTGATTTCAGCTTTCTGCCAAATGCTGCGCCAACAGTCTGTACACTCTCTTATCAGCATGCTTTCAGACCCTGACTGGATGCTTCTGTCTGCTGCAGCTCCTCTGGTCACTTCTGGGACATTTGGCTCAGCCCCTCACCAGGAGCAACTCCTGGAGAAGGAAATCCTGACCTGAGTACCCTGTGATGTACAACCACAGGAATCCCATATGGGGCCCTGGTCTCCATCACTCATTTGTGAGTTCCATTTCATGTTGTGCTAGAATATCTCCACTGTTGGTATGCCCAGCATGGTCACCTCCTCTTCTCATTGGTGTACTGGGTCTGGCTGGGATGTTAACTTTCCCTGCAGCAGCCCATACAGTGCTGCGCTCTGCACTTGTAGCTAGATCAACAGTGGTATCACACCGGTGTTGTGTCTGCTGCTGAGCAGTGCTGGCACAGCATCAGGACTCTCTCTAACCTTCCTAGGGGGTGGGCAAAAAAGTGAGAAAGAAACATCACCAGGGCAGCTGGCCTAAACCAACCAAAGGGATATTCCATACCATATGATGTCACACTCAGCAATAAAAGGTGGAAAAAGGAAGAAGAGGGGAGGGGTGGGCTCGTTGTGAAAACGTCTGTCCTCCTCCCGAACACCGGCTATATGCGTTGAGGCCCTGCTGCAAGGATGTGGTAAAACATAGCTCCTGTGTGGGAAGTAGAGAGTAATTTTTTTTCCTCTGCACTTCCACATAGCCTTTACTTGTTTTGTTTTGTTATTCCCTTTCCCCCTCCCTCTTCCCCTTTCCCTTTTTTCCCTTTAGTTGAATTGTTTAATTAATAATAATATTTCCATAATAATATTTTTCTCTTTAATTAAATTATCCTTATCTCAACCTGTGAGTTGTTCTTTCCTTTACTTCTTCCCCTCCTCATCTGAGGAGGGGGAGTGAGAGAGCGGTTGTGGTGTTCAGCTGCCTAGCATGGTAAAACCACCACAACTGGAAGTACCTCTCTGCTCCACAAGCACAAGCACTTGTTGGACTTGTGGTTCAACTAGGGCAAGTGTAGGGTCCTGCACCTAGGGAGGACTAACCCCAAGCACCAGCACAGGCTGGGGGCTGCCCTGTTGGAGAGCAGCTCTGCAGAGAGGGACCTGTTGGACAGCAGGCTGACCATGAGCCAGCCATGAGCCCTTGTGGCCGAGAAGGCCAGCGGTATCCTGGGCTGCATTCGGAACAGTGTTGCCAGTAGGTCAAGGGAGGTGATCCTCCCCCTCTGCTCAGCCCTGGTGAGGCCAAACCTGGAGTGTTGTGTCCAGTTCTGGGCTCCCCTATACAACAGGGACATAAAGCTACAGCAGCGAGTCCAGAGGAGAGCTATGAAGATGATGAGGGGATGGAGCACCTGTTGTACGAGGACAGGCTGAGAGAACTGGGCCTGTTTAGCCTGGAATCTCATCAACGTGTATAAATGTCCGAGGGGAAGGTGTTGAGAGGATGGTGAAGGTCTCTTTTCAGTTGTGCCCAGCAGCACGACAAGAGGCAATGGGCACAGGAGGTTCTGGTTGAATATGAGAGGACACTTCTTTACTGTGTGGGTGACAGAGCACTGCAACAGGTTGCCCAGAGAGGTTGTAGAGTCTCCTTCTCTGGAGATATTCAAAACTTGCCTGGCTGCCATCCTGTGTGATATGCTCTAGGTGATCCTGTTCAGCAGGGGGCTTGGATTAGATGATCTTCAGAGGGCCCTTCCAGCCCTGCCCATTCTGTGACTCTGTGTGACATCTAGACCTCAAATGAAGTGCACAGGCTAGTAAGGAGACCACAGTCTTCCAAGCCTCGCAGGCTAGGTGGCAAAGGCAACTGGCCTCTTCCTTGCCACTGTGGCAACACAGTTTCCTTCCTGCATGTGCATGGCATGGTGAGGATGGATGAGGGTCAAAGACAATCAGTCACCCTTGGAGACTGAGTGAAACACATCCTCCCAAAGCATGTCTAGAAAACAGGTACAAAGATGGATAGACCGGTGTGTGCCTGCCTGGCAGCATGGCTCCAGGACTTTTCAGAAAGTGCAAATCACACAGTCACAGACTGAGGTTAGAAGTGACGTCTGGAGGCCATGTGGTCCCTTGCCCCTGCTCAAGCAGGGCCACCTAGAGCAGGTTGCTCAGGACCATGTCCAGGCAGCTTTTGAAGATGTCCAAGACTCCACAATCTTTCTGGGCAACCTGTGCCAGTGCTCCATCACCTGCACAGTAAAGAAGTGCTTTGCAGACAGAGTACTGTATTCCAGTTTATGCCTATTACCTTTTGTCCTGGCATTGGGCACCACTGAACAAAAACAAAACAAAACAAAACAAAATTAAAACCAACCAACCAACCAAAACCAACCAAACAAAACCCAAACAAAAAAAAAATAACAAGCCAGAGGACTTTATTTATTTTTCAATGTGTCAAAAGCTCCTGGCTCTTTTCATCTTTGGAAGGAACTGTGGCTTTTCAACAGTTTGAAAAATTAGAATCCAAATGTTTTGGGCTTTGGGCTCAAATTTGCTATGGTGGAATGGAAAAACCTGGCAGGTTTATTTCTTCCCTCCATTGCTGTTGGCTGGTGATGTTCACCCTCTCCTGCCGTTGTTGGCCAATCACAAGCCCTACCTGTGGTTGTGATGTCACTCCTTCATAGCCAAAATAAGGCAGGAAAGGGAAAGGACTATTCCTGCTGGGCCCCCCTTATCCACTGCTATGTATTAACTGGCCACCATCTCTATCACCGCGGTATTTTAGCTCTCAGCACAACCCTAGACTAAAGCTGTCATTCATCTCTATGAAATAAACAGATGAGGCTGTGACAGTAAAATTAAATAGGGCATGGACAAGAGAGTTGCATGTAGGTCCAAAAGCAACAGATTTACAGGAGGTGGGAAGGACTGCTAGCTCCTAATTAGACCCTCCTGCGCAGGCAGTGTGGGCTCCTCACTACGGGAGATGGGAGCAACATCATGGCTTCACCTGGCTTTGACAGGTAGACTTACCATCCATGTTTTAAGGGTGGGTAGTCAGAATACTTTGTGCAACAAAAAACATCACTAACATTATTTTCTCCTCTCTGGTCTTTCACATGAACAGTAACTAACTCTCATTTCATTTGTGTTAAATTGCTTTGTTAAAAATGACTGAAAAGATGGGAAATGTCTTGCCTTGGATCAAAGATAATTTTATTAAGATCTCAAACAAAAAAAAAATATATAAAAGAAATATAGCATTTCTACTTTTTTTTTTTTTTTTTTTTTTTTTTTAATAAAAGAAAACAGGCACTTGCTTTGGCAATAACAGACTGCATAGGAATCATGCAGCTAAGTTTTGGTAGCAGGAGGGATAGGGGTGGCCTCTGTGTGCAGAGCCCAGCAGCTGCCCTGTGTCAGATGAGAGCCAGCTCCAGCCAGCTCCACAAAGGACCTGCTGCTGGCCAGAGCTGAGCCTGTGAGAGAGACTGGCTAGGCCTCTGGGACAGCATATTTAAGGAAGGGAAAAAACAACTGCTGTATAACAGCAGATGGAAGAGAGGAGTGGGAAACAGCCCTGCAGACCCCAGGGTGAGTGCAGCAGGAGGGCAGGAGGTGCTCCAGGCACACAGCAGCAGTTCCCCTGCAGCCTGTGGAGAGGCCCCTGGTGGAGCAGGCTGTCCCCCTGCAGCCCATGGGTCCCACATGGAGCAGATCTCCACGCTGCAGCCCGTGGAGGAGCCCCTGGTGGAGCAGGTGGATGTGGCCTGGAGGAGGCTGCGGCCCATGGAGAGCCCCCGCAGGAGCAGGCCCCGGGCCGGAGCTGCAGCCCGTGGAGAGGAGCCCATGCAGGAGCAGGGGTGTAGGGGGAGCTGCCGCCCGTGGGGGACCCATGCTGGAGCAGTTGCTGCTGGGGGATCGACCCTGTGGTACGGAACCATGTGGGAGCAGGTCTTGAAGAGCTGTGGGCAGCCCCCGCAGGCTCAGTTCGGGAAGGATGGCATCCCATGGGAGGGACCCCACATGGAGCAGGGACAAAGTGATTGTGAAGGAGCGGCGGCGACAAAGTGTTAGGGTTGAAGTCCTAACCACAGACCCCGTTCCCCTGCACTGCTAGGGAGGAGGCGGTAGAAGAGGGTGGATATGGTGGAAGGTGTTTGTAATTTGCTTTTAGTTTCTCACTGTTCTAGTCTGCTAGTGATAGGCAATAAATTACATGAATATCCCTACATTCACTATGTTTTGCACATGATTTTAACTGGAGAGTTATCTTCCTGGCTTTATCTCAGCCTATGAGCCTTTTTTCACCGTATCTTCTCCCTCTGTCCTTCTGAAGAAGGGGAGTAAGAGAGTGGCTAGGTGGTGCTAAGCTACCTACTGGAGTGAAACCACCACATATAAAGTAAAAGTTTGTAGTTATCCTGAAATTTACATGCTTCATTATAAGAATACATTTATACTCCATAAAACTTCTGGCTACTTTTTTTAGTCATATACATGGCCAAGCTCATTACTTTGGTGAGCTATTGCTATGATGTATTCCACAAACTAATTATAGACTGAAGACCTTCCCAAAATTTGGTTGTTTTCATTTTCCAGGTACTCTCATACTGTTTGGAAGAATAAATCAGAGGTCATGGTTGTAGGTGCCTCTGACTTTACCTCCTTATTGAATGAATTTATCTCATTTTGCCGTCTCTCCCTATTTTTTTCTTTGGCCTCTTCTAGCTTAAATTTGTTTCTCTCACAAGAAACTATGCTTGGCCCAATTTGCAAGCTCTAAAAACACTTTTGAATCAGTTTCTGTCAGGGTGTGATTTTTTTGAAATTATTTTCAAAAGAGTTTTCCAACTTTATAAAAATTATAGCAACACATTACCTATAAGAATTATTTGCTAGTAAAACTTCTATAAATGTAAACTTCAAACTGTTCATAACATAAATTGTAGTAAAAAACATCAGGTTTTGACCACTGAAAATCAAAAACATTTAAAATTTCCTTTTTATTTTCTCTAATATATTTAAAATATTTATTTAATGCTAATTATGATATTCAGACACTTCTTAGAGAGTGAAGATTTACAGTTATGATAATTAAATACAATGGTGTGAAATGGTGTGAAAGCAACATCTCTGATCAGGTACAGTATTATCTATCTGATAACTTTGATGCCTTGCTACCTGTTTTACCTCCCAGTGCAGGAGCTATACATAATATATATATAAATAGGATATATGTTTATATACATATGTATATATATTGCCACTTTGTTAGTTGGAGACCTGAGAAAAGCAATTCCAAGAGATTGCTAGGCTGGGGGAAATGAAACAGAAGATTGATTGCTTAATTGTACTTGAAAAATGCAAGCTGACTTGCTAGAGCAAGAACACAGCAGAAAAAATACTAACTTAAGCCCTCTCCAGCCAAAGCCTGGGATTCCTTGCCCCTCATCCCCTTGAGATATGAGTTGATCCTTAGCAGAGATCATATTTGGTCAAGGTCTAGTTGCTGTGACTGGGCAGCCCCTGAAGGGCTGTGCATAGCTGGGGCCACCCAGGTGTGTGTCTGAGGAAATTAAACAGCTGCAGCTGTGGTGGAGGTGAGGAGAAGAAGCTGTGGATTATTTATTCCCAACAACAGATGGGAAAGTGCTATTTTGCCTCTCCTGGAAGGTAAGTTTGGATTGTTCTGAGGTCACTATGCCTTCAGCATTTCTGCTGTTCGCAGAGTTATTTAGCACTGCCTGGTAGCAGGTAGGAAGGGGTCAAGCTAACAGAAACCTGTCAGTGCCAAAAAGTGAGGACTTGTCTCAGTGACACCCCTCATCGTGCTCCCACTTTGCATGTTGCATAAACAGGGTTCAGGAAGATATTTCAGATCACTGAGATGGTATTTACATAGTTTTAAGCAAATCAGAAACTGGTAAATTTGATTAATTATTATCAGTTTACATTAATGAGGCTGTAAGTGTCTACCTTCCCACGTCTACTACTTTGCTGTCTAGGAAGAGCAGCCCCCTAGCCAATTGGACATTTCTAAATCAAAATAATGAAATTTGGTGTGATTCATATCCATCTTGTTTTTAAAGCTAGATGTCATTATCCCAAATAGCAATATGCTATTTTTTTCCTACTACTGACTTCTATTATTGATTGCCTTTGGTGATTCAGTCAGCAAACATGCTTTCATCCCAGGTGGCCTTTCACACCAGATCTGATTGACCTAGGTTGTATCTGAAAACATGCTCAAGGAAGGAATTGGCTGCCTTTTAACTATGCAACTGGCAAGCCTTATTATTTCTGTTTAGCATCAAATTAAACTGTTTCCAGCAGCTGCCTCTAAATTTGTGAGGCTTCAGAAGCAGCTACACATCCTACTCTGCTTTGGATAGAAAGTTCAACTGTTGTTCCATTTTTTTAAAACAGCAGAATGTCTTCAAGTTACCTCATTAAGTCTGTATTTCCTAGCTATAATGTTGCCACTTCCCTCCAGGTCCCCAAAATCTTTGATCAGAGATCCAGGCTGAGAATCAGAGGCTGGAGGCTGAGTCCCAGAGATGATGCTCAGCAACACGTGTTCTTGTTCCCTTTTCCTGAGGCAGTTTTGTGTAGCTAGGCTTTTTCTCTATCCTCTGTTACAGGAAGAAATGCCTTTTTTTTTTTTTTTTTTACTTTCCCTCCTTCCTATTTCCTTTCAATCTTGTTGCTGTTCTGTCTCCTCTACTTTCACTTGACTGTTGTCTGGCTACGTTGATGAGAATTGTAGCATGAAAGGCAAATAGGCAGCATTTCAGAGGTCCCTCTGACAGCAGTGCCGAACACATACATGGGAACAGCTGCAGGCTCATAGCAATGTGAGGTCCAGGAGGGAGTGGTATCTGGAAAACCTAGCACAGCTGGTAAACAGGGGAGAGAATGCCCCGAGCAACATAGCATCCCAATAGGCAATCAGTGCCTGCTTGGAAAACAAGAAACCTCCTCCTTTTCCTCTGCTTAGGCCTCCAAAGTGATGTGTATTCACATCTGTATTTATCTGACAAAAGATGGGGAAAGAACACTTTTTAATGAAAAAGTCTGATTTGAAAGAAGTTGATTTTGATATTTGAAAATTCATTTTATTTTAAAAACAGGGGAGATGTTAACAATTTGCTTTTCCTTCTCTATTTGTATGCAGACATTCCATTAAAAAAAAAAAAATCTTATTTTAGTAGTGTAAAAATCAATCCAAGAGATCGAATACAGTAAGCCGTTTGAATACCATTAATTTATTATTTTTTAAGGTTTCTATACCTCTTTTAGTACTGCCTAACAGGAAGGTAGGTTTTGGTGGGAAGTATTGTGAGGAAAAATGATTTTCATTATCTGTAGATAAAATTGCATCCTCTTTGACCTTTATGAAGGGACAGGCTAGGATTTGAGTGATACCATCTAATCCAGACAAGGAATGCAGACAATTAAACAATGCTTCATACTTAGGAGGTCATATCAAATATTGTTAAAAGGTTTAAAATATACTGTCTGTGCTGGCATGTGATTTAAAAAGAAAAAATAAAAATTGCACAACCACAGGAGCCAAGGAGGCTAGTTGCATGGGGGTGTAAGCCTTGCTGAAATGGACTGAGGAAACCTGATAGGTGTCTTGTTATCATTAGCTAAGCAATATTCCACTAGAGGGAAAGAAAAGATGGGAAGGGAGATGAAACAAGCCTTCTATCGGGATCACCTCTAGTGTTTCTTCTCTCCTCTGGCACAGGGTGCTCCCCATTAGTGGCCTCTCCTTGCAAGAGTGGTTAAGGGTCACGTTGATCAGAATCTTAATTATCTGTGCCACGATATACCTATTTGAAGCAAAATACATGTAAATGGAAGGAAAATAATTAGTAATTCTAAGCATCATGATGATGATAAGACACCTGCAGGATAATCATCCAAATCAAATATTTGTCTCAGCTTCTTCAGACGACCTATCTCTTCCTGCAGCCGCTGCATGGCAGTGGAGCAGAGCGTGCACTGAAAAGCAAGGACACCAACTTGATGAAGGCAGCAATCCACCCACATGCAGCAGCAAACCCCTCCTTCCCGGTCACTGTCACACTTTGCCCTCAGTAGCAGCTTATATTTTGAAGGGAATTAGCAGTCTTCCCCTGCATGAAGAAAGAGAAACTGATGTACCCTGTACCTGAGTACAAAAGCTTCCACATTCAGCCATTTACACAGCTGATATACTGGTAGGAGTAATTTTTCTTGATCTGTACACTGCATATAGGATATTGTCTTCCAAAGGCTCTCAGGGCATATGAAGATGTGATATCTGGGTCCTGCACCTGGGAAGGGGCAACCCAGACTGGGGGACAAGATGCTGGAGAGCAGCCCCACAGAGAGGAATCTGGGGGTTGTGGTTGACAGCAAGTTGAATATGAGCCAGCAGTGTGCCCTGGAAGCCAGGAGGGCCAACCATATCCTGGGGTGCTTCAAGCACGGCATCACTAGTCAGTCGAGGGAAGGGATTGTCCCACTCTGTGCTGGTGCGGCCTCACCTCGAGTACTGTGTGCAGTTCTGGGCACCACAGTACAAAAAGGACGTGGAACTGTTGGAGAGTGCCCAGAGAAGGACTACAAAGGGTGAAGGGCCTAGAGGGGAAGATGTATGAAGAGCAGCTGAGGTCACTTGGCTTGTTCAGCCTGGAAGAGAGGAGGTTGAGGGGGGACCTCATCATGGTCTACAGATTCCTCACAAGGGGGGAGTGGAGGGGCAGGCATCAATCTATCCTCTTTAGTGACCAGTGATAGGACCCACGGGAATGGTGTCAAGCTGTGGCAGGGGAGGTTCAGGTTGGAATTTTTGGGTAGACCTGTGTGATGCCAGGAGTTGGACTCGATGATCCTTATGGGTCCATTCCAGCTTGGGATACTCTATGATTTATCCTCATTTAGAAAACCTTTCCAGCTCTGGAACCCTGCTTAGTATTTTTAAGAGTTTAATCAAGGGAAGATTAGCTTGAAGATAGGCCAAAGGTAGAACAATAAGTTTCTTTCTCCCAAATAGCTGGGAAAATAATTCAGTTGCACTTTTTTTCCCTCAATCACTAAAAGGTCATATTTAATGACTGGAAATTTCAACTGTGTTTAGCTTGGTTGAATAGTTGTTTTCTAGAAATTAGGGGTAATGCTAGATGGTCTTGAAATCAGACATCTGAGAAGTGTTTCCTAGCATGGCCTCAGTGCTGCCCTCTGCACTATAACCATGGAGAGCTAAGGCTAATATACTCAATGCAATTTATTCTTTTTCTACAGAAAAGTAGAATTGGCACTGTTTTGTGTCGGCAAGTGTTGCCACGCTGGAGGAAACATTTACATTCAACTGTGGAGGATGCTTTCAAAATCCATTTGGGGTTCACAGGAATATCTGCTGTCAGATGCTGCCAAGGAAATTTGCTGAATCAATACCTAAATCTGTTTCCTTTCTGCTTGCACTGCTTTGGCCAGTTTCTAAGGTTGCAATGGCCACCCTTCAGCTTCTTGGCAGAGACATTTTGTAGTTATCTGGAGTCATTGATTTCTTGTGCCCTAAATAATGATCTGGAGTGGACGTAGGAATAAGATATATTCCTATATCTCATAGCGTGTGCCTGCTTTTTCTTTTTCTTTCCTGAGAAGAAATATGTCCCACAGTTACATTGTACATGTGTTATACCATTCAAAATATTTCAGATTTTTAAATGATCACATAGGACTCAGCTGAATTTAAAAAAAAAAAAAAAAAAAAGTGACTACTGAGCAATTACAATTTTTATCAATGAAAGTGGAATTTCCCTATCCAATTTATTCAGACTTATTTGAAACTTCATGCCCATACCAGTACTTCACTACAAATAGCAATAGTTCTGCCAAAACGTTCTGTGTTTGTGGTTTTATCCAGTGTTAGGAATTCGTGTGAATACAATTTTAGCACTCAGAAATGCAAATAGTAGATTTGTCATCTTGTCACTCTACCTCCATGTTTTTCATGCTTCTCATGTGGGCTCACTGAGGGCCACAGGAAGAAACATTAAACAAAACAACACTACTCAACCCTCTTTTTTGAACCCTGACTGTCACATAGAAATATGTATATACTTGTGGTGATATTTTAGATGAAAGATCAGAGAGATTTGGAAAATTGTTATTTTATTTTTATTAAGCAACAGTGAAAACCTTTGTAGATGGTCATATTAGTTTTATGTATATGCTAGGAACTTTATTCACTTCATAGAAATAAGTAGGGAGGGCAAAAATTAGCTCTTTCTGAAAAAAAAAAAAAAAAGAGTTTTCTCTTGATCTAGAAATATTTTCCATTTGACAGCCATTTTGGATATATATACTATGAGAAATATTTCTCATCAGGTAGTAGTAAGCTGTAAATACATACTATAGAATAAGCTCAAGGAATGAATTTTTCTTCATTTTGTCCAATGGACCATGCCAAATCTCTGGTAGCATACTATGAAATTGTTTGTGATTTGCCTCTCAGAAAATGTGTGTAAACAGCATCATTAAGCCAAGTTGTTCCTATTTCATGTATAAGTTCTGAAGTGAAGTGAAAATAAAAAAACTTGCCAAACTGAAGCCCACTCATGCCTATATTTAACTTGCTCAGAAGGCCCTTTGTCCAGTGCTAAAACATTGCTAGCCTCAGAGAATGGGGTGGGGGTGGTTTGCAATAGATGTTTGAATTCCTTTGCAGGAATTGCCTCACTCATATAACCTATATAGATTATATAGATTATACACAGCTTCTTTTTCTCTCCCCCTTATTAAACTGATGAAGCTGTGGCATAAATTCCTTTTACAGATCCTGTTTCTTCTTCTTTAGCTATAAAGCTGGCAGAAAAGTAAAATCCATATTTTTTTTCTTCTTTCACATCATGAGCCTACTGATAGATCAGAAGACATTATGAATATGAGTTAGAGTGAATGTGACAACAGCCTGAAGCTATACTTCTTTAGGCTGTAATCTTGTTAAATCTTGCTAGCTAAGCAGTCAGACGTTTTCTGATACTTAAATGGAAGAACTCAGGTGTATATGGAAGGAGTGACTCTGCTGAATTTTCTTGTTGATATGGAGTTAATGGGTCACTGCTGATGGCATTACCTCAATCTGTGGCTTCTAAATTTACTATTAGAAGAATGTGTCAAACTGAATTGGTGAACTTTAAACAGGAAATCTCATTGCATAAAAAGCACTTTAAATGTTGCATCCCAACATAATTTTAGCAGTAATATCATTTGAATTGATTATTCAATTGAACATTTAATACTTTGTCCCCTTTTTTATGCCACAGTATCACTTTTAGATGGAACTCTGCCTCCTTTCTGAGGACTAGTGGTTTGCAACTCAAGAGTGCATTTTTCGTTGAATAGTAGTAAAGTACTTCTCATCTTTGTCTCCCAGACATAGAATAGGAGAATTCAAATATGGTAATAAAGTAGATAATGAGAAAAAATATGTATATGTAGACAGGAACTAAGAGAATTATGAAAATTAATTTTACATGAGATCTGCAAATGGAATCTCATTGCTTAATACTGATCAGTGTCTGCTTTGGAATTCTAATGTGTCATATCCCAAAGTCTGAAAGCGTTTCCCTCATTTTGCTCACGTTCTTTCAACAAGAATCTGAAATGCAGCTTTCTTAAAAGAAATCCAGAACAATTTCAGCTATCTGCCTTTTGACTCAGTTCTTAAGCTGAGCTACTGTTTAATCAGTGATTTTTCTAGAAAAGATAATATAGCTTTATGGATGCATACCCCTTCCCTATCTGTACATTTTTCCTTCATCATTTCTGATCATGTCAAGAACTTTTCATCAGGGACCTGACTGCTGGAAAGCCTGGGGACAGTTTACACTGAAAATTATTACACAACATATTGTAGTAGTCTGTGAAATGCTGATGTTGAAGGACTTTGCTGCAGGTGATAAGATGATGCACGCTCCAGGTGATAGATTTAAACTATGTTTAAAGACATAAAGACTTAATGAAAACCTAATCTGAAGATCCAGCAGGGTAACGTCTTTATCATTATGCACAGAAAAACAGCAACAATAAAGCTTTATAATAATTGACTTTAATCCTTGAGTCTCCTGAGGCCAGGGTGAATTATTTATTCATGTTATATAGAGACAGTTCTTATAGTTGCAGACATGACCTTTGATCACAATGTGTGTATGTTAGAGTACAATACTCTTCAAAATTGTATTATCTTAATTGTTTTTATTTTTAAATATATTGTTAGCATATCTAGCATAATTTTAAAGTTCCTATCTTCTAAGCTTGTATTTGAACTTCAGACATCGTTATGTTGTTGTTGTTGCTAATTTCCTGTGGTGTTAATTTACTGGCTGGCAGATTTGTTTTTCTGAATATGACAATTTAAGTAAGAATTGATCAAAAAGACTTTGCAAGTTAGCGTAGATGACCGTTTTTATGGTCTCTACCAGATCCTGTTTGTTTTTCATCTGTATGAAAACAGATGTTCAAAAGGCAGGTAACTGTGCATTAATTTTGTGTTTCATGTTCCACTTGAGATCAGGCATTTGAGCAATCTGTGTTGTAATTCTGGGCTGGCTCAGATACCCCATACCTTGGTAATCCGTGGAATGAAAAAGCACGTTGAGAGTGTTCCTAAGTCACTGTTCAGATGGTGCCTTATTTTAAGTAAATGATTCATACTAAATAAGCCTAAACTGCTCTCTCACACATTCTTAAAAAGGCTAAAATGATTGCATTTTTTCCATTTCTATCATGTCATTTAGAAAAGGGCTAAAGAAATAAAGTTTCTTTAAGGTGATAAACTTTTACTGATTTAAAATGGCTAAAATAATAACAAATTCAAGCAAAGTCAAGTAACATGCGATTTTAATGATTTACCATTATTACTTCAAAACTCCAAATCTGGAAATAGTCTAAGTGCTACTGATTAGCACAGTACAGAGATCTGTATATATTTTTATGTTGAATTTAGCCACTGGCAAGATTTTGTTGTTGTTGTATTTGTTTGTTTGCTTGTTTTTCCTGATTGAATGTACCAGTCTGCCACATAATAGCTGGAACATCCTGGTGATCCGTTCATCCATTTGACTGAACCTTCTGAAACTAGCTAGGAGCATTCTCCCGCGCATACTTCTTCCTGCATGCTCTTCAAAATAAGAAAAGCCTATAAAAGAGGACTTTTTACTGGCAGTCCTTTGCTGACAGCTCAGTACCACAAATTAGGTATGTTCACCCTTCCCACCCCCCACTCCTCAGCCTGCAGTTGTCATATTGAATGTTTTTTCCTGAGCAGTCCTATTTGGCAGCATTCAGACTGTTTTATAAGGGTCAGAGACAATGGAACCATTCTGGCAGTTGCTGGTTAAAAAATAAAAAAATAAAAAAAAAATTGAAAATACTCATGTTTATTTGAACAAAAGATATTAACTTCCCCTGCATAATTCTTTAGCAAAAAACATGGAGACATTTAATCAATGGGTTCAAAACTTTTGAAACCAAAATCTTCAGGAATTGTTAAAGCACTTGAAACAAGATGGGTGGCCCTGTAGCTCTGTAAAGGCTGTCTGGGAATGCTATTAAGCGTTGTACAGAACAAATACTCTAAGAGTTCTTCAGAGAGTACTCAGTGTGACAGGAAGGGAGGAACAATGTATGGAGAGCCTGCAATGACACATTCTTCAAAAGCATCTGTCATGAACCTAAGAATCATGTCTGTGTAGATCTGTGTGAACTTGAGAAAACTGGCTTGCTGAACAGACTTAATTCCTCCCTGCTCACCTATCGTCTCTAATGCTTCTCCAGCACAGTTCAGTGAAGACAGACAAACCAAGAATCAATGGCTTCAAGAATGAATAGATATAGTTAGAAACATTTTGTAAAAACATGGATTGAAAATCCTTGGGAATAAGTAATGCAAAGATGAATGCATTTAGCATTTTTTCTCTGTGGATTTGGATTCTTTCCTTAGGCTAGACTGTGAATAGAAATTAATATACTGATCTCTCCCAAGGGTTTTATCCACAGCTGAGTAGGACTGTCTATATTGACCTTAGTGACAGCCAGTCTTGGATTCTTAGTCTCATTTGGGCTATTTAATGTTTCAAAAACTATGATAATATTTGCTACATTTGAAAATTATTGTACTATCGCCATCTAGGACTATAATAATGGGGACAGGTAGTCCAGGTTCTGATAACATGAGCAGCATTACAGTAATGTTTATACAGCACTAAAGAAATTAAAAATGTCTTTTACAATAATTCCTTTATAACTTTTTTTACTTAATACCATATAAAGAGTGTTTTCTGCGTCATAAGTTTTTTAATGAACATACATAGTAACAGAGTTCAGATTTACTCTGTTGGAACTTTTAATCATCCTTAGCAATTTAAAGAGTAAAGTGCATCAGAGGGATAGAAAATACATGAAAGATAAGATATATGCAAACAACTCTATACTCACAACTAATAACTGACACATCTAATGTCATTGGTTGTTTCTCTTCCAACCTCATATGAATAAGAATGAGCCTGAAAGGTGCTGAGCTCTACTAGTTTCACCAAAAGCTTTCAAACTTTCTCATGTGGCCAGTCAATTCTAAGGATTTCTAAATACCAAAAATATATATATATATATGCATATGTATATATATATATATCAGTAGAACACTCCTACAATCTTTTATTTGCTGTTATGTTAATGGTATTGTAGTTGCTCTACATCAAACATGTTTCTGATGCTTTTTTTTTTTTTTTTTCTCCCTCAAATTGCAAGGTCTTCCTTTTCTCCCAGCTCATGTACTGATCTTTTTACCGTGCTCATGTAATTTTGCTCTCATGTTCTGAGTCAAGTTTTTCTGTTTTCTGTATGTCTTCACACATAAGTAAGACAAAGTTTACCTTCAATTAAAAGGAATAGCACTTAGAAGTGCTCTTAATCATAAGGTTTAGTCTCACAAGAGCTTAGCTTTTCATTTAGGACAGAATAAAATAAAGACTTCTGGGGGTGGGATAAGCACTTAGAAAAGAGGGCAAAATAATCTCTTTCTCCCATCCTTGTGCTAAAAATGCAAAGTCTGTATCTTCTTCCCTTGACTGATCACAGAGAAATGGGTAGGCGGAGATAGAAAGGGGAGGGAGGAGAAGACGAAAGAGTGTTCTTTTGAAAAGCACAGATCTTTACCCAGAATTGGAAGTATCCCAGCATTGCAATGAGGGGCCTTCAGCACAGGCAGAGAGAGCAGCAGCAAGCTAAGTTTCAGATCCTGTCCCTGCTTATCCTTTCCTGCCCTGTTTCTACCCCCAGGAAAGGTTAAGCTGCATGTCAAGCAGAAAGAGGGTTTGGAGGGTCTATCCAATCAAGCCTTTTCCTTTTGCAGTGATGAGGGTGGGGGCAGGAGAGAACAATTGGGTTGAACTGGCTTTAAATCCCTGCAACCGCTTCCTTCTCCTTTTCTCAATGGTTGGCATTAATAAGAATGATAATAAAAATGCTCCTGCTCTGAAGTGTTTTTGGTGCTTGATTTGTGCTCGCTCTTCTCTTAGTTTCATAGGTACTTAAGAGGCTTAAAAGCCCTTAAAAGTAATGTTTAAGGATCTGAACCATTCTCTTTCTTTCCCCAGTCCCATTCTTTCTGGCCCTCCAAAGATGTTTCAAAAACAAAGCTCTCCAGATATCTTGTTTCTCAGCCTGTGTGGCACCCTCTTCACATTTTCTTCTTAATGTCTCTCACTCATCTCTCCCAGTTGCACAACAGTTGAATGCAGCTCTGTTACTTCAAACCTTGCAGCTGGTCTGAATTTTCCAGGAGAAATTCAGAGCAATGCCATATTTCCATCCCATTTTCAGGGTTTTTGATAACTGTTGCCAGCCTCACTGCCACTTTCAGGTTCTTATTGAAAAGACTGATACTGAAGGTCTTGAGGTAGTGGGAAAATATTGCTTGAGTACAGTTGATCTAAACATGAGAGTTCTGCTGAGATGTGGCTGTGCTGGAACAAAGCTGAAGGGCAAGAGATCGAGATGGGTGGCCACTGGACAGGGTCCTGATATTGGTAGGAGCTATATTGCCTCCTCTCGGTGCGTAGACGATAACAATGGTAAATGCTGTAGAAATTGCAGTGTAGCTCTCAGCAACAACAGGCTCTCTGGCAGTCCCTTCACTGGTTAGAGGTTTCTTGCTATATGCAGCTCAATGCCTTAGCCCTATCTTCATTCACCAACTTCTCCAAACCACTATATCCTAGCCAACATGCACAAGGATTAATTTCCCAGTGAATGGTTTTCATCTGGTTGTGGGAAAGTAAGGGGAAGATCCTAAAGGGAGACAAAGATATGATCAAAGAAAGTTTTGGAAACTGTCTGAGTCACTTGTTGGTCATGGCTCTTCCCAGTTAGATGTATAGTGCAATTCCATCTTACTTTCATGCTGCTCATACAGTTGTAGTTGCTTACATCATTATAGTATAAGCTTATTATTACTCATTTACATAAACTGTAATTTACACCCAAACAATTGTACTCATGTTACTGGCAGTTGTGTTGGTGCAAACACTCTAAGAATGTCAGGCCATACTTCAATTACATCTATGAATAGCTCTCTGAGTTCATACAGCAGACATTGGGGAAATTAAATGGAGAACACCAAGAAGAAATAAGAAACTGAAAGATAGCAGCATTGTTTAAGGGATAAGAGAATGCCAAACAAACCTCATGTACACCTCCTGAATAAGATAAGCCTCATTGACTGGGACTGAGTAATTGAGAACTGTGCTACAGGTCAAGGATTTTATTTATCCCTATGTATACAAGAGCTTGAAACACACTTCTGAACAGTGAAAAGTGTTAGCATTATTTCATATATTTCTTGACTTGTTTAACAAAGACGGTGTTTCTAGTGTAGGCACAAGAAAGCTTTCAGATTTGTTCTGAGATTCAAAGTGGAGAACCTCAAACTGCTTATATTTGTCACTTCTTAATCTTGTGGTTTTTAAGCATGATCACTTAGGATGAAAACTGATTTTCAGAGGAAGACCTGTTAGTACATGACCATCTGAGCTTGGGTTAGTCTAGTTATTGACAGAATGGGTACGTGTACACTTTGCTCAATACTGTTAATTTGGGGTTTACATGGATGCCAATTTTCTTAACAATATCTACCTACCTCTGAAATACTCTAGTCTCATGAGGGATGCAGGATCCAGAATAATGTCTGTAATTCTGTATCTCAAAACCTCAGAGTTATAGTAGGCTTTCTGAAGCTATGCTTTTGGAATAATCATTACGGTTTCAGATAAAACAGGGAGAAAAGAGAAATTCTATGTAGGATGCTTTTCTATCATCTACTCACAATCTTTTCTCAGACTTCTCATTTAATTATAGGGTTTAGTCTAGAAATAATTTATCCATTTTTCAATAAAACACCCTTCTTTGGGCTTTCTGTGATTTCTTTTAAAAGAATGGCTCAAAATGCTTGCTATGAAATAACAGACACAAAAATAAATGGTCTTGAGGCTTTCTGATCTGAATGAAATTGCAACAACTGCCTATTGAAATGAGAATTTGTTGTAAAAGTTTCTCATCTTGAGATCTGTTGATCCAAATATAAAAACCAAGATGTGCTGATTTGTTAAGTATAACTATCCAACGCATATGATCATTTGCTGTTTCTCAAATTCTTCATGAGCTGATTGTCAGCCTAATTAACTCTCAAATATCTCTGGACTGTCATGGAGAGGTATGGTGATATCCTTAAACTGTGTATCATAGGTAAAAAAGACATGAAGGCTTACTGGCTTGCTCAATATAATAATAATTTGTGGGATATGTAAAGATAAGCACTGGGATAAGTAAAGAATTTCAGCATTTTTTCTCAATTCTGTAGACAATTTTGCTTTCCAAAATATGGATTTGAGGGTGAAAATGAAAAATGCTAATTTTTAGTTCTTGTACCTGCACTTATTTTTGCATTTTGACTACTGTAAGATGTATACATCTTACAGTTTTCAGTTTGCTTGCTTGTTTGTTTAAATAAAATGATATTTCAGTTGAGATCTTTGAATGGACCTTTAGTAACTCAGGTGCTTTCTAAACTTGATTTATTGCATGGACTGGGCTTTAGTAATTCTCAGAGGTTAATATTCATGCTACTCACACTGGCATATTTTTCTTGCATATCTTTTATCACTTGATTGCTATAGTCAATTCTTCAGCATTTGTAGGAGTATATGAGATGTGGAGAAGTTTGACTGTAGTTCAAAGATATTAGGATGGATCTGTATAAGCCAGTCTGGTAAGAAGATTTTGCTATGTTCAGGCAATCTGTCCTGTGTATTCATCTCTTTGCATGGTCACTAGCTCAGGAATGTGGTCAACGATCAGCTGTCACCATTTTTTATATTTTTATTTTTTATCCTTTACATCCTCCTTGTCCTTTCTTCTGACTTATATGTATTTCACACGTCATATTTCTGTTTTATCCAGGCATTTCTCAATCTTCTGTCTGGCTGCTTATTCAGGATAACAGATAATTGGCAATATGGAGGTGAAAAATCTCATGTCTGTCCCTTCTCCCCATTCACCTAATCAAGGTTTCCTTGTCCCTGGGTGATTAAAAATTTGTCCACAGAATGATTTTCACATTCATCTGGCAAATGGACTCAGCAGTTGACTAAATACAACAGTGTCTATTTTATTTTGAACTGTTGCCTTGGGATATGACCATCTCAGACACTGCAGTTACCTTCCCATTATCCTCTGCCCCTTTTCAGAAGGATCTATTTTTGCAATATTTATAAAGAAGTGGAAACAACAACAACAACAACAAAAGGGAAAATACAGCCTATAGCATCTCTATCCTGAGCACTGTAACTTTCTGTAGTCACTACTGGATGCCTCATGTCCTTGCCTCAGCAGCACTTCTGAAGAGGACTGTATCCCAATTAGGTGTCACTTACTCCCCAGCATTCCATCTTCTTTCATCTCCATTTATCTCCCTCTGGGGGGAATCTCTGCCTTGTAATGGACGTATCCATACGTTTGGGTACTGTAATCTTGAGTAAGAAATATTTGTTAAAAGCACCTCAGTATAGAGAGGGAAAATAGAAAGTAAACATAAGGCAAGAAGACCAGGAATAAGGATCTGGACTCAAGTCTAGTATTACTTTTGGAAGCCAAGTCACTATAAAAAGCACTGCTTCTTTGTTGAAACTGCTAAGAAATTTCACCATGTTTTGCTGAGTAAAAAGTAACAAATACAACAGATGAGGATCTCTAGTATTTCACAAATATGTTCAGTACCATATTCAGCGTAAAGTAGAGTTATAATGTTTGTGGTTTATTGTCAGGTCTTGCTTTATGATGAAAGGAACCTTGAGATTATTTTACTTGACATTTGCTTGATTAAATCTACAGAAACATCATTTGTTTTGCAATCCAATCGAATGGACAAAAATGCAGTCAGGAGGGAAACTGATCCATAGAGTAGGAGAATGGCAGTTCTTTGGCTCAAAATTCCTTAAAACCAAAATATGTCACAGCAGAGATGGACCTAGAAAGGAGAACCTGTCCTGTCCTTGCCCTGAGAGTCCAAGCTTTCCCCTAGCGATGTAATTCAGAGCATTCTTTATGGCTTAGCAGACCAAATGAAACTCATAACTAACAGGACCTTTTGTAGTTCTAATTCCAGGTGGCAGTTTGCACTTTTATTATTTATAAACACTCTGCAAGATGCTTAGCATCCGATCTACAAGTTTTTAT
>CM021729.1:35158089-35175327 GCA_011074415.1 Stictonetta naevosa
TCTTAGTCTACCCTAGCTCTAAGGAAATAGAAATCACAATCAGAATCTCATCTCCACTGAAGCTCATTATACCAATTATGTGATGGCAGCATTTGTCAGTGCTATTTGTTCATTACTTCAAAGAAGAATTACTAGGTACATGATGATGCAGTTGTCTTATATGTTAGACAGCAAGGAATAAGTTAATAATGATGCACTTACTATATTCCTTAGCTCATAAGCAGAGCCTTTTCTGGATTTTTACAGTCCTAAAAAGTTCCATATGGGTTTAGGCAATATAAGTGTCTCTGTGTGCATTTTGAGTAAGTGAATGCAGTTGTATGCTTTGTCACACATTAAAACAGTGCAAGATGTTTTTCTTGTTGTTGTTGTTTTTTCATTATGTGTGGGACCAAGTGGTAACTCTTTGTGTTTACAAGCATTAATCATCTCTTGGTATTGGATACCAAAGGCCCTGTCTTCACTACCATTTATCACTGAGTAGGCTTCCTTTGTGTCCCGCAAATGTGCTCACCCTTACCCTTGAGAGCACACCCCTTCTACAGGGTGAGAAATGACAGAGCCATTGCTCAGCTTTGAGGTTTTTCAGTGTTTTCCTCTAATGATGATCCATTGGTCCTGTTTATGAAGAGAGTTTATATGGCAGCTGCCTAGCTTCCAGACTGACTTGGGGAACTGATCAGTGAAATAAATTTGGTAAATACACAGAACATGTTACAGTCCAGCTAACTGATGCACTGCTATTAGTCCAGATAGTACTTTCTGTCTCTTATCTCTACCTGGTTTTTGCATGTTTACAGGGGAAAGTGAAGCACTTTTTTTTTTTTTTTTTTTTTTTTCCTTCATTAATAGTTATATCTTGTTTTTACATTGGGACTGTCAGAATGGAACTACTGTCTTCTGATATGGCAGGCTGAGGTTCACAGAGTTTGCAACATTCACAGAGTGATTTATACAGACTTAGAAAGTATTTTCAGACAAAGTCAAGATGAATTCCTCTGTAAACGCAAACTAAGGTGACACCAGCTATTATAGAGGGTATTATAGGTTGCTTAGAGATGACCAGCTTATCATGTTAATGTGATCATTGTATCGAGTAATTGCACTTTATATCAGCATTTCTGGTAGCTTGGTCTTCATCAGTGAAATATTTCCCACAGTAACTATCAAAAAGCTGAAAGTACATCAGAGCCCAAACTTAAATGCAAAACTGTAAAATCAGTTACACTGTATTAAAAACCTTTTCTTTTTCTCTTCTTTCTCTCCAGTCTTTGTATTAAATAGTAGTGCCACCTAGGTTAAAGAGAATTACTCATTCATAATCTTGAAGCTATTAAGTTTGCTTGGTTTTCATACACACAAATAGTACTGTACCATATGCACCAAATCCAATAGTGTACAGTTTCCAGTTACAAATATGATCTGTTTTTGCCTTTGGGTATAGATATCCAGTCCTACGTGGCTTTGTATCTCTTATTAAAAAACAACAACAACAACAAAAATCCATCAGCTAGATCCCAATAAGAAGTCTCCAAATCCCATCCAAACACCACGAGTCTTCTCTTAAAGTAGACTCAGGTATTTTTGTTAAGAATAAACATTGAAAGCAATTGTAAAAATGTGTATAGCTTTTAAAGGAATTAGAGAAACAAATTTCTAATTATTATTCTAAATTAATTTGGTTTGCTCAATTTAAATTTTAAAAGACAAGAAGGATAAAAAAAAAGATGGACTGAATTTATTGGACTGCATTGCAGATTGGGCCTCTCTTTTTTTTTTTTTTTTTCAGTGTTAGCAAGCAGTTCGTTCTTCTTTTCACCCAACTTTTCCAGAAAAATACATACAATATTAGTTTGTATGAGTCAGACAAATTAGCTTTTATGAAAGACTTCTGAAACGGTCAACCAGATTTTTCATTTGCCACTGAACAGCATTAAGAATGCATGTAGGGAATTAGAATTGATGAAGCCAAAATCATTTGAAATATCTTTTCCTAGAAGCTGGGTGTTAGACTGGGCAGAGCTTTTATTTTGACCTGGGGTAACAAATGCTAACACAGACTTTTCATGCCAAACTCTGTCTTGTATTTCATTTCAAAAAGAACCTGAACTTTGGCTAATTGTCTTTGGTATACCTCACTTCAGCATGTAGGTCCCAAATGTTTGTGTTGTCCAAGCCTGAACAGTGTTAATTCCCCTTAGCAATTACTTGTGAAGGTTCCTAAATGTTTATCCTGTGGCTGCCATGAACTTCTGAGATCTTGATAACACTAAGCACCCAAGTGGATATTTCACAGTAGTGTCTTACCTATCTGACCTGAAAGGCCTTATATATTCCTAGTATTTTTTAACAGGACAGGCCTACAGCAACATAAAGGTTGCTATAGCTCTGATGCAATGCCCTAGAAGAGTGGTGCTTTCTACCAAGACTGTTGGAGATCTAGTTCTAAAATACCCGGATCATAAAAGGGTATATGAGCGCAGCTCCTGAGAGATATTCCTGGTCACAGGGATATTCTTATGTTGTCCTGCTTGGGTCAGCTTCTTTTGAGTAAACAACTATTCACCAGGATGAGAAAGAATGCATTTTCATAGCTTTTTGTATGGGACTTCTGTTTGGGAAAAAGAAGATAGGGATTCCTTTTTTTTTTTTTTTTTTTTTTCTTTTCTCTAAAAAGCACTAAAAACCTCACCCAGAGTACTTAAAAGAGTCAAGTCCAGAGCCCTCATCTTGTCTTAAATTTCTATATGTCTTTGTTTCTGTGGTTTCATATTCAAATTTACTTCTCTTTCTTTACTCAATTCATTAATTCCAAGTGATAAGTGAACTTAACGAGAAATTTTATTCCACTATGGTACTGATTTAATGCTTCCTTAACAAGACAGAGAAAGGGTCTCTCTTATCAACAGCAAAAAGAATGCACAGGCTCTTCGAAATGCAGTGGTTATGAAAATAAATTGTCAGCATCTTCACCATTGTGTTTCACAGAGGTCAAACTGCCACTAGAATGTTACACGTTGTTTTTTTAAAGCCACTAATTATTTTAGGTAATGTTTATTAAGCCCTCCAAGTCATTGTTGCTCACCAGCTACCCAATTTCCTCAAGTGTGAGCACAAGAAATAAAGGCCATCGATGGCTATGACATGCTTTTGATGAATATGGCTGGTGTAACATTTACCACAACTCAGAACAGAAGCCATTATTTCAGCAAAGCCTGTTATTGTTCATTAGTACAAAGAGTGTGTAATAAATATAATGAAAGATTGCTTGGTTTACTATATCTTTGTCATCTAAAGCAGTTCCATGAATAACTACAGGGATTTGTCTTTGAATGACTTATTTGCTTCTTGCCTAATAAATAACATGTAATTAGGGTAATATATTGTTTCCTAGTTATGCTAGCAGTGTATTGGAGGTAAATAAAGAATGATTTCAAATATAAAAGAACAGTAGATAATTTTAACACTATCCCTTAAAATACATGGACTCATTATGCATGGCTTAAACTGCTGGGAGGTCTATGTGTAAGGAAAAGCAGGGAGTAGGTTTAATGAGTTCTTTATTACTCAGGTCATGAATTATTACACAGGTAGTATAAAACTGCAGCAACTGTTCTGCATGTAAAATTTCCCTCTGTTTGAATAAGGCATCCGTGGTGACCTGACACTGGTGAATGAAAATAGATTGTACTAGTTCACAATTCTGGATGCTTTACTCCATCTATTAATATTTTTGCAGGAGCTGCTCCAGTTTTCGCAGGAGCTGCTCACAGGTTCAACAGCAAGTGGGTGTCCATTCTCATCAGCTGGCTGCACTGGTGATGAGAGTTTGACGAACTGCCTTGAAAAGACCTGATGGCACTCAGAGCACACAGAGCTTTGCTATTTGAATGTTGCACAGGGTGTATACGATGATGTGCAAGAGCAGTGCCAAAAAATAAAAATAAAAAATAAAAAAATAAAAAAAATGTAGCACCTTCTCAATTCATGTTTGCAAAGCCAGTTTATAAAACATATGATAGATTCAATCCCTGGTATTAACCAGACTGAAAATGGCTCCTCAGTGGAAGTCACCACTTCACAAAACAAACACTGCTGCTGACCCATACTTCTGAGGCAACATGGCCCCAGCTGTTGTGCAGGAGTCCAGAAGACAGGATGATGTTGAGATAATTGGTGCAGGCTGCCTAGGAGATCAACTGTATTGGGTTTATGTGGTAAGGAGTTGGTACCACAGAGGGCTGCAGGGGTGGCCTCTGTGCACAGAGCCCAGCAGCTGCCTCATGTCCGGTAAGGGCCAGCACCAGCAGGCTCTAAAAGGGACTCACTGAAGGCCAGAGCCAAGCCAGTGAGCCACACTAGTTGTCTCTGGCAGAACAGACTGAAGAAAAGAAAGGGGTGGAAAAACAAACAAACAAACCAACAAACATACAAACAAACAAACAAACAAAACAAAAAAAACAGCTGCTCTGCTGCTCTGCAACAGCAGCTGGAAGAGAGAAGTAGGAACCAGCCCTGCAGCCCCCCAGGTGAGTGCAGCAGGAGGGCAGGAGGTGCTCCAGGCACACAGCAGCAGTTCCCCTGCGGCCTGTGGAGAGGCCCCTGGTGGAGCAGGCTGTCCCCCTGCAGCCCATGGGTCCCACATGGAGCAGATCTCCACGCTGCAGCCCGTGGAGGAGCCCCCGCTGGAGCAGGTGGATGTGGCCTGGAGGAGGCTGCGGCCCATGGAGAGCCCCCGCAGGAGCAGGCCCCGGGCCAGAGCTGCAGCCAGTGGAGGGGAGCCCACGCAGGAGCAGGGGTCTGGGGGGAGCTGCTGCCCACCCATGGGGGACCTGTGCTGGAGGAAAGGATTGAAAGGAGACATTACTAGGACATCTGACCCAAATGGACTGAAGTTATATGGATATCCCATATAACATCATGATCAGTGATAAAAGCAGAAAAGGAGGGACCTCCATGGTCCTGGTGCTGCCTTTGCAACTAATTGAGGCGTGCTAAGGCCCTACTTTCCAGGGAGTGACTGGCTGTCTGCCTGCCCATGGGATGTAGTGAATAAATTTCTTATTTTACTTTGCTTGCACACACAGCTTTTACTTCACCTATTAAACTGTTTTATCTCAACCCACAATTCTTCTCGCATTCCTTCTGTTTTCTCTCCATCCCACGGGACAAGGGAATGAACAAGTAACTGTGTGGGCGCTTGGCTGCTGGCCAAGGCCAACCTACCACATTTTCCTTGTAAGCTTGGGACAGATAACATGCCTTTTTAGAAAATCAAATCATAGTACTATCCAGAGCCCTATGATTTCTCCAGCTTTTATTATTATTATTATTATTATTATTATTATTATTATTATTTTGTTTTATTTATTTATTTATTTATTTTGATTCCTGTATGGTTTGTGTGTTGCACTTAGAATCTATTCCCAGCAATTTGAAAATCAACTTGTATTCCTTAAGAGTGGCTACAGGCAACGGACTCAGCACACACTGCTTTCATTATCTAGCCTTAAGGCTCTGGCAAATTCACGAAGGCAAGGAATTTCAGAGAGAAGATTATTCCTTTTGTCCTTAATTCACCCCCATGGATTTACAAGCAACTATTAATCATGGCATGGTCTATATCACACACTGTTCTCTCAGGCCTGTGCAAGGCCAGAGGCACAATAGGACCAGACAGGGAAAGGCAATCAACCCACAGTTTGAAGGAAAATGGCAGGTCTGTTCTTCTGTGGGCTTAGAGTAGGCCAGAGCAGAAAACCTGTCTTTGCTGTGCAGTATGTGAGGTGTTTGGAAATCTGCAGTGCAGTTGATTTGAGAAGTGAGGCTTATATTAACCCCTTAATTTCAGGCTTGCCAACATTCTTCCATCATTTTCTATGGACTATTGAGCAAATGACTGATTTTAGTACATTCAATAGTGTTGGTTATTTTGTGCAAAGCTATTATAGATTTTTAATAGGGAACTACCTCAAAATTCAGTTAAGACACACACCACCTGATCTTCATCATTTAGTGGAACATTATTTTTTTGTCCCACTGCAAACTGATAGTCCATGAATTTATCTGATGTCAATAGTATTTTCAGTCTTGTTTATTTAAGTCCTTTAGCCAATCCAATGTTATAAATTTCACCTCATGTCCTTTAAGATGGGCTGTCTTTATGAGGAAATTTGAAATATATGGGTGTGCACAAAAACATCCACATGTCTTGCTGTTCAAGGCCAAGCCTGTAGGAAAAGAAGAGTTTGTAAATCTGACTTTTAAAGCTTTTTCATTACCCTCCATCATACCTTTATATTTTTGCACACAGTGAAAAAGACCGAGATGATCCCTCCTCAGTGCCTAAGGATTCCCAATGCTGGTTCAGGGGAGCAAAAGCCAAAACACTGCTGAGGCAGAATGTACCAAAATATTTTCTTAAATGTGCTAAATACACTTTAGTGCAGCTTATATTATTAAATTAGTGGAGAAAAATTTAATGAAGTAAACAAAAGCAAGTGTAGAGTCCTGCATCTGGGCAAGATTAACTCCAGGTACCAGTATAAACTGAGGACTGCCCTGCTGAAGAGCAGTGAAGGGGAGAGGGACCTGGGGGTCCTGGTGGACAGCGGGATGACCATGAGCCAGTACTGTGCCCTTGTGGCCAAGAAGGCCAATGCGATCCTGGGGTGTACTAACAGGGCTGTGGTTAGTAGGTCGAGAGAGGTTTTCCTCCCCCTCTACTCTGTCCTGGTGAGACCACATCTAGAATATTGCATCCATTTCTGGGCCACTCAGTTCAAGAAGGACAGGGAACTATTGAGAGAGTCCAGCACAGAGCTGCAAGAATGATTAAGGGAGTGGAGCATCTCCCTTACAAGGAAAGGCTGAGGGAGCTGGGTCTCTTTAGCTTGGAGGAGACTGAGGGGTGACTGTATTAATGGTTATAAATATCTAAAGGGTGAGTGTCAGGAGGAATGGAATCAGGCTCTTCTCAGTGACATCTAATGATAGGACAAGGGGCAATGGGTGCAAGCTGGAACATAGAAGGTTCCACTTAAATATGAGAGTAAACTTTTTTACAGTGAGGGTGACAGAGCACTGGAACAGGCTGCCCAGGGGGGTAGTGGAGTCTCCTTCTCCGGAGACATTCAAACTCCCCCCCCCCCCGGGCCCGGTCCTGGGGGGCCTGATCTAGGGGGTCCTGCTCTGGCATGGGGATTGGACTAGATGTCTTTCAAGGCCCCTTCCAGTCCCTCACATTCTGTGATTCTGTGATTCTGTAAAGGTGATCAAGGGTATAAAGTAACATTGTGCACTGTCTCACTACTTCATTAGAGTAGCTCCTAAACTTGAAGTTTAACTACGTTACTGAGCTGGCTCTTTAGAGAATATGCTTTATTTGAAGTTATCTGGAGTTTTAATTTGGGCTACATTAAAATTCATTTTCTAAATTGAAGACTTTTCTTTATGTCTAGTTCACAGCAAGGCCATATCCTGTTTGCTACTGTCCACGATAAAATTAATTTGGGTGGGGTGAGGGTGGAGTATCTCTTAATACAGATGACAAAAACTGAATAGTGGAGTTCCATGGTGCAATAAGACAGCCAAGTGTTTTCTCTTTACTAGTGTGGGAGAGACAATTGCAGAGTCAGGGACGAAAGCTTTCTCCATTGTGCTCGAGGGGGTGTGCACCATTTATCACGCTGACTGCTCTGTCATATCAGTGGAAGGACCCTCGAGAGCCCTGACCATGAGATTGAAGGTTGGTACCAATTTACTGCAACACAAATGCATTGAACAGGAAAGAGAGAGCTCCTAATCTCTTCAATTTTCTTACATTACCCTGAAGGCTAGGGAATTAAATGAAACAGTAGCTGGTGACAACTTTAGAGAGTCCTGAATGCATGACAGAAAAAGTATTAAAATAGCTCAATAGTTTTATTTTATATGTGTGTGTTAATCTTACCCCTGCATAAGGAAAAAGGTTAAAAAAGACTGTCTCTTGGATACATGCCTCCTCGAGAGAAGGAGGGAAGGCTATTGAATTCGGTATCTTCCTGGTTAAAACTTGGAAGAAACATTTTAAAAAGATATATAAGTTGTTATTTTCAAAAACAAACAAAGCATATCCTGGAGTCTTGTCATTTTCTCTTTGTCAACTTTGGCAAACTTGTATGGCACTTTTGATCTTTAGCAGTGCCAGTCTCCGCAAAATCATACAAAAAAGAGAATTAGTTGTGCTGGTCAGTCTTCCTGCACACCTCGCCAAGAGCTGTTGCTCCACTCTCTCCAGGGAAGGCTGAAAGAGATCCCCACACTGAGCTGATCGGAGGCAATCAAAATCTTGTTGAAACACTTTAGTTGAAGTGTGTTTTAAATGTTTTAAATATGAAACATCCAACTTTATTTCCTGATTAGTAGTTTCTCAGCTTGCATTAACTATTACAATGCTGGTTATTTTTATGTATATAAATGTCCACCCCTTCCTTAGATCTTGCTTAGTGCTAGTATTGCTGACTGCTCTGTGGAATCCTTCTCTCCTCGGAGACTGCAGTGTTAGTTCACAAAAATATGAAAAGAAAGTGTTTATATAGCATCATCTCCCATACACATTTAATACTTGTACAGAACACATAGCACCTTCCTTTACAAGGCTACCCATAGGAGCAGCTGCATTCCAAGTGCCGCTAGCAAGATATAAATAATAATAATACTACATGGTTATATATAACTAGGAATAAACTTAAGGCATCCCTATACCTTCAATTTAAAGGACTGCTAAAGGCCATCATTTTCCATTTCCTAGTGGGCTGGGGGAGAGGGGAGTCACACAATAAAAGGACATACACAATTATTATAGCATTACCATTTGCAATCCTAGAGTTAAAGGTCAGTGTGGTTTGCTACTGTAATATTTCCAGGGATTTATAACTTGCCTGCATAAAAATTTGCTCCAGGTTAATATTTTCTACACTGAGTGCTAGTCCGGATATGAATTTTATTTTATTTTATTTTATTTATTTTTGTTTGTGGGATAAAAAAAAAGAAGAAGAAAAAGCCTGGCTGTAGCTACAGTTCCAGTCCTGGGTTGCTTAAAATTTATGCTGTCTTGTAAACATACACAGTCAAAACACAGTTGATAAGAAGTCTGCTTTATAAAGTGAGATGGAGAAAAAAGAGAGCCAAAGTGATTTCAAGAGCCTGAAAAATAAAGAGAAATGACACTGAAATAAACATTTCCAAGTTTTACAAGGTCTGAAGTATTTGTGTGTCCACATACAAGTGTCATGTACAGATCTTATTCTTACAGAAGTAACACAGGTCTTAAAGAAGTAATTCCTCTTTCCTTGGTTGAAAAATTAATTGTACTGCAAGAAATGATGATATATGATTATGGCAAAAACACTGCAGTTCTGCATGATAAGTATCATCTTCCTCCCAAAAGTCATAAGCAGCTGGACTTTTCTAGGAGGGGCACCTGCAGCCAGGGCAGAGGCTGGTATTGGCTGCAAGTCAGTGCTATGAACAGGGAGGGCTTCTTCATCTTTTTCAGAAATTCATTAGGGAAATTCATGCCTCCCCAGGCCCGTGGCTCACCCTAACCCCAGCTCTGGGGTCAGATGACTTGTGAGGACTTCTAAAAAGTATCCCTGCTATCTCTGCAGAGCCCGGCCAGACACACAGACACAGTTGAGTGTAGTGTAGCCCCCCAGCTGTGTTAGCATCTTCCCATCAGAACCACACTGCACACCAGTTTAGACTCTGTGGGTTTAAAATGGTCCTTGAAGCTGTCTTCTCATGACACTTGCTAAGCCATGTTTCTTCATTAAGAATTTTTCAGGTAGATTAATTAGCTTTTTTCTTCCCACAGTTTTAGCTCATCTCTTATGAGCTCTTATACTCCCTATCTAAAAGACTTGTACCCACAATGGAGTGGTGGCCTTAAGGAGCAGGAACATGTGGGACATATCCTTCAGTTTTTTCCCCACTTGACTTTCTTACTTGCTGCTCTCTCAAGAGAAATTCACATGTAAGTGGCAAAACCAATCTTCACCAGATCGTGTGGTTTTGAAGAAAGAGCTAAAACAGTAGACTTCTTGCTTTGAATCCTGGAATGGGAGATGCTGCTTTTCCCCTCCCTGCTCCCTTATGCTTCTTTTGCAGGGGAGGTGACTTGTGTATGTGCACACCTACCTTTGGAGACCTCAGTCTGCAAAGGCCTTCTTTTTCTTGTTTCTCTTTTCTTTCTTTATTGCCAGCCCCTGTATTTCCTCAATCTTGACCTTGAGTGGCTTTGTTTATTTGGATGTTAAGTCCTTCATAGCATCACATCATTCTGCAGTACCAAAGTAAGCATTCTGGCCCAATCTCTTGCATCTCTCTCTGGTGCCGTAGGCTGACCTTAAAAAAAGCATTTAAACTGCTTCCTGACATTTGAAATTCTGATCGATGTTTGTCCTTATTTTATTCCACCTCTAAAAATTATTCCTTTTTTTATTTGCTTGTTTTATTTTGTCAAATTATGTTATAGAATATTTTATAAGGTAAAAAAAATGTATGAATTCCATTGAATTATAGCCCCACAAGAATATTAGTTTGCCAAATGTTTGCCCTCTGTTCAGCAGCTAAGTCTTCCTTTATGTTAAAGTATGTCCCAGACTTTAAGAAATAGGTTTAAATACTACTGCTCCTATTTTTAATTCAAAAGGAAATTGATGATGGCAATCCCCCAAATTAACTTGCAATAAAATTGGGTCTCACTGGACCTGGACCTTCCAGCTCTCTCTCATGGTCTATCAGAGTTTCCTATTTTAAACTTCCATTCAACATCACCCCCCCCAAAATAGTGCTTCCTTTTGTCCCACTGTAAATAGTGAAGCTCTGCAGTGAAGAATTATGACAGCGAAGCTAAAAATTACTTTTCTTACCTTGGCTAAATTACTTCCTCTTTGCGAGGACACTTCTTCTTTGTGAAAGCTTGTTAAATCCCTTGTCTAGGGGATTCTTCACTCCTTAAAAGGTAAGTGGCCTCATGCATTTTTTTTTTCCTTTCCCTATCAGAGGGATTTTCTTCTCAAGTGTTTTGTATCAATCATTACCCATATTCTAAGATCTAATACTAAGAAGCTTCCAAAAATGACAGAATATTTTTTAAATGCTGTCTTTTTGAGCACAAATGCTAAAAGAATCTATTTTAATGTGACTGCAGTTCCTGATATCCTCAGCTGCAGTGCCCTTTTAGGTAAGAAATATCATGACATTTGATCTACTGTCATGGAGTCATCTGTGCAGCCTAATTCAGGACGGGTGAGAAAGACGATAAAATACGTCTTTTATTAGGAGGGATAAGAATTAAATTGCTTTATACAGAAAATGAAATAATGATAAATGAAGTAATTAGCCTCTCAGCTTTTATGTTTTGGGGTGTTGAGTATTTGGGTACTGTTCATAAGAACTGGTGGAAGGAAAGCTCTCCAAAGGTCTGATCCTGCAGGGAGGCTCAATGATCTTGACTCCTTGTTTTTTGGCTTTTTGGGTGCATCTCTAATTCCATGGTCTCGAGGGTGGACTTTTGTCATTGTAAAGCAGTAGTTGCAGGAGTGGTATATTCACAGACTTTTTGGAAAACATAGAATTGTCGGTTTGTTAATAATGCAGTCTTGTCACTTGTGATATAACTTCAGTAGGAAATGGGATTTAGATGTCCAGACAAATTAGTTGCTTTGGCCTTGGTGTGTGTTTGCAGATAGACAGGTTTGGGGTGTGTAGCTGTGAGCTGGGTAAAGTGAAAATGAGTGGCAGTGCATTACATATCCATGAAAGCCGCCTGACTCATTAAACCACTCCTTCCTCTGCAGTCTGATGTTTGCAGTTTTAATATGCTGTCAGGCTGACTAATTAGGCAGGGCAGAGTGCTGGGCTGATGCATGTGAGGGGTTTCCAGTGCTGTATCTCCACGTCTAGCCGTGCTGTGCCTGGGGAGCCAACCTGGTGGGTCACGCATCCAGCTGGAGGTCTCAGGAGTGTGCCCGTTCCCACGGCCTCCATGTGCCACCACACCAGCCACACAGGCTACAGGGACTTGGAGTTATTTGGGTTGCAATAAAGGTAAAATCCACCATGGGAAGAAGATGGCTTCACGGGATTGGATGGACCCTTTATCTCCTAGGGTCTAACCACTTGCTACGGCCAACCAGGCTTTGTAGCAGCCAGCAGGCAGTGGCCGGGCAATCAGCACTTGGTTTTCTGGTGACTTCTTTGTAGCCGTTAATAACCCGGTTGCGAGTAGTCTTCAGAAGCACAGGTATGGGGGCAGAGGGCAGTTAGGTGCATCACGGAAAGCTGAATGAGAAAAGCTTCTGTGGCAGGCTGCAGGATGGTATGTGTGAAGCCTTGTTGTAATCTGAATGTGTCCCGGTTAATGAACCTTAATAGGTGTTAGGAGGAAGGTGGCTTAAAAATACATAGGGCTTTTAGCTTCACAAATGAGTTTAAATGTCTCTGCTGTGATTTATTCCTTTTGTAAAGGCATAATGGTAACAAGAGATGCACCGGAAAGCGGGGCACTTAGCAGCCCCTAAATTAGTAGCCGTGTTGTGTTTTTCAGAACAAAGCTTTTTGTTCATTTAAATTAACCTGCAAATATACAATTTCACAAAATAAAAGCCAGCAGCTTTGGTAGGATCAGAAGGAGAGAAGGGGACTCTTACACACTAAGCAACCAACCCTGTTACTTACTCTAAGGCTTGATAATTTTAAAAAATGTGACAGCTAAAACCCACTGGCACATGCTGCAAAGAAGGATGTGATAAAATAATGCTACTCATCTTCAAGGCTGTCAGTTCAGCAATCAGTACTTCTATTCATCTCTGCGGCCTGCTAACTCAGTGCTACCATGCGATAGATAAACCCTAATCCAAGTGACAGCGTTCAAATCAGAACTGATTTGATTGTTCACATATGATACCACAAGACACCAGAAGCCTAAAGAGTTTATAAAAATGCCTGGATGTCTCTTGTAGGCACACTTCCCCTCAGAATCTCTTGCAGTGTAGGATATACCAGCTCTTAAACCCGGGGTAATTTGTAGGTCATGAAAATGCTTTGGTGGCACAGTCAGTTCTTATCATAATATAACTCAAGCTGGAGCAGGGAATGCTCAAAAATAAAATGCAGTTCAGACCTCGTAAAACCCACCTGTTCTGCTTTCATGTCTCTCTCACAAGGAGTGAAATCCTTTTCTTTCTCTGCAGAGACAAAACTCATTCTTGAAGAGATCAAACACAAACATATTTGTTTCTGTGCATAAAGCACAATACATGGGAGAGTGGTTTTATGGCACATACGTTGGTATCGTGAAAGTCATTCTTGATTCTCAGGGTGCAACAGAGGTACTTGCAACAATAGTCACTACAGAGCTGCTATTCAAACCTGAGGCAGTAACTAGGATTTTGTAGATATTCAGTGGCAGCATTACATTTAGGTTTTGAAACTTGGTTCTGAACAAGACTGTGATGATACTTGTACTTTGTGGAGAATTCAAAGTGTAGACTACCTTTCTTATTTTTCTGTGGAGTCTCCATAAGTTTTGGAGTAAAGCTTAGGAGAATAATTGTTCAAGTAGTTCAAGAAGACAATAGTGATGGAGTAATTGAAAGCAGAATGTGACCTGTAGCTGTTCAAGATCAAGAAAGAAAACTAAAAGACTTTTCAAGGAAGTTGTCAAAGTGTCTGAAAACAGAGTGAAGCTATGGGACTTCTAGAGGCAATAGCTTTTCCTCTTGTGTCCGGGTCATTTCAGAAAACAAAGAGGAAAATTCTTTTTGTAGTATTATGTTAAGGAGAACAGATGTCTCGGTTTAACAAGGTACTTAAGCCTGTGTGTAGCTTTGAGTTTACAAGAAATTCTTTAGTTCTGTGCTTTAAATATGTAGCAGAACTAGGATAGTGCAGTGAAGGACTTCTCTGCAGTCAGACTTTGCACAAATTATACATGTATAGCAGAACTGTGTGGTTCTTTTCTTTCTCAAATGACATGAATGAGAAAGAATTACATATCTAGTACCTAAAATGGATTGTTGACCTCTTAGTTTCTGGTACTACTATACAGTTTGCTTTTCTTATTTACATATTGATCATGATGTAACTACTTTTTTTTTTTTCTTTTTTTTTTTTCCCCTCCACTAAACATGGATTTAAATGTACATTGACTAATATTTGTCTTATGTCATCCTCCAGAGGACACTAGTGTAAACTTGCCTCAACCACAGTATGCTTGTTTTCTTGGTGCTTTGCTTATTCTCTTTGGTTTTGCTTTTGTAAGATAATGCTGGGGTGCTAACATTGAAACTGAGAGAGGTCCTGCAGAGTAGTCTTCAAGATGGAAAATTGTAGCACATGGAATTTACAAAAGCATGTAGACTGTCTAGATACACATAATTCTCTGTGATTTCAGTGGAAATTCAGCACTTGTTGAATGTTTTCAGACAATTGTTTGAGCTGTAAGGACTTGAACTTCTTTTAAGTTTAGTCTTTTAATTTTGTTATACTGTTTCGTTTTGTGTTCAGTAATTTAGATCACCTTTGTAACAGCTTCTATCTCTATAACGTGTAGAGTTAAACCACAGATCAAATAGTGAGTTTACACTGTGCTCAGAAATGCATATCTCCCTTGGCAAGTTCACTTGTATTGATGTCATCCTCATCACATCTGAGTCGCATTGGACAGCTGTGGTCTCTGTCAACGCAGAATGGCTTGTCCTGTGCAGGTCATGTTTTGCTATTTTTTTTTCTGTACACTTTTGTATTTAGCTCAGTGAATGTTTTTCATACCAAAAAGTTAACGTACTTTGTACCTGGAAGTGAAATGGAGGCAGAGCCTCCAAATCTTTGTGAGCACTGATTCTGTCTGCACTGAATTGTTGCTGCTCATTTTAGCAGTACCCACTGACTGGTCCCACTGTAATGGTACACTTGACAGGGCAGAAATGTTTAATCTTGCCCTGACAGTGCTAGCATACCTGAGGATGTAATACCTGCTCTGGTGAGTGGTCGCTTTATCAGGAGTGAGTAGGTCAGAAACAGCTTCACAATTCACCCTGCATGGCCCTAATCCAGCCACCGCTGGTTTAGTATGGCTCTACTGCTGCTTGAAATATGTTCAACTGATTTGGTGAAGAGGTCAAAGGTTTTTAGAGATTTTTGAATATGCTTAATTTAGTTAATGCAATTAAGTTTGGTAACCTTAGTTATGTACCTTTTTTGCCCAGATATCTTTTCTAAGTATAAATTCTTAATATAATCAGATGTCAATGCATATCTTCATTGGGAAGGCTAAAGTAAAGAGGAACACATGTATTTGTTTTGTTTTGTTTTGTTTATTTAATTGCTTTCTGCCCAGAAAGTTCAATTCATCTGAAGAAAATAAATAAATAAATAAATAAATAAATAAATAAATAAATAAATAAAAGATTTTCAGGCATTTTCTATCCTCTTACCAGCTGGTAAGTTTGATAGATTTCTGCAAACTCTTGTTCAGAGTTTTGCATGAATACAGAAAGTTTTGGTTTGTTTGTTTGTTTGTTTTCCTTATTCCATCATGTTGTTCTTTAAATGCTGTGCATAAGCATTCTCACATATGCAACGTTCTTATTTTAAAATCTATGAGGATTAATAACCAAAATGAACCATGGTTATTACTTAGTCACTCTCAGGGTAAAACCTATGGTTTTTATATTGTTAGTTGAGGTTTAAAAGTAGCATTAGAGTTTGTATGCTTTTTCTTTATTGTTTTATTTGATAGTAAGAAAAGATATAACCTTGCTGAGTAGGTGACAAATTCAGTTACAGACAACCAGTACTTGACAGGTTCTATCACAAAACCAAACAAGGGAAGAGTATGTAAGCCCGCTACTAGCTGTCACAGTATTGAGCAATGAATGTTTGATGAACCTGACCTGCAAACACACACATCCCTGTGAAAGTCAGCTTTAAGTAGTGTCTGGGATGACAAAATTAACAAGAAGAGGAATTTGTGGATTATATATATATACTTATATATCACTTATTTATTTTGGTCTCTCCTGACAGAACCACACAAGTAAAATTTGAAATGTAACTGCATTTTTGTCAAATGAGATGTGAGGTAAAACTCAGCTGTGGTCTAATGCCAGGTAGCACTGCTGAGGCTGATGGAATTATGTTATTTTACAGTGGGTTACAGAGATTAACTTGGACTGTGTTGTTTGTTCCATGAAAAACACTTTCATTTCCCTAAAATTTCACAATTAATCTTGTAATTAGGTGTAGAGAAACTTTGAAGGTCTTGTTTGTTTTTAAGAGTTTTGTTTTGACTTTCTGCTATGAAAAATAACATAATAAAGACCACAAAAATTGAGTTAGAATTGTCCAATTTTGGCAAATACTTCATGCACCCTTAGTAGTAGGGTAGTAAACCTCAGGCTAAGCAAACTTTTTTATTACCTTGAAAACGTCCCTGTGAACATAGCTTCCTCTAAGCTGAAGGTCCTGGGGTGCATTGTATCACCTTACTCTATTCAAGCCAGGTTCCTTGCTTTCTCTTGTATTATTCTGTATTTTAGCTACTTGGGAAAGGTATTTATAATGCTATGTCCTCTGTATTGAAATGCAGGTGCTAACAATGTTCTTCAGACTGGAGGAGATGCTAATAGGGGACAGAACATTTGGTACAAGTGACTTCTTGACCTAGTAACATACCTGGAAAACAACTCTTTACATTCATAATTTTGTTTTTCTTAGCTACAGTCATTATGTAAAATATCTGAGTATAGCAACCTAGAAACAATGAAGAGTGGTACAAGGCAAGGGAAAATAAAGAAGGAAGGAAGGAAGGAAGGAAGGAAGGAAGGAAGGAAGGAAGGAAAGGAGGGAGGGAGGGAGAAAGGGAGGGAGGGAGGGAGGGAGGGAGGGAGGGAGGGAGGAAGGGAGGAAGGAAGGGAGGGAGGGAGGAAGGGAGGGAGGGAGGGAGGGAGGAAGGAAAGGAGGAAGGAAGGGAGGGAGGGAGGGAGGGAGGGTAGGAGGGAGGGAGGAAGGGAGGGAGGAAGGGAGGAAGGAAGGGAGGAAGGAAGGGAGGAAGGAAGGGAGGAAGGGAGGAAGGAAGGGAGGAAGGAAGGAAGGAAGGAAGGGAGGAAGGAAGGAAAAGAAAGAAAGAAAGAAAGAAAGAAAGAAAGAAAGAAAGAAAGAAAGAAAGAAAGAAAGAAAGAAAGAAAGAAA
>CM021729.1:35189367-35225295 GCA_011074415.1 Stictonetta naevosa
TGAGATAGTGCTCAAAAATTATGTGTTCAAGAAACAACTGTAATGGTCCAGGCTTTTACTGTGGGAAATTTTAGTTATTTCCCATTTTTGTAGCTGCAGCTAAAAATTGCAAATAAAGTTATCTCTAGGTGTTCACATCTTCAGAGACTATCCAGAAGAGTTTACAAGCTAAGCACCAAAGAGTACATACAGATGATCACATCTTGAGTGGAACAGTTTGTATGAGCAGTACTTTGCAAGTTCAAAAGCGCAGCTAAGATTTTTAGAGAGAAGAAAATGTCATTTTACATATATATATATTTTTTCCAAATTGGTTAATGAGGTGCTGTTGGATTAAGTAACTTCCCAAAGGTCACATAAGTCTATGACAAAATTATGAACTGAAATTGGATCTCGAAGGTGCATAGTTTGACAGTGCGACACAGTCTTTATTTCCATTCCCGTAGTGTTGCCTTTGTATAATCTCAGCTGGCATAGGCTAAAATTTTCTTCTAAACTTGGAGATATGTTAAAAAATCTCTTTAAAAACAACAAATAAAGCCACCTCTTAAATAGTCCTCCCAACCTGTTTTCCTGAATGCTTTCCTGTCCCTTGGGTTACAGAAGCAAATTCTTCTATAAGCATGTTTAATTGTGTAGGCTCTATTCTCATCAAAGAGAGCAAACCTTCACATTAGGAAACATGAGGGGAAAATATTTAAAAGGGAAGAAGACATTTCATATTGCAAAGATTTGCATGTGTACAGCATTAGATAGAGAGTTTTAGAGAAAGCTCATAAGAGTCTGAACATTCAGGCTTTTCTGGGTTCCCCACTGGGGAGGTGATACTGCACTTGGTTAATATGTTATAAACACAAACTGGCTAACACTTTCTGTATTTACATTGTGCATTAGAAATTTGAGTTTCCATAGGGAATTCAGAATTCCTCCTCTTATGGAACTGCTACTCTCTGGAGAGACATAAAGCCACCACCTTGATCAGCAATGGCACAGAAGCAAAAGGAGAAAAAAAGTAACAGAAAAATTCTTCACTCCTTTAAGCCACAAGCTCTGACTCTATGAGAGTTGCCCTATATGTATAGGGTGTTTCAGTCAATATTTGAAAGAAAGACCTTGTGAGAAAAAGACAAAGTGTGCCCTCAGCTATGCAGGATGTGCTTTCTTACTGAAAGCACAAACTGTTGTTAATTTTCCCAATTTCCTTAAGGAAAATTTCAATAATAAAACCCTTTCATGTTTGTCTTTCTTCCTGGTACCTTTGCTGATAGATCGATGCTTTTGACAACTTTTTTAAAAAGTAAAAGGTAATTCCATTGTCTCAAACCATATTCTACAGCTGAGTAGAATATATTTTTATTGCATAAGAACCTGTGAAAATCACATTAAAAAGGGGGACATTGGAGTGCAGGTGTGGCTGTAAAAATTTACATTCCTATGTCCTGCATTACAGTCCTGACAGCTGTTGCTCAGCTGTTGCCTGACTCCGAGGTGCTTTTTTGAGATAGTTCCCCTCCCGTAGCTTCTGCCAGCTGCTGGGGAGCCATCCTGCTGTGCCCAGTGGGTTTTGGCTGTCCCTGGACACTCCCAGGGCCAGGCACAGCAACCAAGCCCACAGACACTTGGTTGTGTGGCATCCAAAACCTCAGCCCAGGTTTTCTACTGGCTCTTGCCTCATGACTACCAGTGGGTAAGGCACACTTTTTCTTATCCGCCCCCCCCCCCCCCCCCCCCCCAAATCTATTCCTATGCTTGCAAAGTCAGAAAACCTGGGTTTATTTATGCCTAAGGTGAGCTTCACCCCTTGCCTCCAATTCACTGATTTGTAAGGCTCCTTAAAATAGCTCAGCTGTCAAAGCCGATATATGAACCCCCCGTTGCTATACTAATGTAAATTATTACTTATCTAAAATTTTTAAAGGTGCAAATATATGGCATTGCAAAATGGCATTTGACAGCAAAGTGTGACTGCACTGAGTGATGTGAGCTTTCAGTCTGCTGTGCTCCTAGAAACAAATTGGAGTGCTTTCGCACATCTCCCGTCTCGCGGTCTGTTTGCGGTTACTACAGTGACTTCTCTTTGTTCTGTGCTTGAGTGCTGTAAGAGTCAAGGGCTCATCTGTCATGTGCTATAGATAACCTCAAAAACACCTTAGCAGACAAGGTACGAACCCCGGGGCTGTTTATATTCATGAAAACTTTTCCCCCCGCAGAGGTCACATTGAGTAAGATAAACCAGTGTCATCAAATATGCACCGTACATTGCAACAGGGGTCTGGCACTGCAGGCTTAACACCTTTTGTGAGTTGTGGAAGAGGACTGGTTCTGTCGTTAGCTTGATCATCAGCTTCAAACGGCCAGCACTCTTGTAGTTCAAATGTAAATGAGAACATGGGTTACAACTATCCTTATTTCTCATTACTGAGGTGACAAAATGCATTTTCTCCTGCCTGACTGCTTGATAGTGAGAGAGCAACTGATATACAGATATCATGGTTCTAATGTGGATATAATAAAATAGGCCTAATAAAATAAAAGATCCTCCTGACAGCAGAGCCACAGAGGATTGGCTTCCCATAGTTGCAGGTTGCAATATGTATTCTATAAAGAATCAGGCCATAGGTTGTGTTTATACCCACTGCAACAGCAGTCTTTTACAAAACCCATACAACTATACTTTCCCTAAGTTTTTTCTGACTTGATCGGGGGATTACCACTGGCAACAGTTGTACATTTAACATATGGTATGGTACTGTTTTCAAAATTTTGCAGTTTCTTCTGAAAGTAGAAATTGGAGTTCTATGGATATTTGCAGTACTCCCTTATACACCCCATGGCCAGTTTCTCCTTGATTTCTGTGATTTTTAACTTAGATCTTTTGTTAATTAGAACTGTTTTTGAATGCTGCTCCAGTAAACACCTCTCAAAAGTACACACATTTTTATTTCTATTTTGCCCTTTGCTATCACTGTAAATAACTTTATGCTGTCACTGATGTCCTAATTTTTTAAACAGATGAAATCCAGAATACAACTGTGCACCAATTGTCTAACAAATATTAAAAACATAAAAGCATATAAAAAACATTGAGTTAAAACTCCTTAGAATAATAATAATAATGAAGAATTTAGCACGCTTTTTAAAATTATTTTTATTTATTTATTTATTTATTGCCTCCACACTTATTTTGTTAAATAGCCTATGCAGAGTACAATTTACTTCTCGATTTAAAAAAAAAAGAAAAAGAAAAAAAAAAAAGAAAAAAAAAATCCCTGTTCCATTCTGTTTTGGTTTGTGGGGTTCTGTTGTCATTTTATCCTAAAGTGCTGTTTCCTCACATTTGCATCTACCAGCCTTTTTAATGTGATATTCCATTTAAACTGCCTTTTAATTGTATGTGCTGCCTTGGCAGAACATGACTGATGTACTAGCGTTAATTAGGGCTCCAGTCAGCAGCCTATGCCAGCTGGAAACTGAGAAACAAGCGTAAATTATTCTGTCATCAATCAGCTCGAAAATGTTTGAATCACTAATTAGTTTGCAATTTGGGTGACAGTTTATCTGACGCAGGCGGTGTCAGAAACTTCAGATCTTAGATGAATAATTTGCCAGCAACAAGCACATATTCCCTGCTTTTAAATACATGAAGGTTTATCTGCATGTTGAAAGGTGGCTCAGCAGTCTTCATTAACTTCCAACTGGGACTATGTAAATCAGGAATCAGTGTGAGGCACTTCAGTCTGTGGTGGTTTAGCAGATGATATTTAGAAAAAGCAAGCCTCTTTTCTCTCTTTTTTATTAATAATTCATAAACTGATAGACGAGTATGTTTGGGCTTTAACAGCTTAAAAAAAAATCACAATGGTTAAAAAAAAAAAAAAAAAGGCAATCACCCCCTTTTACATGAAAATTAGTTGTGCTGCATCTTGCTGTTTAACTGATTTATTCTCTTCCACTGTCATGTGGCTGGAATGTTAAGCAGCAAGTGATTAGCCCTTGTCCTTTAAAGCAGGATCATTATTGGGGTTTTATTAAATGGCAGACTTGTGTTTCCATTTAAAGGATAAGGGGGGGAAAGAAGAAATTGCTAACAGGAAGCAGAAAAGGTTATCCATGTCTCAAAAGGAGAAACTATTCAACATTATAAATGCAGTCAAGAGGGTCTTAACATCTCTGTTATTCTTATCTATAAGAGAGAGAAGTTTGTTATCTTGCAAGGCACACAACTGTTGTGCGACCCACAGATAAATCAAAATTGCAGAAACAATTTAGCAAGATAGTTAGTGTTAAAAGGTAGGGAGACCAATGTGTCTTCTACCTACACATCCATCCTTCTACGTCCGAAAGACATGTTGTTGATACAGAAAGTGTAATTACAGGTGCACAGAGGAGACCCATTGAGTGTCCTAGATGCCAGACACAAAAGACAGGTGAAGATCTGATTTTTGGGTTCACTGTGACTGGCAAAGGGAATGTTCTCCGTGCTTAGAGCCTCAGCAAGGTGAGAGTAGTGGGAGAAATGACATTGTGTAATTATGATTAGCTGGTACCACTCTGTAAGCACATCACAGCAGTAGCACAGGAGTGCAGCTGCTTAATAGGTGTATGCAAGAGGAATTGATATAACAAATCAACAATATTTGGGTGACAGTCCTCTTCCCTTCTGCCCCACATACTTCTACTCTCAAGTCCTCTTTGTTATAGGCATAGCTAATAAATCCATGGTACTTCCCATTTCAACACCTTATCAATATTGATTTAAAACTTTGCTAAACTTTGCCTACTTTAATTCATACTTTCCATATGTTAAGTGGACCCAAATAAAAACATTTGTTTTCAGAATTTTCTAGGAAAATAAATTTGCTGCTTTGGGGAAAAAACAAAATATATTATTTTTCAAAAGGTAAAAAATTGGATTTCTGTAGCTGCTTCTCTGAGAACCTTTAGTGCATAAAGGAAAAAACTTTTAACTTAAACAAAATAAAAGTGGTTTGCACTTTTCTCATGAAAAAAAAAAAAAAAAAAAAAAAGGCCAAAGTTGGTCAAGTTGTAAGGCCTTAACCTAACTTCACTTCAAAGGTCAGAAGAGATTAGATGGAAATATGCTAGCTGTAGTCTTCAAAAATCCTCTGGCAACATTCATCACAATAAGGCTTCGTGTACCACTGTAGATGGGTTGCCCCTGTGAAGGAATGAGTGCTATGCAGGAAAGAAGAATGGAGGAGAATGGCTTCATGTTACCTGAGATAATGAGCAACTTTCCCATGTATTTTCCATGGATCATCCTTCATTGGGCTTTTTTTTTTTTTTTTTTTTTTTTTTTGCTGTGTGCCCACATGGTGGTCTGCACTGGGAAGTCCTGACAGCCTGAGTGCCTCACCTGTGACCAAGAGGAATGGATCTGCAAGTACAAAGTCACAATTAATGGCAAGTGGCCTACAGGACCAGATTTTCAGGCTATCAGATCGAGTACCACTTCTGACCTTAATCCCTCTGTCTCAGCTCTCTGTCAGCACAATGAAGGAAAAGTAAATTCCTGTTTGTCAAACATTTTCATGGACAATATAAAAAGCACATGAAGAAATTAATGAGTCTGGCTTCAGAGTAAAGTTTGAATAATAGAAAATAAACAAAGCTTCGGACCGCACACTGCAGAATGAAGATAAAGCAAAATCGTGAATAGCTGCTTACTCTGTGAGTCCTCCTCTATCTATACATTGGGCAGAAATATGCTCTCTGAATAATAATAATAAAAAAAAGAATAAAGGAAAAAAAAGGGTGGGGGAGAGCACATGGGACTTTCTTTTTCTCTTTCTTTCTTTTTTTTTTTTTTTTTTCCAAAACCTTTTTGCTTATTTGTTTGCATTATCAGAAAATACCAGTTTCTCAAAACCGCAACTTTTAATGGAAACACATTCACCTGAATGAAGTTTTTGATGAAGCAAATTCTGGGCCCCAGCAGAGAATTTCTTGTCACAAGCTAAGCTGTAGAGTGATAAACCATAGAGGTGGACCTGCTCCGGCGTGGTCACCGGCTTAGTCTTTAGTCATCACTAAATTTGGTATAGCCATAGGAGGATGCAACTGTCCAGCAGGAGCAGATGATGGCTGTAGGCAAGTGTCTGCCAACAGCCTTTTTCCTTCTTCTGCAACACACATCTCTGTTATGTCCTATTTATTACAGATGGGGCTGATGTTGCCTATATACTTTCTTGACACTTCTTACCCTGCTTTCCATGTCCCAGAAGAGATCTGCGAGCATTCAAGCACTAGAAATCTGTTCCTTCTCTTAGGTTTGCTTTTTCTCTCTCTGCTTTTATTTCAATAGGACTATTTTTACTCCCTCTATGTGATTTAAAACTAGCAGCGTTTTATTAAAAAACAGCATTACTGGAGTTTAGAAAACTATGTGAGGATCACATAAATACTGTCATGCAAATGAATATAGGATGAAAGATGAAGCAACCTTAATTCTGGCATTTTATCACTTTTGACTATTTGATTCTCCAACTTTAATATGGAAAATACACACACATAGTCTGTAAACACTGGCAGAGTGAGAAACTCCATATTCTGACAACTGCAAATTCTGTGATATGTCTAAGAAAAAAAAAAGTTACCAATTCAGTTTAAGTTAGTGCAAATGGACTAAATATTTATATAGAAGAACAGTGACAAAAGACTTTACAATATCACTGTCCTATTCTATGCATAGAATCGCTGTTCTCAAAACCCTACAAACTAAATAGACGTGACAGATGAATGATGAGAAGAGAAACTGTTTCTTTCCTTCAAAAGTGGCAGCTGAGCAGGAATCCACTGAATCCTAGTTTAAAGCTTTAATTTCTTCATAATTATTTTTCTCTGTACTTGTAAGGGGTATAGGTAACTTCTACACTATCATATTCAGCTGCCTGTTGGAATGGTGCCATCAAGGAGAGGTGCTATGCCGAACCTCGTTCTCACCAACAAGGAGGGGCTGGTGTGGAATGAGAAGCTCAAGAGTAGCCTTGCCTGCAGAGATCATGAAAAGGTGGAGTTTAGGGTCCTGAGGGAAGACGGGAGGGAGCACAGCAATCTCAGTATCCTGGATTTCAACAGAACAGACTTTAGCCTCTTGAGGGATCTACTTGATAGAGCACCATGGGACAAAGTCCTGGAGAGAAGAGGGGCCCAAGAACACTGGTTAGTATCCAAGGATCACTTCTGAGGAGTGATGCATCCCAAAGAGAAAGTCAGTCAGACAAAAACAGCAAGATAACTGTGTGGATGGGCAAATATCTCCTGGAAAAACTCAAACACAGAAGAGAAGAAAGTGGAAGCAAGGACAGGTAGCCTGGGAGGAACAAACAGCCAAAGATCAGGTTATGAAAGCCACAGCCCTGACAGAATTAAATCTGGCCAAGGTCATCAAGGGCAATGCGAAAAGTTTCTAAAGGTATGTCAGTGATAAAAGGAAGACTAGAGAAAATGTGGGTAGTCTCTGGAAGGAAACAGAGACCTGGTTACCTGGTGTATGGAGAAGACTGAGGTACTCAATGACTTTTTTGCTTCATTTTTCACTGAAAAGTGCTCTAGCCACCTAGATCACAGAAAGGAAAGGCAGAGGCTGGGAGAATAAAGGACCACCCACTGTAGGAGAAGATAATGTTCAAGACCAGATAAGGAACCTGAAGAAGCACTAGTCCTTTGGACCTGTTGAGATATATCTACAGGTTCTGAGGGAACTGGACAGTGTAGTTGCTAAGCCATTACCTATCCTATTTGGGAAGTTGTGGAACTCTGGTGAAGTTCCCAGTGACTGGAAGAGGAGTAACATTACCCCCATTTTTAAAAAGGGAAAAAAGTAAGATTTTTTTCTGGGGAACTGCAGGCCAGTCAGTCTCAGCTCTGTGCCTGCCAAGATCATGGAAGAGATCCTCCTGGAAACTCTGCTAAAGCATGTGGAAAATGAGGAGGTGATTGTTAACAGCCAACACAGCTTCACTAAAGGCAGCATGCCTGACAAATCTGGTGACCTTCTACAACAGGGTTAGGTCATGGACTCAGAGGGGAAGAGCAACTGACATCATCTACCTGGACACGTGCAAAGCATTTGATACTGTCCCATACGATATCCTTCTTTGTAAATTGGAGAAGCATGGATCCGATGGACAGACCATTCACTGGGTAAGAAATTGGCTGGGTGGTTGCACTCAAAGAGTTGCAGTCAACAAATCAATGTCCAGATGGAGGCCAGTGATCAGAGGTGTTGTTCCCCAGTGGCCAGTATTTGGACTAGCACTATCTAAAGTCTGTGTTGGTGACATGGACAGTGAGATTGAGTGCACAGTCAGAAAGTCTGCCAATGTCATCTAGCTGTGTAGTGCAGTTGACATGCTGGAGGGAAGGGATGCCATCCAGAGGGACATAAACAGGCTTGAGAGGTGGCCCTATGCGAACTTCATGAAGTTCAACAAGGCCAAATGTAAGTTTCTGCACTTGGGTAAGGGCAATGCCAAGCACAAGTATAGGCTGGGCGGAGAATGGATTGAGAGCAGCACTGAGGAGAAGGACCTGGGGGAGTTGGTTGATGAGAAGCTCAGCATGAGCTGGCACTGTGCACTTGAAACCCAGGAAACCAAATGTATCAAAATACATTTTGATGCATCAAAAAAAGGGTGGCCAGCAGGTCGAAGGAAGTGATTGTCCCCCTCTACTCTGCTTTCATGAGACCCCACTTGGAGTTCTGCATCCACCTCTAGGACCCCCAGCACAAGAAGGACATGAACCTGTTAGAGCGGTCCAGAGGAGGGCCACAAGGATGATCATTGGGCTGGAGCATTTTTGATGCAAAGACAGGCTGAGGGTGTAAGGGTTGTTCAGCCTGCAGAAGAGATGGCTCCAGGGAGACCTTACAGCAGCCTTGCCATACCTAAAGGGGGCCTACTCAAAAGCTGGAGGAGGATTCTTTACAAGGGCATGCAGTGGTAGGACAAGGGGTAAGATCTTTAAACTGGAAGAGGGTGGACTTAGATGAGATATTGAGAAGAAATTCTTCACTGGGAGGGCAGTGAGGCACTGGACCAGGTTACCCAGAGAAGCTGTGGATGCCCCATCCCTGGAAGCGTTCAAGGCCAGGATGGATGGGGCTTTGAGCAACCTGGTCTAGTGGGAGGTGTTCCTGCCCATGGCAGGGGGGTTGGAATCTGGTGACCTTTAAGATTCCTTCCAAGCCAAGCTGTTCTATGATATTTTGTGTGGTTTTGCATTCAGATATTCCGAGTTTAACTTATCTTAAGAGGAGTTATCTTTGCCTTTGTTACAGAGCATCCTGGGACCAATGAGAGGTGCTTTATTTTGTCAATGTTCAAAATTAGCTCTATGAAAATGACAGTAGTAGAATTGCTTTAATTATAAGATGAAACTGTTATCCATAGATTTTTTTTAGAAAATCCAGCATTCTGATATTGTCAGTAGCTGGCCACAGAGATGTCATCCTGGAGCTGAAGAAAAGGGCTGAACACCAGCTCTGAGTGGTTCAGCTGAAAGAAGTTAATTCCCAGACGCTGAAGTGCAAAAGAGAGCTTTGCTGACAGCATATGCAACAGATGTCTATTAATGCAACGGAAGCTATTACTGCCTCTTTGCTCCAGTAGTGTAGGTCTAGGAAGGCAATTCCCTTCATGCCTTGCTTTGATGGCATGTGATTTTTAGAAAATGAAAGGACAGTGAAGTCAATGCTCTAGGATGCTTTTTAGAACTTCAGAAAATTGCATATAAAGTACTCTTTTAAAGAAAAAATGATGGGACTGTGAGCACTCAGAAGTAAATGAATACCAACATTAATGTTACCAGAGTAATTTCAATTTAGCTCACTCAAGCATAGTTATTAAATGATGATACATTTATTTTCACCTGACCTTGGTCTCATTCAGTATAAAGAAAAGACTCAATATGGGAATATTTCTCAAGTTGCTGGGTAATGGAAGGGTTGGTGATCAGATCTATATTTCACCTGTTGCAGGAGTTTTAATGTGTCACCAAATGGGGTATTTGGTTAGCAGAAAACTAAAGACAGCTCTAGCTATGAAAGCAGTGCTTTAGCAGAATCTATATTTCCAGTATCTCCTGTCACTGCTGCAGTGTCTTTGTCATTCTAGACAAGTTACAACCAAAGTTTTCATTGACAGTCACTAATTGTGTATTGCTATTTTATGGTGACTGTACTGAAAAAAACTGCAAAGAGATGAGCACTCACAGCTGTGAGGTCAATCACAGTCCTCTCAATATATTAAATTATAGAAAATGCTAACTATGCTGAAAAGAAAAATGTAAAATAAAATAAAATAAAAACTAGACAGATAGCTTTAAATGGGATACCCAAAAGTAGTGTACATTTTACAATAGGATTCCCATTCCTCTATTGGACCTCATAAAGCAGGGTTGCTATTATTTTCAAATGAGGAAGTCAGAAATGAAACTTGGACGCCCACACCCTTCAGGTTATTTTGGAATGATCAACATATAAATGGATTACCTGGTGGCATATGAAAGTTTTGTTATGGCTGTCTCAAAAGGTAAGTATTTAATAACACACACACAAAAATGAGAGGGATGGGCAGAAGTGCCCAAACTGATGTCTGCAGTGTCCTTGTCTGTAAAGCCAAAATCTGTCCAGACCTGTCTTCTCTCTCTAGTAAGCCAACATTTTTTTTTTTGTTTGTTTGCTTGTTTGTTTTACAAAAAGCTTTGAAATCATTTGTTCCTCCAGGCTCAAGCCTGAGAAACATTAAACATACACAGATGTAGAATAGCAGTAGAATAGCATGTAATTCAAAGTCTACATTTCACTTTGCATCTTTAACATGAAATACGTATCTTGAAAGAATTTTCTTTTTCTTCTAGATATTGTAAAAGAATTTATTCTTGAAACATACAGACTAAATGAAAACCACCATGCTACCAACAGCATTTTGTGGACAGGGAAGGAACTAGAAATGTGGCAGAGCTCTACTAGTATGGAGTGTTTTACTCTGTCTGAATATATTGGCACATCATAAAGTTTTCTGCCAATTAATTCAACCAACAAGCAGGATTTTTTTTTAAGTTACCTTCTAATGTCTTCATTTCTTCAATTAGTTTTCCTGTTAGGAAGGGGCAGCAAAAATTTTGTATCATATGCATCAATCGGAACTTTACTTTTTAGTTTTATTAAGTCAATAATATATTCAATATATAGTCAATAATATATTCATTAAGTCAAATATATTGCTGTTAGAATTCTTTTATACTTTTTAGTAATGTCTGAGCTGCATATTTACAACAATGTTAATACTAGAGAGGAAATATTTTCAGGCATTCTATAGTTAATACTGCAGTTCTGGACCATATACATGGTATATCTCTTTGACAAAGTGCCTTTTGTTGTTTTTGTTTGTTTGTTTTTGTTTTATGGAAATCTCTCTCTAGCTTTAAGGATAAATGTTGCTGCAGCTCTCCAATTAGACAAAGGTATAATTCTTCATTATTTTTCTTCCCCTTGAACTTTGGAAACAGTAGGCCATAGCCCAGCAGAGACGTTTTCTCTAAAGTGCTTTTCTGAAATTCATGAGACGTTCTCTTGTACTCATTACATTATTGCCTGTAGTTAAATATCTAGGCAGAGCTGTAGGAAGAGGAGGTAAGAAAGTCTCCCAAAGGGGGACAACTATATCTGTGAAACCTTAACACAGCTGTTTCCACAGAGGATAAAAAGATAAACACAGCATAAATGAAAGGAGAAAGAATGGTTATACCCTGATATGTTTACAACCCCACCTACAAGAGGAGAGGAAATGATTCCCTAGGGATAAGAATACCTTGCTATGGCTTTGCTTAGATATTTATTGTGATTCAAGGTCCAATTTATTCTACTGATGCCTTAAAGTCCAAACATATGAACCTTCCAAGATACATTTAAAATATTTTCTGTTTTAGCAGGGTCCACTCATTGATTTTAATGACCTACTGTAGAAAGAACGGTGGTTAAGGTGTTAACTGTCCGACACAGAGCTGAAAGAAAGTTCAGTATGTATTTATCATTACTGTGAATAAAATAACATCAAAAAAGAATAATAAATTACTTTTTGCATATTTTATTATTATCAAAGAAATTGACAATATTAATACAAAGTTACAACTCATTATTTGAAAGAACACCCAGATTTGTTCTGTACTTAATGTAGTAAGGATCCTTGTGGTACATTTTCTAGTATTTTGTCCTAAATAGTTTTTAAAATCTCATTATAAATATCTGAAGCTCCACTGGCAACAGTAATGAAGTTTTATGGCTGAACTATATTTCATTATTTAAATAAAACATAATAATGAACAAATTTATTTTTCTGTTTTGAATATCATCATCCTAATTGTTATTATGGTTTTAGTCCATCTTGATATTTCTATATAGTATTTAACCTTATATATGAGAGTATAGGTTATTTTTATATCTTATTTTTTGTCGTCGTTTATCCAACATACTTCAGAAAATTAGGCTAAGATTGTCAGGCACTGCAAGGGCTCTTAAGCACCATTAAAACTCTTTCTGAATCTGTTTTTAAACCCACAGTACTCCTTTGTGAATTTCAGTGTTAATTATTATCTATTTTAGTGACTTGACTAGTTTTCCTAAACTTCTTTGTGTTCTCTGTAATGTCTCAATACATATAATGTTCAACACTAAACAAGATTTTCCAGATATATTTCCAGCATTCCTGATATTGCCACCTATCTCTTCCCTCTATGCCATCAGGCTTTTTCATACACATTAGAGCTTCATGACACTTTGGACTTTTAATTTCCATTAAATTGAAATTTGCTGCTAAATAACTCATATGACTGATCAAGTCAACTGTCATATAACTACTGTCTTCCCCCATGATGGTCTTCAAAGTTGATTAAAAAAGGGACCAGATCATCACATAGTGTCTAATTTACTGTTGAGCTGGGATGATTTGCACTAAATGAAGATCTGGTGCTCTGGTGCTAGAAGACAAGCTGAATTTTTCATCTTCACATTTGTTTTTATTACCCTCTGAAAAGTATGCAAGAACAAAATATATATTAGTCAAGCTGTGTATATTGATCTAAAATATTTATATTTTCTAAAGTCACTGGTTATTGATTTCATAATTAAAGAAACATAAATAAATAAATAAATAAATAAAAACAGAGCACATTAGACTATGTTCTTGAATTCCTGATTAAATAAGTTAAAATGTTGTGGCATCATTTGCTCAGCTGAATCTTGTGGAAAACCTGTCAAGAGTCTACCATACAACATCTGGAAAGATAAAAAATATAAAAAGCATACAATTTGAAAAAGTCCTATTCACAAATGGTGCTGTACCTTTTGAAAGGGATAAAAGCAGCATAAAAAGGAATAAAAACATTATATATGTGTAATGCAGAATCTACATCTGACACTGAGTATTTTCAAGGAGTTATACTTCATCATAATTTCACTAGCAATAACATGCCAATAGCTTTTAAAAAATCATAGAAAAAAATCTAGTTGCATTTCAGAACATGTACAAATCACTGTGAGTGGGGCTTGTGTGATCATAGGAATGTCTTAACAGTTTACAAAACAGTCCAGACTATATTTTGAATAAGCAGGGGAGGTAGAACTGGGTGGGAGGAAGAATCTGGATTTTATAAGTCCCTGTTGAGACTGTTCCCTGTTCTCAAGGATGGAGAACCATCAGAGTTTTTAACTAAGATGAACTTCAGACCATCTGAATTAATCTCCTGGCAGATGTTGCAGTATGGCACAGAAGGGAAAGTGTTATCAAGAGAAGTACAAAAATATAGGAATATTTGTATGTAGTTTCCACATAACCCAATCCTAAAGAAAGGAAGAAAGACCCAATTCTAAAAGACATGAAGGACTTCCAGAGAAGTACTAACTCCTTTCACTACACCTACACTTACACCTCCTTTCACTTCTCAACTTTAAACAGAAAAGAAAAACAAACAGAAGAACAAACAAACAAATCCTGTATTTTTCAGTTGTGTCTCTTTCTAAGGGAGGTACAAAGGACAGGAGTTGAAACAGTATACATTGCCTGACAAAAACAAGCTGAAAACCCCGCTATGAATTTTAGTTCTCAATATTAAACCTCGTGTGTTTAATCTTGGTATACTGCAAAGGCACAAGCTCCTCCTACCACTCCCAATAAATGAATGTCCAGCTCTAAATCTCACCCCAATTTCTTGCACCAGAAGTAGTGGGAGAAGTTTTGAATAATCATGATGATAAAACAATACTTGGTCATAATGACCCGATATAACCATGGTAGATTAACACTGAAATACTGGAAATAGCTCTCTAGTTCAGAGAAACTCCATTTCCCATTTAATAGCTTACCAATTACTTCAAGCCAGCAGGGACAGAGGGAAAACTAATGATAGAGGTTCTTTTTTTTTTTTTTTTTTTATTGTAAAGTACATTATAAGATCACACAATCAATAATACTCAGCTCCCTGAGCAGGATCCAATGGATGTGCATTAAAATTTAAAGAGGGCAGTGAAGGAGCACACTTACAAAGATCAAGTCATCCCCATGGCCTTAAACACTCTGACCAAAGAGCATAAGGGTAAGTGAGGAAAATCCATTAGAAAATGTGTTGAATGAGTGATGATAGAGAGGTGATAAAGACTCCAAGAACATCAGGCATAAAGATTGACCCTACCCAGGTACCCGAAGGAGAGAAAATGGAAAGCATCCAGAATTAGATAAGAACATCTGTGGCTGAACCCATAAGAAAACAAGACAGGGATTTTTAGAGCTGCTGTGAAAGATATAAATGACTTATTCCCATTCAGTTTAATTAGGCGGCTGACTCCCTCACTGCTGCTTGAAAATCCCAGCCTCTGAACATATTCACTGCTGATTGCTTCCATCCCTGAAGTGTTGGCAGTTGATTAGAAGGTTTCCAGGAGTATTTTTTGTTAAGTATCAGTGAATTATATAACAATTACAGCTAATAAATGTCCAGGTTAAAAAAGCCAGAATGTGTAAGACACACAAGACAGTTTCTAAAATAGAGTGTATCCCCTCAAGGAAGCAAACTGCACCCTCATCACTGTGATTTTAGTTTACAGGTGCTTCAGGATGTTTCAAGATTACCTTGAAATGAAATATTCATATTCAGGGTATTTCTCTACAAAATAACCAATATAGGTTAAATTCAAATGGAGAACACAAAGTCTGGCTCCACATTAACTTCAAGGAGCCAGTCACAGGCCAGTTACATGCCATGCAAGTCTTCACGAGGAAGAAGCCATCTTCAGACAGGGGTGCAGAACTATTCATTCTAAAAAAGATAACAAAAAAAAAATGAAATGGAAATCATCAATTCAGGAGCCCCTGGACAGCTGTAGCATCTTCACAACAGTGCAACATACTTATCTTAGGGAACAGGCCATGGCATTCCTTTACCCATACTAATTTTGTTATCCTTGACCATAGTGGCCAGGTTGAACCTGTGCTGGGCTTTGGCCTTCCTGATTTTGTTCTCTGCACAGTTCCCTGCTCAGCCACACTGGTCTTCCCCACCAGCCCATCCTACGGCACACAAGGACAGCCTGCTCCTGTGCCTTTTAAACTTCCTTCCTGAGGAGCGTCCAGCCTTCCTGGACCCCTTTGCCCTTCAGGACTTACTCCCAAGGGACCCTCCCCAACAGTGTCCTGAACAATTCAAATTTTGCCTTCCGGAAGTCCAAAGTAGCGATTTTACTGATGCCACTCCTGACTTCACCAAGAATAGAGAACTCTACCATGTTACAGTCACTCTGCCCGAAACAACTCCCTACCACCACATCTCCCACCAGTCCTTCTCTGTTTGTGAACAGCAGGTCTAGAAGGGCACCCCCTCTCGTAGTCTCACAAATCAGCTGAGTCAGGCAGCTCTCTTCCACACACTCCAGGAACCTTCTGGACTGTTTCCTCAGGGCTGTATTGTATTTCTAGCATATGTCCAGAAAGTTGAAGTCCCTCATGAGGACAAGTACAGGCGATTGAGCGACTTCCGCTGGCTGTAGAGTGCCACATCTGTCTTTTCATCCTGGTTTGGCAGTCTATAACAGACCCTCACCAGGATATATGGCAAGCCATATATGCCAACGAGGAAATCTTTTTAGCAGACACTCTGATATAAGTAATTTCTCCACACACTGGAAATCAAATTCATCCACATTATTCTTCTGTACCAGAGAGCAGTTGTTTTTCAAGGGGCAGAAAATAGTTCCTCATTCATCTTATAATAAGTGTTGGATTTCTCACTAGTCACATAGCAGTTACTTTAAAAACTTAATTCTCTGTTTCTTATTATTTAATGCAAGAAAAAGTGAACAAACAAAAGGAAACAAGGAAATGAGAAATTTAGAAACTATGCTAGTGGTGTATTTGAATTGAGTGGCAATTTATAGTTGTCTAGTACTGAAGGGTTTAGCGATACTTTTTATTTCTAAGCCGAGAAAAGTTAAATAATATTTATCTGATTTTGTATGGTTAAGCAAGATGATCAGCCAAGACACAGTATTTCATTTAAAAGAAGTACCCTAGTGGCACTAACAGCAGTATCAATTATAGAAATGTTACAAACAACAAAAACATTCAATTTCCCAACAAAGGTCAACAGTAAATCTATCTAAAATATGTAAGACTCATAAAAGTAATGGGTTTACAACTGTGATTGAAACAGATGTTCACAAAATCAGTATTTAAATATGAAGACACCATAAAATAAATGAAGACAGAATTAATTTAACAAGTTATCTCAAGAGCCGAAAGAAATGAATGAACTGTTACTCATACAATTCAGAAGGATTTTCTTCTCTCTAAAATAAGTGAAAACAGAACCGAAAGCATAGGGTCAAATTCTGTCACTAGATAAGCTCAATGACAGTAGTGTAAATCTGTCTGTGCAACCAGGTGCTGAGTCTGATGTGTAGCAACAGAAAAAAAGAGATACTATTAATAAAATTGTCTATCTTGTTATAGAAGAGCAGTAAGCCAGCCTCATTCTCTCTGTACAAGTTTCATATTGACTCAGATTCTCTAACAGCATAGTTCTTTACCTATATAAGTATTAGAAGACAGAAGCCATAAGAATGAGATTACATTTTTACAGAAGTTTTGAGCAAGAGGGAAGGAGGGAAGGAAGGAGGAAAGGAAAGAAGGGAGGAAAAAAGGAAAGAAGGAAGAAAAGAAGGGAGGGAGGGAGGAAGGAAGGAGTAGTTGTCAATATATATCTGACAAAGATATTCATATTTTTGGAATACCTTCTTCTATCAGCTGTTTCATCTTTTGTCATTCCTCTCTGGTATGACTGTTTGAAGGGGTAGAATGGTATTTGACTCTTAAAGATTCAGGAATTTCTAAAAAGGACAGGTTCTGATTGAGAGTTTCCGACTAAGTAATGATCTTGGTGCAAGCTTTTAAACAGGTTCAGACTGACACCTGAAAGCTGCAATTGGTTCAGAATGTCATGCACCACAGAGTATTAGTTTTGACTATCTACTATATTGCTGTATATTGAATAACAAAAAATAAACCCATACTGCATGTCTAATTTTAGTGTAATAAACACTGCACATATATTAGTTGCCTTTTTAAATTAATATTCAGCACCAAATTCAATACTGTTCTTATTTTTATTATTTTTTTATTTTTTGTCTCATCAACAATTTTTCCTTTAGTCTAACAAAATTCTAAGAAAGTTACTAAAATGTCTCACTTCCTAAAAGCCAAGTTCTCTGCTGCTTATTTTCATTAAATATATAATTCTGGGGAGTAACAAAGAAGTGCTTGTGAATCATGAGCAATGTAGAGCTCACTATTTGAGAACCAACTACAGCATTATTCTAACCCGTAGACAATAAAATGTTTCTTTTTCCTCATTGTAGGATCTGACCCTACAATGTCCTTTTTTACTCAGGCAGTAAGTTTTGCTAGAGTATAGACTAATGATTGTCACATGGACCTTCCTTAGTGTTGTGTTGGGATGTATCTGCAGGTCTCTGTAATTTTCTGTCTGGTATACTGAAAATTGCAGACACTGTGAGCTATTTCTTCTTCCGTTGAAGTTTCTCCAGTTTTGGATAGTGGCTTTAGCATATTTTATCTCAGAGGACTTTTCCAAAAGTATTTTCTGACATATCTGTCAAGAGAGTTTAAAGTTATTTCTTCATTAAAAGATTCTATATACTACCTAGGTCTTTTGAGTTTTTTATAACATACTTTGAAAAAGAGCTTGAGGTAGCAGAATATACAAAACCAAGTGACAATATGCTAATAGAAATAGCACAGAAGTATCTCACCTTAGGAAGCAATTCACTGCTTCAGTATTCAAAGCAGATTCCTAGTGCATATTTACTCAGTAATTGAACACTCAGTGGATGAAGCCTTAATTTAACATCAGCATTGGATTCTCCTCATAGTTAACATCTTACAGAGTAAGTGGGCATTCTCCTGAAAGATGTGCATCTATGGGCTTGACTGTGGTGTCAATTAGGTATTTATAAAAATAACCTTAAAAATAGCACTGACTGGAAAATGCAGGTGGAGGGGAATGCTATTATATAGACCATTCAAGTTCAAGTTTCGTAGTCCCCCCTCTTTTTTTTTTTTTCTTTTTTTTTTTTTTTCCCTAATATATTAAAAGTAATTAAATGTTAGATTACTTTTGAAGAGCACTTTGAACTAAAGCCATCATTTTAATGATATTGTAAATTTCCTGCATGGATATATTTGTCTGCTTTTTTGTGTGTGTGTTTTTATTTATTTATGTATTTTTTATTATTATTATCTTTTGGTGGTGGTGGTGGGCTTTTTTGTTGTTGTTGTTGTCATTGTTTGTTTGTTTGTTTAAGTACAGAGAAGTTTGCATTTAACATCTAAATAATTTAATTATTATGTACATTGTAACACAAAAACAAACAGAACCTTCTAAAGAAAGCAATTCATAGCTTCTAGCCTCTACAATGATGAGCACTCTGATGTTTTCACCCATAACTTCACAATTCTTAGTGCAAACTCTTTCAATCTTGTTTCCATCAAACACATCTTCTTTTTCTCATTTGGACCTTGGAAAGGGGAGACTTGTGTTTATGATCACCACCAGGCTAGGGTATCTCAAGCTTCATTGGCAAGTATTAAATGATTTTTTGGTCTATCCTTTCTCCTTTTAATACTTTGAGGGATAAAAGACAGCAAAAGAAGTGTCTGAGATTATTCAGTACAAGATGGTCTTCATTATTCCTCTTGACCTCCAACAAATTTTTTGTAAGGGTCAAGAAGAGAGCTACAAACTTACTCTTTCTGCTAGCAGCCTGTTCATACTTTCTTCCCCCAAGAATTAGACAGTTATTCTAGTTCTCAAACTACCAGAATTTTTTTTCTGAGAATATCTCTTCTTCAGCACCCATACCCTCCTCAATATGTCTATGTCAAGTTGGCCATGGATAGGGACTCCTGTGGGAAGGGACAGCACTTCCTTGCCTCCATGAAGGTAATTTCCCATCCCCTTCCTCCCTTCTTTCCCACCTTCTTCCCCTTCCAGTAAGCATAAAGAAAGACTGAGAAAAGAGTGAGAAAAGAGAAATGCAGAGGGAAAAAAAATGGTGGGAATTGTCAGGAAAAGGTTTTGCAATGACCTTCGAGCCAGGAAAAAAAAAAAAACAAAAACAAAACAAACAAAAAAAAAACTGGTGGAGAAAATTTAGAGATGAAGAAGAAATACTTACAGTCTGTGAGACAGAATAAGATATTTTGCTCTATAGCATACCTTGCAGTGCTTTAATTCTCTATGTTCCTTCCTCTGGCCATTACCTAGTATTTGTTCCCATTTGAGCTACTGAATAATCCCTGAGAAGTGTCTGTTGAGGGTACTGCACCAGTGAGGTGTCCAGATCTGTGGCTATCAATAATTTTTACTTCCCCAAACAATCCCTCTATGCAGTCAAAAATTATCTGGTACATTTTTGTCTTGTCTTTGGATATTAGGAGTTGTTCAGGATCTTCTCATACCACAGCTTAAATAAGTACGTTCTATGTGAAGAGCTTTCCAACCTGACACAAGATAATAATCTTGCTTTCAGCAAAGTGCACTTTGTAGCCTGTATAGCAACACAAGCATTTGAAATGAAATCCCATTGTTTGGAAAGCACGGGTTTTAAAAGCTACTGTACCTCCCTCTGTGTTGTAAGAATTCAAAGTAAATTTTGACACTTGGCATTTTGCACCTTCTCAGCAGAAATAGAGGCAAAAGGTAAATCCACATCATTTTATTTATTTTCTGTTATGTAAAAGGTCAGATTTTCTAATTACTTTTGTCTAGTGGTGTGGATTTTCTGCTGGATGTTTCTTGGCTATTTTTCCACTATCAGTATTATACTGTTCATCTTCCTTCTGTTTAGCTATCACCTCTGCTTCCTTCACAAAGCTTTCACACAGCTAAGGTATAAGCCTGAATATCTAAGAAAATAAGAAGCCTGCAATCTATTGAAAATATTGCAAGAAAACTGAACAGAAAACAAATTTCCAACCCATGTGTCTTATGGAGACCATAGCAGTATCTTCTGTGTCCATGTAATATAAAATATTTGGCAAGAGGTATGTTTATTTCAGGGAAATATACCCAAAGTCAGAAAAAATTTTTGAACTCATAGGACTGATGCTTATGCCCTTTTTTCTCCCAGATTTTCCTTAATCCTGCTCCGTGGAATGCATACAGTGTGGCCATGTAAATGCAGGGCATGGTGGTACCCCGAACTATCTCACTGGCTGTTGGGGTGTGTATCAGTAGCTCTAAATCCCTTTCCCATTTGATTTGGAGATGAAATCAGGGCTGACTTTTTTTTTTTCTTTTTTTTTTCTTTTTTTTTTTTTTTTTCCTTCCAGAAATTTAATACCAAACCTGAGCAACTTATCTGGTGGAAAGAAGAGCTGAAACCACTACACTCTTCAGAAAGATCTTCTTGAGAGTGTTAGGTGTATTTGCATTGAAAAGCTATTTTGCTAACAGAGTGTTTCATCACAATTGGTGCTGGGTCACTGCACTCAGACACAGTTTTTTGGGGGGAGTTGAAGGTACCAGCAAGGAGTAGGAGGTAAGGAGGACATTAGGTTTTGGTCACTGTACCCTAAGTCTGAAATTAATTGTTTGGAGCTATTTGGAGAAACTATACAGAGCCTTATAACTTCTGGAATTACAGTTTTCATCCTCACAGTTAGTACCTCAGAGCAAAGCCCAGCTAGTTGCTGGTGGCATGAAGCAAGAATAGTTTATTTCCTCCTTACAAAAGTAGTCTGAATATTACATTTAGTATGCTCTCCTAAAACTTTCTGCTTTCTGTTACTAATTTGTAGTTCTGTTCAGCATGGTCTGTCACAATGTCAATATTATCAACTGAAAAATATAATTGAGTCTGTGAAGTTTTTAAAAAGTAATATAATTCGGGTCAGATCACCACTATTCATCATAATTTGATAAATAGTATTTTCCATTACTTGACCAACAGTGCTTTCATTCCCTTTAGGACAGCTTCTTTTTGTCCTTTGCATCATTGTGGCATCAGACATAACTTTGTTATTTCCACATTGAACTTCATTTCATGTGCATGTCTGTTGGAAGAGGTTCACACAGTCTTTTGGGATAGTAGAAGATATCCATACCAGGATAGCAGAACACTAGTGGATGTTTTTCTTATTAATGATTTTCGAAAACAAACAAAGAATCAAACAAATAAAACAAACCAAAACAAAACTAACCAACCAACCAAAACAAAACAACAACAACAACAACAAAAACAGTTAAGTTTGACATGCAAGTAAAATCTCACTGTTATTTCATGACCAAAAAAGTATCTTCCAGAATCCCCAAAATTTTTGAATTCCAGCAACAGCTACTCTCCAAGCAGAGTTAGTGCTGTAGATTGAATAATTGTGATATCACCAGAAAGAATCCAGCAAAGATTTTCAGAATGAGAATTTTTATCTAGGGCTTTGTTCCATAAAAATAGAGAGAGCACTGCAAGAATATGTGTCCTGGTTTTCAAGCCATGAACAAGCATGGTCTTTGACACTGTTCCTGAGTGTACTATCCATAAGACTATAAAAGGATGGTTTTGCTTGTCTTTTATTCCATTCTAAACGTTTCACTTGAGCTGTTGCTAATGTGGCAATCATGCCCAGCAAGTGTAAAAAGGTTGCCGAGCTCTTCTGGTTGAATACAAGGAAGATACTCTTTTGCTTTTGCTCCTTATATCTGTCTTATCTTTTTATAAAGTCTTTAATCAATGGGCCCAAATTTTAAAATCTTTTCTCTTTCTTTTTTTTTTTTTTTTTTTTTTTCCCTTCACTCTCAGCTACCTCCAGGACATCATGTTCTGCAAATTACAAATGCTCCCATCTTCCCATTGAAAAAAACATTGCCAAGGGGTCCTTGTCTGACTCCAGCTGCTTATTCTTCCTTCTAACATGCCTTTTCGAATAAACCACCCCCAGTTTCTTAGGCAGAATGATTATGAAGCAGCAGTTTGTGCAGTGCTCCATAGCCTAAAGGAGAAAAATGCGACTTTGCCATCAGCCTGAAGAAAAGACCAGTGCAGACAGGAGTCACTGCGTGTTCAGTTGTTTCTCCCCAGCAAGATGTGTTAAGCACACAGCTCTTGCAGCCTGGAGCAGCTGGAGCTCTTACTGCTGTAGGAAGCTCTATCAACTTTCTCTTCCCATCCTCTGGGATAAAGGTAAACCTAGAAGGACTCTTTTTCATTCCCCTTCTTCCTAATTGGTAGAGGAAGAAGAGGGCTTCTTAGGCCACCCTACTTCCCTGTGAAAGCCGTGTCTCAGCCCACAAATACATGACTTGAGTCAAAGATACATGGCACCCGTACACAACCCTCCTGCCTGCATTTGCTATGATTCTAACTGGTGGCTGTAGTTACCTGCCGGTCACTAACTCCACGAGCTGTGAGCACGACAGCACTCAGCAAGTGCTCTACCTCATTGTGGCACCAGCTTGTTTCCTATCAGGAAACAAATAGTCTACAGCCTGTCCCTGGCTCTAGCTCTCTGCCTGGCTTTAAATCCTGGCAGAGGACAGCTACTGCAAAGCGTGCTCATATTTCATTGGCAAGGAGTAGAAAGTATTCAGTACAATATACAATGCACGTTAGAGCTTTTTTTTTTTTTTTTTTTTTTCCACCTAAAATACTATCACACACTCTCATAATTTTCTAAGACACACAAGAGTATATATTAGATGTGTCTAGGTGATAATAAAAGATGTTTAACTTGTTTTATTCTGCAGGAGATAAGCCCGATCTGTTGAGTTGAACCAAGGTTGATCAGGAAGCATGTACAAAGATACAACCACAAGCAGGTTTTGGGGGCTGTGAGGATGAGCGTTCATTTTCATTCAAGTAACTTGGACTGTATGCTTCTTAACAAGGGAAAATACTGACAGGAGATCTACATCCTTCTTAGACTCCCTGTAAAATTGTGCCTGTTATACAGCATGTAAAATACACTAGAAAATATTTTCCAAGAATAATATTTCCTTCTAGGTGAATGTGCATTGTTGTGCAAATGCAGATAATGCAAATATGTATTGCCAATAATGCCAGTTCATGTCTTTTTAGATTTAGTCTTTAACACTTAGTCTTACCTAGCCAAATAGTTTGTAGCAGTAAATATTTTTATAGATTTAGAAAAGCATTTTTTTTTTTTTTAATTAGTGATTAGACTTCAAAAACACTTTAGGTATGCCAAAGATGTATTATAAACTTAGTGTTTAATATGCAAAATAAATTATTCAGTTAGATTAGTTAGATTTTTCAATGATCTTGGGAATCTGGAGAGGTCCCAGTATACGGGAAGCTGGCAAATGTTGTGCCAATTTTCAAGAAGGGTAAGAAAGAAGACCCTAGCAATTACAGGCCTGTCAGTCTCACGTCAGTGCCTGGTCAAATTATGGAGAAGATGATTCTTGAAGTTATTGAAGTGCACCTGGGGGGCAATGCAGTCATTGGTCCCAGCCAACTTGGGTTCATGAAGGGTAGATCCTGCCTAACAAATTTGATTTCCTTTTGTGATAAGATCACCTGTTTAGTCGACCAAGGGAAACCAGCTGATGTGATCTTTTTGGACTTCAGGAAGGCTTTTGACACGGTTTCCCATAGGATCCTACTGGACAAAATGTCCAGCATATAACTTAACAAAAACATCATCCAATGGGTGAGCAATTGGCTGATGGGCAGGGCTCAAAGGGTTGTGGTAAATGGGGCCACATCAGGCTGGCAGATGGTCACTAGTGGGGTCCCTCAAGGCTCCATTTCAGGGCCAGTCCTCTTCAATGTTTTTATAAACTATTTGGATGTAGGACTAGAAGGTGTTTTGGGCAAATTTGCCAACAACACCAAACTTGGAGGAGTTGTGGACTCGGATGAGGGTGGAAAGGCCTTGAAGAGAGATCTAGACAGAATGGAGAGCTGGGCATTCACCAACCACATGAAGTTTAACAAAAGCAAGTGCTGGGTCCTGCACCTGGGACGCGGCAACCCTGGCTATACTTACAGACTGGGCAACGAGACGCTGGAGAACAGCCCCGCAGAGAGGGATCTGGGGGTTGTGGTTGACAGCAAGTTGAATATGAGCCAGCAGTGTGCCCTGGCAGCCAGGAGGGCTAACCTTATCCTGGGGTGCATCAAGCACGGCATTGCTAGTCGGTTGAGGGAAGTGATTGTCCCGCTCTACTCTGCGCTGGTGCAGCCTCACCTCGAGTACTGTGTGCAGTTCTGGGCACCACAGTGCAAAAAGGACATTAAACTGTTGGAGAGTGTCCAGAGGAGGGTGACAAAGATGGTGAAAGGCCTAGAGGGGAAGACTTATAAGGAGCAGCTAAGGTCACTGGGCCTGTTCTGCCTGGAGAAGAGGAGGCTGAGGGGAGACCTCATCATGGCCTACAACTTCCTCACAAGGGGGAGTGGAGAGGCAGGTGACCTGTTCTCCATAAACACCAGTGATAGGACCCACAAGAATGGGGTTAAGCTGAGGCAGGGGTAGTTTAGGCTCAATGTCAGGAGGAGGTTCTTCACCGAGAGGGTGGTTGCGCACTGGACCAGGCTCCCCAGTGAAATAGCCACTGCACCAACCCTGTCTGAATTTAAGAAGAGATTGGACTGTGCACAGTCAAATGGTCTAAACTTTTGGGTAGACCTGTTGGACTTGATGATCCTTATGGGTCCCTTCCAACTAGGGATATTATCTGATTCTATGATTCTATGATTAGCAGATGATGAAGCCTATTTTTCTGTCGTTACAGAGTTCATGAACCTCCTGTCACACACTTGCCCCAGAAACACCTTTAAAGGTATTTACATAAATATCAGGTTAATAAATAAATATCAGAATATGAACCATTATAAACAATCAGGCCATATTCTGGTACATTGAAAGGGCAAAGTAGAACAGTGCTCAGTTGGTGAGATTGTGCTCTCACATCCCAGTGTACGCTTTCTCCACAGCACAACTTGCAGTTCTGTTCCCATAGCTGCCAAGCTAGAGCAATAATCGTTTTGAGTCATGGTTATCTCCCTGTGAGTTAAACTTCTTTCCTAGAGAAAACATGGCAAAGAAGAAGGGAAAAGAGACGGTTGTGCATGATGTACCCAGGTGTTGTCAGGATATGGGTAAGAAATACACCTGGACTTGGCTGCTGAAGCATATTTTCAGGTCCCCAGCACACAGCGCTACAAACCTCATGGCATGTAACATCACTTCAGACAGACATTGATTAATGTCAAACTGATGGGAAATGAAAAGCTACTTTTCAGTTTGTCAGAACATGACATTTTGATCTGGGCTGAACTGGCCTGAAATAATAAAAAAAAAAAAATAAAAAACTTTCTGTTTGAATTTTCCTCATTTGAGAAAATAAATAAATAAATAAATAAATAAATCTCTCCTCCTTCTATGATACTTTGTTTGTTTGATTGTTTGTTTGTTTGCTTGTTTTTGTTACAAACCTTTATTTTTATTTCTGTTTTCTACCACGTCAAAAAGCCAGCTAGATAGAAGATTCTTGGCTATGTGTAGCATTTTATTTGTAGAAAAGTCCTAACAGCACTGTGATAAAACATATGTTTAGATTGCTAATGATGGAAAGCCCTCTGGAAATGATGGAAAGACCTCTTCAACTTTCTGATGCCACAGAACACAATTTGACCTACACAACTTGACCAAAATCTCAACAGGCCTGGGGTATAAATTTAAAATGTCACTTTGAATCAAATCTATGTACAAGACAGTCCTCCCTAAACTGTACTCTTTTGTTCTTCAAAGCAAGTTTAATAATAGTGTTGCTCTTTGCTAGAATTGCAGTAGAAAAACAAAAAATCATAGAGCCATAGTTCAAATGTCTTGAGGAGGATTTCCAAATCCTTATCCTTAAGATAACTTAGGAGGATGGATTTCTTCCAAGATGAGAAACACTCCTGTTCCAAAGTCAAATAAATGAATAAGTAAATAAGTAAATTGTGATTCTGTAACATATTTTACAATATAAATAGGAATATTCATCCACATATTTAATCAGATAAATAACAAGGAAATGTGCCACGTGTGAATTGTGGCTAAATCAGCGTTTTCCTAGGAACTTTTGTTAGCTGAGCAGTATTTAAAGTCAGCAAAATTTGTCTCTCTTTTTGTTTCCTGAAGCACTTCTGAACCCAGCTGAAAATATTCCAGAAATATTATAAAGAAATTATCAGAATTCTGTAGGTGCCTTCTCCCATGAAGTCTCATGTGTTGGTGTTTAGTATTCAGGTTTTGAATATGGTCACCTCTGTCACATGTTCGTATTTTTCTTCTGTGCCTGGAAAAACTTGAGCTTATATTGATTAAACACCTTTCTTTGATAATAAGTGTGTATTTCACTGCCAGGCCAAACCATATCTAAAAATGTGCACAGATGCAGCTGAAAATAGCCTGTATTAGCAATTGAATAAAAAGTTTCATATAACCACAACTAATTTTGATTGCATTCCTTATTTGACTAGTTACGGATTCAAGAACTGATCCTGAGCCACATAAGAAACTTTTATCTGTACAGAGTTCTGTTGGCACTAGATAAAGAACATGAACAAAGTGGAAATGTTTTATGCTGTGTAAATATGTCACTTGGGTATAACTTAATTTTTACATTTCTCTAGAACCGAAAGTAACATCAACATTGTATTAGAGTCATGACAAATCCTTCAGTTCTTTTTCTAGATAAACAACCACAGTCTCATTAAGTTTGCTTAATGATTAATATAGCCTATATATGTATTGTGCAATATCCTTAAAAATAATAGTATTATACTATAATCTCCATCATTATCTGATTTTTCTTTGCTCAATAAAATAGCAAAGTCTCCTAGAGTGGAGACATTATATAAATTGTACTGTTTAGTAATAGCAATGTTCATTATGAGAGGCTTAATTATGGTCATCATTTACAAAAAAAATCAGTCTTGTCACAGAAAGCATAATAATGAATGTCTCTTGTTTAAAAATTAATGAACCATTTTTTTTCTAAAGGCATGAAGTCTACTAGTCTGCAGGGTGTCATCACTTTTATTCTCCCCTTTAAAATAATTAATATTCATGAAAATTAGATTCAAAATAATTGCAATATGAGAGTCTTTTTTATACTGCAATTTAGATACGTGTTTGTTTATTTAAATGGAAAACCACTCAAAATGGAAGTATAAAAAAGACTCTCATAAAAGCAGAAATTATTTTGTACACATAACCAAGTTGAAATTTTATTTATACTGGTGTAACTGAATGGCAAATCTAATACTACTCCAATTTGCAGCAGATTGGTTAGGAGCTTTTCTGCTTCTAGGGAGTAATATTCATTGCGTGTAGACTAAATTATAACTTACTGTGTGCTCCTCAAAGGAAGATGCACTCCGGTGCAGGAGTCCCATGCAACGCCTATACATAGGGATTAAGATAGGTTTATAGGTATGAGCTTTACAACACCTAAATTAGGATGAATTTTAGCAAGCCAAGAGGATGGAAAGCAGCTTTTAGCTTTCAGATGAACTTATATTTTATTTTATTTTTTTTCATAGTAGTAGGTTTCAGCTGATGTGCAAATTGAATGTTGTCATTTCTAAAATCAATCAGTTTGTAGTGAGCTTACTGGCATTTTGCATGTCAGTTTTAATTCAGTAGTTGTAACTCTGAGTTTGGCAAAACATGGATTCTTCATTAGAGAAGTCATTTTGTCCTTATTTAACTTGGCAAAGCAGGTTGGAAGTCCATACTTTTGAAACTTCATAAAAGTTAGCTGGCTGTGTTTGTTCCTTGCAATCAACAAAACAAATAAAGTGGATAAAAAATTACTACTCCACCGTATCAAAGAAATGGCCTGTTTGCAACCAGTTCTCTCCAAGAGGGTTGACTGTGATCTCTTTTGGGACCAGAGTCTACAGAGACTAGACTCTGACTAAACTCAGGAATCTCTCACACATCTAGAATAAATTACCAAACAAACAAACAAAAAATGCTGGCAATGAAAAGGTTTTAAAAGCTAAACTGTTAAGATAATTAAATGCATATTTCAGCAGTATTTATTTGGCATTGATTGGCTAAGGCCACTTACTGTGAAGAGCTGAATAGTTAATTCAAGTGCTAGGCATCTCCTGAAGGAGATGACCTCAGGGTCATATAATTGTAACAGTAATTTATTTAGCTGAAGAAACGAATATGTTTTCAATTAACTTGGCAGGCATTATAATAACACTAGTGGGATTTATATTTACTTATGTCACTCTGCTGTAAGGATAAAGTTATTGGATCTGTTTGCCTGTATTTAGTCCCCCAGTTCATGATTCTTTGCAGCAGAGATGTGAAGGTTTGCTCATCCTGATTAATAGGTGTCCAATCCTAATGCTGCAGATATTGGCATAATCACTCAAGGGACCTGAGGGACATACACACAACAGCAATACTGGCAGAAGACAGTGTTACCTACTTAAATCTTTCTCATGCTGATTTTTTTCCCCTATTACAGATTCTAAGGCTTCTCAAACTTACCCTATAAATTGATGCCTGATCTGAGGTTTTTTACCACTGGGGTTTTTGGAGGTTTATCACAGATATGTTATTCTGTTGGGATTTTTTTTTTTTCACTGCTTTAATCTGCTGTCACTATAAAACAGGAATGCAGTAATTCATTTGACTGTGCTGTACCTCAATACTACTTCAATACTGTGATCTAAACTTAATATATATATTTTAATTTTCCACTGTTGACACTTTTTCAGTGTTCACTGGTCAGGGTACATGTCAAAGAATGTATAATAGCTGTAATCTACCTCCCTACATTAATAGCTGTAATCTACCTACCCTACATCACAGTGTGTGATTTATGGAAATTTGTAGTCTAGAGTTGTCCATTATCAGCAACTACCATCACAACTAAATCAGCCATCAGCATTTTGAAGAAAAAGGTCCACAAGAGAGATAGGGGAAAATAAATAAATAAATAAATAATGGTAAAGAAGGTTTCTGATTCCTCTGTCTTTCAGGAAGCATAAGGATTATTCTGTGAAGGCTCGCGGTGGCCAAGGAGAGGAATGAGGTAGAGATGACTTTCTGAGCTCTGCCAGGAGAGGTCTCTGCAGGACTCACTACTGCAGGAGGTGCAGGGCAGCCCCCCATCGTATGGTCCCGGTTTTTCCCCTCTGTAGCTATGCCAGAGGGGAAAAGTGCAGCAGGCTCATTATGTATGTTTCAAATCAACCTTATCTGTAGCTTGTAGGCAGCTCAGTTTCTTCACATGCTACCATTTATACAAGTTAGAGGCAGATGAAGAAATCCGTTAGTGTTTAGAAACAGAGTAATCAAGTTGTTAAGACAGACTGGCTGAGTTGGTTTGCTTCATTTTTAACAGACACAAATCACGTGCCCCAAGAAATAGTTGAGTGAAATAGAACATCTTCCTAGGGTTCTCATTTGTAGTGTTTTCTAATCATGTAGGGCACTTATGTCAGTGCTTTAATCTTTTACTTACACACATGCTTAAATATTTTATTGAGCAGAGATCGGTTTCACTCTGTGTCAGCAAGGAGGATCCTGTGATTGCCTTATTTTCTGAGTCCTGACGATCTGCTGACACTACTTCTTGCTTATGGGAAAGCTCAGCATGCACCCAACAGTCCCACCAGTCAGGAGGGAATCTGAAGGGGAATCTTGTGAGCACCTCCACGATTAGCTGGCTGCTGAGCCTTCTCAACCACAAGTCAGAACTTCAGCTCAAGAAAGTCTACTATATCTTTTTTAGGTCTTCTGTGTACTTAGGAACTTTTTAAGAATCAGAAGGAAAAGTTTTGTTTCCTCAGCACATTTATCATTATGTTAAAGACTTCACCAATCCAGCAGAGCTCCAGAGTGTGTACCCTAGAAAGCTGCAAAGTCCATATGACCTTAATAGCTGGCCTTCAAAATATGCAACAAACCTATTTGATTTCATTTTTTGAAATATTTTGCAATCAGAGAGGGGGATGGAATTTTGCATATAGATGCAGGTCATTCTGTAGCCAGTGTCATTTTACAGAATTTGTTTAAATAAAAGGTATTTCCAAAGGAACTTAATTTTTCTCCTTTCAAATCACAAAGTTGTACAACTCTGCAGAGGCTTGGGAGAAGAGATGAGGAAATCAAAAAGCTGTTTAGTTTTCTTCAGTTTCACGCTCCCTGTTGACTAGGAGAATTGATGAGAAGAAAAAGCCAATGAGAAGTTTATAAGCACAATAGAAAATATTTTAGCAGCACTAAGCAGCATGTTTTCCTTTTATTACTCAGAGATTTGAAAGAAATTGATGGCAACAGCAAATGAGAAACTTTGATCAGGAAACTTATATAGGTGTTCAGACATGGATTTTAGTGACTCTGTGGATGCTGAGGCTTGAAAGTTGACTGTGATTTGCAAACAGGTTAAAATATTTGTGCCTTGAGTTGACTATGATCTTTAATTGTAAAAAGAAGATATAGTGTTAGGAGAACATTCATCAAAAAATAATAAAAAATAATAAAAAAGATCGGTTCCTTTCATTGGTGCTGTAAAGTCTCAAAAGTCTCAACCCCTCTTAAGCACTGCAGGGTGTTAACAATTTTGACTCTGTCCCAACTCATATTCTACTAAGTGTGTGAGGCCTCCTGCTGACATTACTTCAAGGACTTTGGGCCAACACAAAGCCTATTGAGTCTTTCAAGTTAGTGTGCACATCTGCTTTCAAATTAATTGACTCACTTGTAGTATTCACAACAGCTGTGACAGTTATGTTTTGTGACATTAAATGCTTTATTTTATTGATGAAAAAAAACATTTTTATTCAGGATTTTACTCCTTCAAACTGAATAATTTTGAAGAAGGATTCTTACATAGATTATGAGTCCTGCTTTAAAAGAAATGCTGTAATATCCTACAAAAGTAATCTGAAACAGTAAGGTTTACGGTATAGATTTTGCAGTGACTGTTGTAATGTTCTGTGTGATTGCTTTTGTAAGCATTTTCATTCTATCAAGCTCAACATTATTTGAAATACTGGAGTGATGAATATTGTAGGTTCCTATTCAGATACGTCTTATGTGGGCAGAGTTTAACTGATGTTGAGGAAATTGCTTCTGCCAACACCAAATCTGATCATAGATCTAGGGAATTAAGACCAAACCTCTCTATATGATATAAGTCAAAATCTATATAAAATTTTTGTGCAATAGAGTACATGTATTCTCTGTCAAACCTAACATTTTTCTTGGTAGTTGACAGGCTGAAACAGAGGGATAGAGGAGTGCTATCCTTTTCCCCACTTAAGATGGAAATGAGTGCCAGACAACCACTGAGATATCTCCTGGCTTTTGCATTTCTGTAGCCTGTCCTCCAGGTTCTCCCTACCCATGGTTATACAAAACTTTGTGGAGAGAATATCCCAACATCACCAGTGATGCCATCAACTTTACCTTCTTCCTTCACTATGACACAGGCTGCTTTATCTCACTTATTGGCTTTGTCCTCTTCCCAAGCATCAGTGAAAGGGAAAGAATTTCAAAGTGTTGTTGTGTTATAGGGACAACCCAAAGTCAAGAGCTTCTTATCTTGGCTTTATGTCTAAGCTTTGCATTTTGAGTTCATAACAATTCTACCAATGGCTGAAAGAACCGTCCTCTAGGGCAGCAGACAACCTCAGCAACAAAAGGGACAGAATAGCAAATAAATTATTACAGAAGGAAAATCTTTAGTTTGAGTAGAAGTCTGTACTGAAAAGAATTCCTCAGAACTAGATCTCCCTTAGCACAGGTATCCTTCTGTTAGCTTTAATGGCACTTAGGCACATGTACTTCCTAGGAAGAAATACGTACCTCTGTGTCTAGATGCATGACCAGTAACCATCCCAGGAAATCTTCATGCTCTGTGGTTTAACAGTAGATCCCAGGTTTCCCCTGCCCTACAGAACAGCAAGTTCTGTACTTTGGTAGAAAAGACATCTTTTATCTATACAGTTAAGACATGCCTGAGATATGGGAATTCAACACAGCAGTCTTTCTGGAATGAAAGTGTTATGGGTTATATCAGTACATTTTTAATAAAATTCTCTTACCTTGATCAATCTATGCCCTTCAATTTAAAGCTGAGATTAATTCTCTAAGACACATTATGGTACTGTGTTAATACTTGAAATCATCTTATAAATGCTTGCTTTCATATTTGGCATAACTATTGTACCACTATAGAAACTGCTTCTATTGACCTTTAGATTAAAAATATGTTGGATTATCATGATTGACACATTTAAAATGACTCATTCTTGCCAAACACAGCATAACAACTTTTTAACATTCCCTTTTCTTTACAACTGCCTCCACTTTCATTATATGAAATATGGCTGTATTATACACCACCTCTCATTGCCTAACATGCTTTTTTCGGAGTTCAGGAAGATTTACATTTGGAGCTAAATGTTTCAGTGATTGCTCTGTTGGATTTCATTATACCAGTGTAGTTAATCAAAGCAAGTCTGGCCTTGCAACCATGATTCATTGTATGGTTTTTTGAACTTAGTCATTTATACTGAATGAATATACACATTATCACCAGAGTACCAGATTTTCTTTAACAGCCTGCATGACACTATACTGTAATGCCTTACTAAACTGCTTATGCCATGTGCGCACTGCAGCTGCTTTTTTAATTTTTTTTTTCTTTTTCTTTCTTTTTTTTTTCTTCCCTTTTAAGGATTTCATTGAAAACCATTCTTTTTACTGGAGCGAATGAGGGACTCACTGGGAATGTCATCAGTGCAAGGGAAATGGTATTCTCTAGTGGTCCTAATGGCTGCTATTTCACTATACACAGGAATATTTTCAGATCTGCACACTTTGTCTGTGCAGCTGGGTGGTCTGCACAATAGTCATTAACAAGAAATCCCCAAATAAGCATAATATGCTCATGTTTGGCTGACGTTTATTCAATCACATGCTTTAGAGTGGATTTCAGTTATGGGCAAGAGAATCACTGGTTTTGTTGTGGCTGAGAAACAATTTTGTGGTTTCAGTTTCTTTTTTCTGGACAACTTAAATGAGTTTTTGCAACTATTATTGAGGGGGCAGATTCCTTTTGCTTATAGAAACCTATGGAGGTAAAGATTTAAAGTAATAGCATGTGTCAGTTAATACTTCCTAGCTGATTATTTTGTAGTCTTATGCAGACTAGGATCTCTGTCTTTAAAATGCTGGCAGAGTTGAGTTAAAGCCTCACCAATCTCTTTTAAATGCTATAAATCTGACACACTCAGGTATTTAGCTGCCTAGAGATGAAGATGGGTGTTTAGTAAGATTTACCTAAATGTCTAAACAGGTCAGGTACTTAATTCCCACTGAAAACAGTACTTCAGATACCTCTGTAAGTTAAGATGCTTGTACTTCTGTCTACAGTGGACTTTTGAAATTTGTTAATACCTATACGTGTTGTTATCATACCTTTACTCTCTGTCTAGATTAAACTTAAGCAATGGTCATAGGTTTTTAGCCTAATGGGCAGGAAAGATGCACCAGAAAAAAACAGTTTTGATCAGTGTTCAGATAAAATTCAGGCACAGCTGACTACTGTCTTCCTAATCTCTGTTTCTGCTCAGCTGGTGCATTACAGGATACTCTCTGGGGTTTCATCCTTTCTGTCACAGAGAAAACTTGTGAGCTGTTGGGTGGTAGACGTGACTGTCTGAGTGAGAAGCAGTCCACATGACAATTACCAGGATTGCCCATTTTGGATCAGTTACTTGGAAAGAGTACATGTGGCTGGGAGAATTTTCTAATCTTGTACAGTTTTCAGTGTGTTATTGTTCTACAAAAATAGATGTCAGTTCCTAAGCTGGATTAGAGTCATTTTGCACCTAACAGGTTAAATGGTTATAAACGGATTAGATGCAGTTATGGGAGATTTCCTAGGTTTGACAGATCCTCCACTTATTTAAGACCCCCATAACAGCATCTCTGACCCAGTTCCTTTTAGCTATTGTCATAGAAGTATATTACAAAGTGAGAAGTGATTTCTGCCTTCTCATGCAACCCTCAGGACAATGGTTAGCCAGCACAGCATGGAACAAAATCAATTTTGAGGACATCTATTGGATATCAGTTGCTACTGTCATTGGCCTGGTTTCTAACTGCCTAGGAACTTTTTTTTTTTTTTTTTTTTTTTTTTTTTCCGTTAACAAAAGGTACCCAAGAACATCAAACAATTACAAAAAGGGGAGACAGACAAATAGTATGCAAATAACTGACAGTGGGATTGTCTTTGTATCCTCAGTGTCACTTATCTTCCCTGCCAACAGCATACTGTTAATTCATTCCCCTGTTTAAAAATGGGATTGTATTTTGTGTTGGCTATGTGATAATCACAATCCCCTTTTGTGTTTGCTTTCTACAGGCATTTGAATGATTGCTTTTTACTGGCACAAATGGTCACAGAACACATGCTACCCTATCACATGCAGGGATATTCAATGAAACTAAATGTCATATTCGCATGTGTAAATATTTCTTCCAGAGTATATACTTGTTGTTATAGTGCATGAATAGAAAGAATACCTTGTGACTTATCTGGCTCATCACAACTTACCAGCCCAACTGAGTTGTCAAATATTTGCAGATAATGGGTTTGTATTAATCTATATGGTTACATTTTAAAAATAATTTTGAATAAAAAATGAATCTGAAAAACCATGATCTGTTTGCAGATATTCTGTTTGCAAAAAGAAGGCAACATGTGTCTGATGAAATATTCATTGCGAATTATTCACCAGTCTCAAACTGTAGTAAGTGTTAAGATAAAAGATTTGTAAACTCATCAAGCATTCAACAAAATTCACCAAGCCTGCTATATTTTTTTTTGGTCATGGCATTTCTACTTATGAAAATATATTCATGAATTTGAAAGATTCTGTACACTTTATGTTTACTTTCTGAATTAACAATTATTCAGCAGTGAAAATAAATCTATATTACCAATAGATCTGTTCTCTTCTGTTTTATTGCTTCACTTCAAAGACATGTTAGTGTTGCATATATATTAATACTTCCTAGAACACATGGCTTAATTTCTCCCCAATATGTACCATTCCAATAACAAAAGAAACCTATCCAGCTTTTCTGATATTTAGTAAATAAATGCAAGTAGAAGGAAGTATCTTATGAGTATTAATTTAGTTTAGTTTTTAACTTTTTGGTGTAGATTTACTTTTTTCTTTTTTTCTTTTTTTTCATTTTTTTCCCATTTTCCCTTTTTCTTCTCCCCTTTCTTCCTCTTTCTTTCTCTTTCTTTCTTTCTTTCTTTCTTTCTTTCTTTCTT
>CM021729.1:35225395-35238557 GCA_011074415.1 Stictonetta naevosa
TCCTTCTTTCTTTCCTTCTTTCCTTCTTTCCTTCTTTCCTTCTTTCCTTCTTTCTTTCTTTCCTTCTTTCTTTCTTTCCTTCTTTCTTTCCTTCCTTCTTTCTTTCCTTCTTTCTTTCCTTCTTTCCTTCTTTCCTTCTTTCTTTCCTTCTTTCCTTCTTTCCTTCTCTCTGTCTTTCTGTCTGTCTTTCTGTCTGTCTTTGTCTTTCTGTCTTTCTGTCTCTTTCTGTCTTTTTTCTTTCTTTCTCTCTCTCTCTCTCTTTCTCTCTCTCTTTCTTTCTCTCTCTTTCTCATTCTCCTTTTCTTTTTCCTTTTCCTTTTCCTTTTCCTTTTCCTTTTCCTTTTCCTTTTCCTTTCCTTTTTCTCTCATTCCTTTTTCATGCTTTCACTCTTTCTTTTTCACTTTTTCTTTCCATTTCTCTTTTTCTTTTTTCCTTTTTTTCCTTTTCTTCTTTCCAAGACACACATAGAAGTTTTGTTAATTCTAAGTCCTAACTTGAGAGTATGCATTGTGCTCTCACAGAATACTTGTGAATACTCTGTGCTCTCACAGAATACCCTGCTTCAGGCAGAACTTCAATTTAAATATGTAAGGTAGCTGAGAACTTTCCTGAAGATAAGAATCTAATGGTTTAAAGGCTCAACTACACAGATAATCCATACTGCAAATAACTCAGTAAGTAGAATCTATTTTGGTGATTATATATATATGTATAGTGGAATATGCAATTGTTGATATTTCAGATCTAAAACAACACTCAATTAGTGGTTTTGTTTTGTTTTGTTTTGTTTTCCTGCAACAAAAGTTTCAGCACAAAAGTTCTAGCTACATAATTTCCTGATCTCTTTATAGGAAGTGATTGTAATTTATAATAGGCTAGAAAAGGGTTTATGGAGGTCACATAGGCTTCTTAGATGGGCTTCTTTACAGATGAAGTCCAGTAGATTCTTTTAAAGATTATCTTTTTAATAAGAAATTCTGCATATGGTGAAACACTGATTAGCATGAATATAACTAAATAATAACATCATTTTTTCATCCTTTTTTTGGAAATATGTATACACTTGTAATGTTTGTCCTCAGATAGTAAATAATTTGCCATAGGAAATAGTAAATAAAATGTGCTACAGAATATGAAAATATTTTTTTAAAACAATCTGTTTCGAAGAATCACTTAAAAAAAAAAAATCTTCAGAAATGTGGTGTAGAAATTGTCACAGAAATGACAGAAATTTACATGGCAGTAAAAAATAAATAAATAAATAAATAAAATCTCTACCTAAATATTTAGAAAGATGCTGATACGGTGTACAAAAAACCTAAAGCAACCGGAAAGTAAAATACCAGATGGGGATATTATAATAGGGATCATAAGGCTCTCTTGATCTGCTGTATTGGGTCTTTTGTCATCAACTTCACTTGCACGTTCTCTACATGTTCTACATGTTCTAGCAATCTGCTGACAAAGACAATAGCATCTTGGAATGTCGGATCACTCAGCAATGAATGCATCTACTAGCATAGATGCAGAACACATTCCTAGACACATCCAGGAGCTATGATTGAAGCTCTGAAAAGACATCTTTCCTAGCCACCACAGCTAGGCATCAGTGCTAGACCCGGTGTTTCTGGGTACTTGAGCATGTAATAGCTTGGTCTCTTATTCTCCCAAGTATGTGAATGTATTGATTTCATTATCATCAGCTATAAAATCCAAGTGTTTACCTTCATGTGGAGGCCTCAGGTAGGGTGAGTTACCTTTACCTTGTTCCACCTTCTAAGATACATATTTGACTCCTGGTAATAAAAATAAGATCCAATCATCAAGATGAGGCAATTGGAAACAGGCATCTTATGATACAGAAACATGCCTTGTTTATTAATTGTGGATTTAAGGCACTTAAAGTGCAAGTACAAGTGCCTTATATGAATGATGAGAGTAATTTTCATGAAGGCTGACTGGTAAAAATTTAGGAAAATACTATCTTAAGATAAAACAAACAAACAAACAAACAAATAAACTAGATGTCAGCACCACCTGCACTCTCTACCACACCACATAAAGTGGTGTGTATACTGTCAAGAATATGTTATTACCAAAGAAAATGGGGGAATATCCTTACCATAGTCAGAAATTTAAAAATAAAGTTCTAAAAGTGAACCTATCCCAAGGACTATGGCTAAAGTGTATACAGAGAGGTGTACAAGTATATATGTAAGCCTCTTCTCTCTTTCTCTTGGCTGCATGATGTGGTAAGTCTCTTGATCACTACCTGCATGAATAAAGCAGTTGAGTTCCCTGTCGATTTAAAGGCCACAATGTAGAAGTCTGTTTAATGCAGTGTATGGGACTATAAAAGTCTGCAAACCATCCTGAGCAAGGGAAAGGTAAGAAGCAATGGACTGTTTTATCTGGCTTTTGGAGAAAGGGGGAATTTCTAGAACTACAGGATGATGTTTGGAGGCAGTACAACTCGGAGACAATACCAGAAAAAAAGACCTAAAGTCAGCTGCTTCATTAAGCTTCAGTGAATTAGTATGAACACCTGAGATGACTGGCTCAGGCTGTGGTACAGTAGAGAGGGAGCAGGAGAACTTAATGTAAGGTTAACAGGTGAGTGCTTCCTTGCTGTGGCCTCACAGATGACATCCTGGATCAGAAAAGCTTTTATGTATATGTTTAATGTTAGTAAATGGGAAGATTCATCTGCACCTCTCTGAATGCTCTCCTTAAATGGGTCAAGGAACAAGGGGAATAAAAGAGGCCACAGAAAGAATAAATGGAGAAGCCAGAGAAGAAGTTATTCAGTGCAATTATCTGTTTCAGTTACTTAATCAAAAAAAAAACATACAAACCCAAAACACCCTAAAAAGCCTTATGTTTAAATCTTTGTGGCTTAGCTTTGCTTGTTTCTTATAGGTAGCCTGTGCAGCATTATTATTACTACATGTTTATTATTATTATTTTATTTTTCCGGGAACAGTACATTTATTTTCTCTGACCCAAGGGAGTATATGCTTAGACCTAAGCTATTTTGACAACAATTAGCCCTTTCTGCTGTACTATTCTGTTGTGTTAATATTAATAAAAGTATGTGAGCTGCAAAAGGATTTTAGTAGAATGCAAGAAAAGTTTTCTTGGCTCACACTAAATTTCTGCACAACTAATTTATCTCTCAGACTTTCGTAACAACAAGTTAGCCCTTAAGAAGTAGAAACTTCAGAACAACCCACCCCTACCCCTACCAAATTTCAGTCTTAATAAAACAGAAAAAAAAGCAAAGAAAGAAGGAAAAAAAAATCTAAATCTCCCTTACCCCCAACACTCCCCATCTTGTTGTAGAAACGATCAGGCTGGCTGTACTTCCAGTTTACTTGTTTTCCTCCAAATGTCTTGGGACCTGCACATCCTTACTTTCAATGAACATCTTCCATAAACAGGACATTTAAGTATATTTGTGTTGTACTGACTTGTTGCAGTTGCTGATCTGATTGGATCACACGTTGCTTTGATCATTTCAAAGAAAAAACATTTATACAACAAAATATTCTGGAATAGTTTGCAAAAGGAAATGAAAGGGAGCCGTGTATTTGTTGTGCTTGCTTTCTTCCTTATGTATCCATTTTTAAATATCTTGGAGATTGCAGAATCTCTGCCCCACACACACACCTTCCAATAATCATGTCTTTGAAGGTTCAAGGTTAATCAATTCCATTGCATAAAGAATTATTTTTTCTTTATGATGAAGAATCTTCTAAGGTTAATTTGAAAGGGCACTTGAGTTAGGACCTGCCATGTAGTATTTCTAGTTACACTAGGCATGAACTTGAACCATTAATCAGCTGGTTTTCTGCTAGTGTAGGATAAGGCAATTGTATTACTGATACCTACAGACAAGATTGGTGATTTCTGCTTTCTTGGCAGTTCTATAACTTCAGGCTGATCTTCTGGTTTGAATGTGCACATGCAGTTAATTTGATGGAGTTTGCAATAATCTCAGTAACTTGAATACTCTCCCTTAGTGCTGTAAAGAAATGAAGTGGCTGTTTCAATTATAAATCCATGCATACTTTGGGTAAAATGGCAGATTAGGAGAATGAAGAATGATTTTTCTATACCATATAGGGATTTCTTCTCATATCTCAATGTATGTGACTGGAAATTGGATTAGGATTAAGTTGGACTGCCAACTGTGAAACAGCACACAAGTATCAGAATGAAGAGAGAATGGTCATCTTTGGTCTACCATTTCCCGACCACTTCAGCTACTGGATATAAATATCTAGTTCTTCGTGCTGTGCATTTTATAACTTTATGCAGAATGAGGTCATATCCCATAAAATTTCAATATGTTAGTAGGTGACATTTCCAACTTGAGTTTTCTAATGGAAATTATATTGCTTTTATTTTAGCAAATTGCTCTACAATCCACTTAAGAAGAAGTGAAGCTTGAGGGTCAAATTTTCAAAATTGAAGTTTAGGAACCACATGAGCAATGCACACTATTTCTCATACATGAACATGGGCATTTGGCCAACAGACTGGTGCTTGCAGCTTCAATAGCAAAGACACATGCAATCAAGATGTGCATTTTTACATATGCTAACTCAGAGCCCGTGATCGAGTATCGTTATTTGTACTCTGTGTATACAGATATGCAACTAATATTAGTAATGAATAGCATGCTTTATCTTGGGTTGATTTTCTAGTGTATTTTGTGTAAGTTTCATCACTGAAGTGAAGTGGATCTAAATAATCCTAGCAAATCCAACTAGTATGTTGGATAGTTTTATTTTACATTAATTTTGTGCAGCTAGAAGTAACTACACAAGACACAGAGCCAGAGAGTGAATTCTAGTGGAATCAGGACCTGTATATTAAGCATTCTTTCTCAGGGAGTTTTACAACATTAATTAATTCTCATCATCCTGCTGTGTGTAGCTAAAATTTTTATTATCCCCATTTTATAGATGGATAAAATTAGTCACATAAAGGTTAAGTGATTTGTGCAAGGTCATGTAGTAACTCTGTAGCAGGGCTGAGAACAGAATTGGAAGTCCCAGCCTTTGTTACCTTGGGCTAATGATGAGTACACATGTCACGTGTTATCCTTTCATAAACGACACATACTCAGACAAGGGCTGACTATAAATTAAGTATTTAAGAGATTCTTTATGTATCTCGTCATAATGTGTGCATCATAAAGGGGATCAGGTGCACCTGATGAAACACTGGATCCTGCTCTAGTGTACAGAATTAGTGTTGTCCTCTTTAAGTCTGTGCTTTTCAACTGTTGAGATGCATAGTTGGCCAAACTGAATGAGCAAAGTGAACTCCATAGCAAATACTTCATTTATCTTAATGTTCATTGAAAAAGTTTGTGTGTGAGAGCCTAGGGAAGAACAAGTCAACTGAGTTAGAAACATGAAAACAATTTCCCTGGGAGTGAAATTAAGTTCTGCTTTATGTCCTTGAGTGACCATGAATGTCCTATGTATGCTGAAAAAAGAACAAGTCTCGCAGGGTCTGCAGCATGAAGTTTTCAAAACCTCTGAAAGACTGCATGTGGTCACGAAAATCTTCCATTGCTGCAGCATATTATTTGCTGCATTTGCCAGCACTGCTGGGGCAGACACAACACTGTGGCTGTCTCTACTATATAATTCAGCAACATTTGTATAGCTTTGAGATATAGGTTACACTCCTTGTTGCTCCTGCTTGTCACAGAATAAAAAATGGTCTTGTGTTAAATGACATGGCCCTGACTGGGCATGTGGTTGCAGAGTGGGAAAACCATGACATTCAAGGCATTCGTTTATGAAGAAGAGGAATTATGTTTGTCAGGTTCAGAAGAAAAAGCTTATTGTTTCAGCCTTGAGAGAACAGACATGATACAGATTCCTAATAACTTGGCAATTTAAACTAAAACAAAACACAAAATCAGTAAAAATATGAAGGAATCTTCCAATTATGTATTTAAAATTAATCATACATAGAACTGGCTGAATTACCAGTTTTAAATAAAGTGCCAGATAGTGCTGTTTAGTGAGTTAGTCAGAAATCAGTGATACATATTTTTCTAGTTTGTACTCCATTTGTACCCAAAAGAGTCATGAAGACAAAGACTGAGTGATTTTTTTTTTTTTTTTTTTTTTTTTCTCATGAATATTGTACTCGGCACAAGGAAAACACGTAAGAAGTGAAGCCACTGCTCAAAATCGCTTACAGTCAAAAACACTGTTAAAAAATGAGAGAAAAATCGTAAAGTGATATCTCATTATTTCCATTTCCTTTACTTTTAAAAATTCATTTATTGTAATTTTTATTGCAGTAACAGGGCATGGGGGAAGTTGAAAATGGCAGAAGGAAATGAAGAAGCACAAACGAATATGGAAGGAAAGAAGATGTGCAAGTGGTTGTGTGTGACAGGAAAACTGAATGGCAAAGACAGAATAGAAGAGAAGGATGGAGCAGAGCTTGGCAGGCAGAAAGCCAGCTAGAGCTGGGGAAGAAAGTATTTGAGAGCAGGTGTGGAAAAGGGGCTTCCCTCTAAAATTCAAAATGAGTAGGGACTCTCAGGTGGTTTAATCTTTCTTTCTTCTCAGCTACTTCATCCCAATGACCAACAACACTAAATTTGTAACACCGATTAGCCATCTAAGAGAGAATGGTAGACACTCTGTATTAGTTCTGGTGCTGATGTTTTTGTTCTGATGGCTACAAACTACTTTGACCCTTTCAGAGTATATACCTGCTCTCAAATCATCTGCTTCCATCATTTTTAATGATTGTAGAGATCCTGTATTGTTGAGGTGATTTTATTTTGTTAAGCGGATTTGGTCAAAAATGGTGGGGGGAGGACTGAGGAGGCTGTTGGGAAGGGAGGTATGCATTTAATATACTGATGTGAGGCCTGTAAGATCTGAGATAAAGCACTACCATTACCTTCTCATACCTTTGCATTACTAGCCATTACTGAATGACACAGTGCAGGAAGGCTGTTAGGGAAGGCTAATGTCTATACAGCTGGTGTAATGAAGAAATGGGAGGTTTAGGTACAGGAAACCACAGCTCCAACAGAAGGAGCTGAAAAGATATAGATAAGATTAGTGACATATGTAAAGGCACAGATAATGTGTGACAGAGTCTGCCCAGCTGAATAGGCTGAAGCTAGCAGTAATAGGAAGCCCATGTTCTCCCTAATCCTCTCAGATAAGCTGTTCCATCCAGAATTATCAGCCAACAATCTTCAGGGTATCAGGCTGAAAATGAAGTTTCAGACTGCTTTGATTCCTCATCCATAAATGAGAAAGTGCCTGAAGGATCTTTATTTATTCTTGCTCCCTCCGAAACACTCTTCAAAAAGTGCCAATATACTAGCAACAGATGCATAAAGCCTCGCTTACTTTGATTGACAGAACATGATATAAAGCAACTCTCACTTGACATTTCAGTTTCATAAGGCTCCAAGCAAGCGTATGTGTGGGGGGAACTTTAAAAACTTCACAAGGAAATAAAAGGGGATATATGCAAACTCGAAGAGAATATTTTCTGAATTGAACATAAATTTTTCTGTGTCTCACGTTCTTATATGACAAGTTGTGCTGGTGATGAATAATTTCACTATATTGTTTCAGCCCTGTGTTTATTAAATGACTGCAATATTAGTACTGTTGACTTTTAAGCATTACAAAATAACTGATATGTGTGTCCCCAGTAAATGTGTTTAATTTTAAGAGAAAAAGCACTTTAGAACAAACTTTTAAAATAGAGTGAGTGTGAAAAGGAATACAGGTTTATATCATCTTTCAAATAGATTTAAATTATACAAAAGGCACAGGAAGAATTTTTTTTAGCTTTTGTATTCCTTTTCTCTGCTATTTAATCAGAGGTGATGGGAGGAGAATACTAGCACCTGCAGTGTGCCTGTTTTTCTAATGTGACTACTTCAGCCTAACTCTTATAAGTCAGGCTGGGCAAAGGTTACAAGAAGTCTTTGCACTATGCCCTCATTAACATTTATGCTTTAATATGTTTTTTATTCTTACACATGACTTTCCTTGAGCTTCTAAACAAAGACACTGTATTCTGTATATATTAACACGTACAACACTAATAATGCTTGGGAATTATTGAGAAAAAAAAAAAAAAAAAAGGAAAATTCTTGAATGAGTCTATAATCCTCAAACCTCTTAGCTGGGATGCATCTGCTCTTCCTAATGAGGGATGTTTTTTTCTCCTTTAAATGAAAGGAAAAGAGACAACTCTGTGTAAGAATTTCATTGGGGGAAAGCACAGAACCATGTTGTGATAGAACTGGCAGATTTCCTACTTTTTATTTACAATGGATAACCAAGATAGTTAACTAAAACACAACTAGTTAAAGAACATTAGAAAAGGGAAATTGTTCCTGAATATTAACATGAAACTTTTCGAAGACGGGGGGGAAGAAATGTAGATGAAACATTCCTCTTTTTTCTTGCCTCTTGTTCCTATACAGTAAGTTGCAAATTGCCTACCTCCAAACCTGAAAAAAATTGTTGTTGGCAGTTTAATCAAATGTCAACAAACAAACAAAAAAAAACAATTAATTTACGCAAAACTACTAATATTTCAGAAAGCTAGTTATGTGATAATAAATAGCCTTTTGATATTTCGTATTTTGGAATATTTTTAAGGCCCTGGGTTATTCTTACAATCTTACAAGAAAGATTTTTGACTTCCTCTCATTCCTACCTGACCCTATTTAATGAAACAAAAATAAACTGAATGAAATATCACATGCTGTATATTCTTCCAAGTAAAAAACAAAAAACAAAACAAAAAACAACAACAACAACAACAAAAAAGTAAAGCCAAAGAAGTTCATTAAATTAATAGTAGTTAAAATAGTTATGTTTACAGAAATTAAATATGAATTTTGAGATAGTAAGCACATTTTTGTTTGGTTCTGCTCAGTGTTTTGCATTTTCCACTTTTCTTAGTTCAGTTGCTATGATTGCAAAGAATTTCAGTTTTAGCATATATAGGAATTAACATGTGCAGTAGCACATGTAGCACAGTAGTAGAACAGTAGAGTGGTAGCAGGTCATTTCAAAATGAGTTACTAAAATGCATATGAAAACCAACATCCCCATCACAGAATGCAGGGACTAAAAGGGATCTGCAAAGGAAGAAATCCTGAGGAAGAATCATAGCACTGGAAAGTGAAGTTCAGCAAAAGCAGTGTTGGAAAGTGAAAGAGGGAAAAATATTTAGACACAGGTTGAAAGACATTTAAGTAGAGAAATGGACATTTTGCCTTCAGATGCAGGCAAAATGTGCATGTCTTTTCTCCTACCCTGTCCTTGACTACTGGACTATGCACAACTTTTCTGACTTTCTGAAACTAATAAGCTAGAAGAGAAGTGACCAATGCCCCACTTTCAGAATCTTATCACAATATTTTGTAGAAAACCAGAAATGTAGTTTCATGCTTGTGTTCTCAGCTATAAGAAAGTAGAAAAACTCTCTTGTTACTGGACTTCAGCTTGTTGAAAAACAGTAAGAACCAAAAGAAACTAATATTAAGAGTATTAAGTGTTAATGCCAAGAACTGCAGAACAGTAGCCACTGAGTAGGATCCTTATTCATGTTTGGTAGCACAGGACAAAGTGGGTCCTCAAATGTGAGTCCTAGAAAGGTCAATGGGGATTGTCCTCACTGACACCATGTTGTAACTGGATCCTTTCTGTGTAACTTTAGCTGTGTTATCAGGCCCATTACTGGACTTGAATAAATGCTGATCTTTTTAATTCACAGGTGGCAGCACTTCTAAGTGGACTGAAGACTTGTCTGCAGACATTGCTAAATAGTTTTCCTCTGCTAGAAATGATTGTATACACTGCAGCTGCATGCTTGACTATGGATATGGAAAAATGCCTTCAGTTACTGTATTTATTTTTAAATGTATAGTATTACTTAGCTGTTCTTTAGAGCAAGCTTTGACTGTCTGAGAGGAAAGCTGAGCACAGTTAGAAAATGGATTTGGGGAACTGGAGGGTCATTGCTCTGCCCATACATTAGTGTGCTCATGCATTGAGAGAGGGCCTAACAGAAAAAAAAAAAAAAAGAAAAAAAAAAAAAAGAGAAAAATTTAAAGAGAAGGATCAGTCCTGCTGACTTTAAACAGAGACATATCTAAGATATAATTTTGAGGACAAATAAGACATGAGAAAGGATTAAGAAAACTTGGGGCTTCTCGTAAGGAAAGGCTGTCTCCTTCACCGATGTACGTAGGTACGTAGGTACGTAGGTAAGAAAACAAGGTGAGAGCTGGTAAAACCTCACTTGTTTTTACTGCCAAAATTTAGTTAACATATTTGATGTCTCCAGTGTCTTCTGTATAGTGAAAAATGCTTACTTTCCGGAAGTGCTGACTTGCTAGAACCTGCATTCCAAAGACAGGAAAAAAGGTGTGGGGGAGAAAGGAGCTCTAGCAAAGAGCTAAAGGGTTAAAATCATTTGAAATGCCACACAAAGTGCTCCCACAGTTTTAAAATGTTAATCAGTTTTGAAAGTGTAAGTCATCCCCTGCTGATAAAGAAAATGAACACAGGAACAGAGGAAAAATTGGAGTTTCTGAATTAAGAATCTGTGTGGCTTTTCATCAACACTTGGTAGGCAATCCAAATACTCGAGGCTGTCATCCAACAGACTAGTGTACAACTCTGCATTTTATATTACATACACATTTAAAGCCAGGATGCCTACCTGTGTTTCTTCGGGAGCCATTTTAAGTATGCATGTACTGGAGAGGACAAAGGATAGTACTGAAACATTCAGAGGTCTCTCTGAAAGTGTGTCTGAACTCTCTGATTGCTTTCATTGCCAATTACCACTATTCTAAAATTGATAATTCCAAGGGAATTATAACCTACTGTGTATCCTTTGCTGTGGCTGATTTAACTAAAATGGAAAAAGAGTGGAGGAAAATTGAAAGTTGTCACTGCTTTGTAAACAGAGATCCTGGCATCCTACCACAGATGTGCCAGAGCAGAAAGAAGGGAGGACCTTTTGCATTATAAGCTCTCTAAATGACATCAACTTTACTTTGTAATACAGGTGTGAAGAGAGGATTTCCCACTATTTTGTAAGAAAGAGATACTTTTTATTCCATACTGACATTGCCTTGGTTTTGTTTGTTTCTGGAACTTTAGGTACTGCGTGGGGCCTGATATTTGATGCTGCAGGGACCAAGCTGATGGCAACCTCAAACAGGAAAAAGTCACCAAATTCACCACTATAAGAAGAACATAGCATAGCTTTTTTTTTTTTTTTTTTTTTTTTTTCCCATCAGCTGTTATAAAAAAGGGGTGAGAAGGGTGTGGGGGAATCAAAAAAAATGCAGCATATTTTCATTTTTTTTTGCTGCAATCAAGAAGATGCCTTATAATCCTTACACAAAGACTAGTATACACAAAACAGACTTTTTGTCATTTTAAACTGTCATTTGCCTTCTGCTTGTTTATTTTAAATATGTTGCATTTTATAAATTCAGGACTTGTAAGCTCAGAGTGGGATGCTTCTCATGGCCCCAAGCAAACATCTCTGATTTTAACATCCTATTATGCAGGGATGAAAAGCTAAACCAATAACTAATTTCCACCCTCACAACACAGGCATCTCTGACAAGATTAAAAGCAATTGTCTTTAAGGGATGTTTGCTAACATTAGCCCAAAGTGGGCAAATGGGCAAGTGTGGAAGCAAAGTATGATTCTGCATTAGAACTAGGCAATTTTGGCAGTGCACATAAGAAAATCACAGCGTTCAAAAGAGGGACAAAGACATGGGCGGAGAACATGCTGTGTTAATGCCACGTAAGATTCACTGAGGAAAATACTGTGAAGGAAATACCTAATTGACTGAAAATGGCATTTAGTTTCAAGGTGTCTGTGAATATTGAACAAGCTTTCTTTATGCCCAAACTGGATGCGTTGTGCATCTCCACTGTATATGTTACACCATATGTAACAAACACACACTGGAGAATAAATGGTATGTCTTCTTCTTTTAGTAACAGGTTCATATGAGCTCAGATACAGAGGCTTACCTCATTATAATGAAATAATGTAACTACTTTTTCCATCTTTTTAAGTTTAATCTTTTAAGGAGATATCACTAGAAATGGAAATGCTGCAGGAAATGCTACCACTGGTCACATAAACAGTTCTTTTGTTCTACTTCTAACAGTTGTTTTCGGTGCACTGCCTTTTAGTTGAGAGAAAATGTATTTGTGTATATATTTGTGGTCATCAATGACAATACCGTACTTTCCAAGGAGATGTTTGTGAAAGTCAGCATTACAGCTAAATTGCAGTTTGGGTATCGAGGTCTACCTAAACTTCCTCATGTGGTTTGCGTGATGCTGTTCTCTGCTTCCTTTTCTCTCCTGGACAGCTGTCTAGTGCAGCTCTGTGTGGCCTAATAATTATTAAATTGTGACTTTTCAGGAGAGAAATTAAAGATTAATAGTACCCCTCCATTTTTTTTTTCCCTGTATCACTGTGCACTTTTAAAAGTCCACTGAGATTTCTGAATGAATGGAGCTGTAAAAATTAAAGTTTCTCTTACTCATTATCACTATTGGCAACACGAAGATGCTGTTTACACAGAAAGCAAGGCTAAAAACTTTGTATAAGAGAAAAGAAACCAAGAATATCCCAAGCTAATCCGTGATGACTATAGCTAAGATTTGAACTCTAAGTTTGTCACATGAATCGATATGGGCATTCCCAGCTACTATGCAAGTAGTGATGCACCTCTTACTGGCAGAATAGACAAGATTAGTTGCTCATTTCAACTCAAGAGACTAGAGTGGTCTAGTGAAAAGAAAGAACTAAAAAAGGAAGGAAGAAAGGGAGAAAGAGTGAAAAAGAGAAAGAGAAAGAAGAGAATGAGAAGGAGAAGGAGAAGAAGGAGGAGGAGGAGAAAGGAAGAGAAAGAGATAGAGAAAGAGAGAGGGGGAATGAAGGAAAGAACGAGGGAAGGAAGGAAGGAAGAGAGAGAGAACAAGAGAATGAGAGAACAAGAGAGAAAGAAAGAAAGAGAGAAAGAGAGAAAAGGAAGGAAGGAAGGAAGGAAGGAAGGAAGGAAGGAAGGAAGGAAGGAAGGAAGGAAGA